>JAEAOA010002006.1:419302-861802 GCA_016746295.1 Potamilus streckersoni
GTGATGCCTCGATAGAAATAAAGTAGCCCTCCAATCATTTTTCATCCACTGCTGACCTCGTATCCATCCTTTCTATCATTGTATGACCCCATTCCTTCCGCACTGCTTCTCTAAGATCTGTTGCCTATCTCCAGCTCATAAAAACTGTATGTTTCATAATTACTCAGGATATATTTGTCTTCTTCAATTTTAAATTTTTTTAAATGTTTTAAATTCTTTATTGACAGATAATCCCTTTATGGAAAACAACAATGCCCCTTTCTTTAAAAATGAAAATAAATAATAGTCCTTCAAAGGAACTAATGCTCTACAGGAGAAGGAGAATATCATGGAATTCAAGATAAGACCACTTCTTCCTTTTAACTGCTGAGTGTTAAACCAATCTAAAGATTATGAGCAAGAACTAAATCCTGTGGTAAATATATTGGATATCCCCTTGGCACCATTTTATTTAGGACATAGAGGATAAAATGAGAAATATGTTGGTGAAAACTCCATGACAAATATTCATCCGTTCAGAGTGTATAGTAACTAAAAGACTTTGAAGATAGGCTTTATGGCCACCATATTGGATGTAATACTGGCACCATTTTCATTTAGGACCAACTAGGTGTCATAAAAAATCTATTACTAAAAGTCCATACTAAAATAGCCATCCATTTGTAAAAGCAGTACAGATAACAATATTGGTTTTCCATTCAGGAGTAGCATAACAATATATTCATGATGGATGCTGTGGCAGTCATACTAAACGTGATATTTTTGCCACTTTCACTTAAAAGCAACTGGTAATAATAGTATTTGTAGTAACAGTAGCAATATAATTAGTAGTAGCAAATATAGTAAAAGTTGTAGTAGCAGTGGTAGTAATAATAATAATAGTAGTATTAGCAGTTGTAGTAGTAATATTAATATTAACAATAGTGGTATGTAGTAGTAACAGTAGTAGTAGTAGTAGCAGCAGTTGTAGTAAAAGTAGCAGTAGTGGCATTAGAAGTAGTGCTAGAAGTAGTAAAAGTAGTATTAGTAGTAGCAATGGTAGTAGTAATAATAGTAGTTGTAGTAACAGTAACAATAGTAGTAGTAGTAGTAACAGTAGTAGTATTAAGGCAGTAGTAGCAATCAATATTAGTTGTTGTTGTAGTGTTTAACACCATTTTGCAGGACAAGATAGGTTTTATATGACAGCCAGTATAAATAGTGGAGGAAGAGCCCGAGAACACACAAAACAAAAAACAAAAAAAACACCAGCCCACTAGAAGATACTGGCAAGCTCTCTCACATACCCACATTGCCCAAACCCAGGCAGACAAAGGTGAGATGACAGTAATCCGTAACGGTTAGAGCTTTAGACCACTCACCACTCGGGGCCCCAGTAATATTAGTTGTTGTTGTTGTTGTTGGGCTTAACGCCATTTTTCAGCACACGATAGGCTATTCATGGCGGCCAGTATTAATGGTGGAACCGGGAAATCACCGGAAAGAACCACCGACCCACGAGAAGCTACTGGCAAGCTTTCTCACATATCCACATTCGCCGAATCCTAGACTCGAACTCACGCAGACAGAGGTGAGATGGCAATGATCCGTAACGGACAGCGTTTTAGACCTCTCGGCCACTCGGGGCCCTAGTAATATTAGTTGTAGTGTTAGTAGTAGTAGTATTAGTAGTAGCAAAAATAGTAGTAACAGTAGTAGTAGTAGCAGTACTAGTATTAGTTGTAGTAGTAGTAGTAGTAGTAGTAGTAGTAGTAGTAGTAGTAGTAGTAGTAGTAGTAACAGTAGTACATGTATTAGTTTTAGTAACAGTAGTAGTAGTAGCAATAGTAGTAGTAATAATATTAGTTGTAGCAAATGTAGTAGTGGTAGTAACAGTAGTAGTAGTAACAGTAGTAGTAGTAGAAGTAGTAACAGTAGTAGTAGTAATTTTAGTAGTAGTAACAATAGCAGCAGTAGTAGTATTAGCAACAGTAGTGTTAGTACAGTAGTAGTAAGAGTAGTGGTGGTAGTAATATTGATAGTAGTAGTAGTAGTAGTAGTAGTAGTAGTAGTAGTAATAGTAGTAGTAGTAAGAGTAAAAAAAATAGTAAAGCATTTTAGCTGTGAATAAAAACCGCTCACCGTAGTTCTGTACTTACGTAGATCTCATGCATCTGAAAATAATTAGCAAAGAATTTATAGAACTAACGATCTCTCTTCTGATTAATCAGCATTTTGAAAAGGTCATCAAATATTCATAATTGAAGATTTTTATCAACAGTCACAAAAACCATGAATAGAAACTGTTTTCAAAAATTTAAAGATAGTCAAACACTATAATATCGCGGGCTCTATATTATCGCGGCCAACAGAATTTTCCGATTAATTTTGGACACGCGTCGTCTAGCGGTTGTTTACGTATGTAAAGCTGTAGCCAGTAAGGACGCAATTATTTTATAGCGAAATTTCTTCTATAATGTCATAAATTTCATAATTTTACAATGAAAAAGAATGAACACCTCTTTTTAGTAAAGTGCATGTAATTACCTCGATGAGCGTATACAAAACTCAAGTCAAACTCGTTATACCTGCATTGGATTTGATTATGAAATATAATCAGTGTATCGTTTGATATTTGATGATTATAGGTCATATGCTGATACGTCATTACAAAGATACGGATGGAATTTGATTTCATGGTAGCCATTAAGAACCCAAATTAACAAAACACTGCTAATGAGCCTACTTATCCAACATTAATAGAAAAAGTAATAATAGTTTAACTACTTTTAAAATTAGTAATATTTCAATAAAAATATTATTAATAATTGATTTATTCGTATATATTTAGATTTCTCTGCCCACATTGCACTTAATACAAAGTGATACATATTATTTTACTACTGTTGTTATCATGGATTTCAACTTAACTGACATTAGTGTATTCAATTTAGTCATTGAATTATTTATTTTTGGTGAAAATGTTCAGCCAGTGCAAGCGTCGACTTTACATCTTATCACCAAGTTGAAATTTGTGTTTGTTATATGTGTGTGCTACCATACATAATTTAGGTAAATACCGCGATAATATAGACTTGTTCCCCATGGCACGGTAATCTGGGTAAAGCTGCCACTTACGGATTTATTTACATTAACGCGATTGGATTGACCGATATCATTTATAAAAATAGATAGAGAGAAAATCAGATGACCTTTATAATTTGTAACAATCCAGCAATACCAGATCGGTTTTATTGTGTACCGATAAAAACAGTATGTACCGCGATAATACAGTTTCCCAGGATATTTATAATCTTGACATAAGATGTTAAAAAAGTTTGAAAGTTTAGGTTTGAATTTTCATTTTCACAGTTTGCCTAAAAATAGCTATCATTTATTGAGCTGAAACAAAGTAAAACTATAAATTTACTCATGTTTTGTTTGCCTGTTCTTGCGGTTGTGGTTGACATAGTCGTCTTGGTTGCTCTTCTCAGGACGAAATTAAGATGAATAAATTATCTTGGAAAATACCCTGCCCACTCTTTGAGATAAATTTTTCAATTTTCCTCAGTCTCTCGTGGATTCATCCAACATCATATAAACCTAAGCACTGAGATCTATATCAAACTATAGTGCCGAATTTGTCACAACCTTAGACTGTCGTATTAGAACATTAGCGCTCAAATTTCACACATCAAATAGGCCATTCAGGAATTCAAAATTCCATAGTTCCAAACACTCTTAAGGCAAAATAAAATAGAACATTAAGTGTTAAATTTCGAAATCCTTTATAAACAGCATGTACGTTTATACTCGGCAATGTCCGGTTTAATATGAATCCGTGTGTAAAATTTCCATGATGCAATTTTACGTTAAAATTCTTGGAATATTAGCTGTCAAACAATTCCAAGACACGGGGACCGACCATTGATTTTTCAGGATGGGCCTGTGCTTTTCTTTCCAATTAGTCAATTTGTTTCTAATAGTTTTCCTTTTTTTATCATATAATAATGTTTAAACTAATAAATTGGATAGAATTTGTTATTGTTCTCTACAAATCAGAGCAATAATTCTTTTAAAGTTTATTGGTGGCCGGAAATTTTCTCACAAATTTAACCGTTACTACCACCTTCTCCCACCCACAAATTAAAAAGTTGGTCCCTTATAAATTATTTCCTTGAGTACTGTGTTAGCGACTCAATGACCAAACAAAGGAATTTCCTATTTCAATTTAAAATGAAGCATTAAGTAATACGTAATATTAAAAACAAAAATAGAAATTAGTCAGAATTTTACAATTAATATGATAAACAATTTTGTTTAATTCTGACCTCAGAATTTTACATACGAATATAAATTTATTTTTCAGTACATAGCGGTCAGTATAACTGGTGCAGGAAGCTAATAACAGCTTGTCCACATACCCGCATTGTCCTAGCGCGACAAATTAATTGTTGATGATAACATTGAATGATTTTATATGTGCATTTCGATCTGAATGTACAAGTATTTTGATTTAGAATTATGGTAACACTGGTATTTTTTTCACCTTTATAGGTTCACATGAGGGAGGAGAACATGAAAAATTGTTCAGTGTTTAGTGCCCTGGAGGGCCTTAATCTGATACTGGGTAAAGGCAAGCGTTTAAGACCACTCAGCCTCCCAGAGCCCCCGATTGTGAGTCGACAAAATATCGTGTATTGTAGTCATTGAGAAAAAAAAAAAAAGAAAAACAGTGAAAGGGAAATAAAAATCTTTCACTAAACAGGGTTTTTCATTTCAATCCCTTGTCGACATGTTATAATGTCGTCTCCTATTCTCGCGGAACTAAACAACGAATCAGATATAAAAAGAAAAACAAACAATTATTTACCCGCAAACGAAAGTTGTCGTGCATGTTTGTTATCTATCTCCAATCATGTGCACAGGAAATGTTGTAAATGATGTCAATGGTTCAACAAACAAATATCCAATAGAACATACTGTATGTACGGCAGTCTCGTATTTTTCGCTCCAAATGATGTAATCGCTCTACCTGGGCCCAGATAGGGTATGAAATGACCATGGTGTCAGTAATAACACACCTACCACATGTTCATGCGTAGCATAAAACTAAAATTTAACGGTTTTCAAATATTAAATATGTACAATCGTTACGAGGGTACACCATCATATATTCAGTTATTCATTGAATGGGTAGTGCGGACATCTGAAAGCACGTTCTGTCCTCAATGCTAGAATTTATGTATAGTGAATCCACCACATAATTTATAATCATCAGCTTTTTGCAATTAAAAAGTTACTCTGGATCAGTGCCTTCACACCCTGGACAAATGAACCATTTCAGGCAGTAACCTATTTCTACCACGTGCTAAATAATGTTATGAAACTAATTTTACAAGATAAAATGTTTAACTTTTTTATTACAAATTGCATCATTTAATAATTTTTGTATAAATTTCCAGAACAGAAATATGTATTTAAAGTTCTGATAGTACAAATAATGGTTTGACGACGTCATCACATTCAAATATTAGAGTCTAGTATTAAAAGAGAACAAATTCTGCTCCGTGTTCGAAACGATTATTGGACCCTAACACATATTTACAGCCGGGTAGGAACTAGTAGAAATGGGATACTTCCTGAAATGGTTCATTTTTCCAGGGTTTGTGAGCGTAATTGTGAAAATAAAGGTTAATTCACCGGATTGGATTCATGCAATGGTCGCCCGAGAGTTTTGCGTTGGTACGTTACTGCTTATTTTAATGGATAAATATAGTTTTTCAGTCTTTGTATTCTGAAGGGATAACAGACGCGTGAGAAAAGTCGAATCAAGCGGAGGGTAATTTATAATCCCATAAAGTTGATTTCATGTTGTCAGAAATTTCGTCGTGCTTTATTGATAAAACTGCAGACTCCCGTGGAAATGCTTACACCGAAATCAATGTTAAATCTATATTTGCTAGCCACGTTTCCGATAACACCCTCTACGCCTTGGCGGATCGAACAGATGTATTGGTGCTTTGTCCTAGCGACATATACTGGATTTTTTTTAGTTGCGTCCCTTAGTCTGTGATGCCAACTAACCAATAATGTGAAGAACTGTATATCGGTCAAAAACGGTGGGAGCAATTGATAAAAAAAACAATACCTTGTAAGTTTAACATCGAAAGTGTGATTATGTACTAGAGGAAAAAATTACAGGTGTATTTGAGTGAAAGGTATTTGAGTGAAAGGTATTTGTTCAAATACGGACCGGCACTGGAAAATTGCTTCTTTTATCACTCCATTCAATTTGTGTGCTCATCTGGTCTCGGTCACATAGAATAGCGTTATAATTTGACAACTTAATTTTGATTTGATGCAGTAGCTTTATTCAGTGAAATTTACAGACCCGAAGCATGTAAATGTCTGCTCGTTACGCCGAGGTGTATATAGGGTTATCGGTACCTTGGATAGCGAAGATGTGCTAAATCATGTGGACATATTTTGATGAAATAACTGAAAGGTGTGATTGAGTACGAATGGACTGAATGCAGCGCTGTATTCACAATGAAAGCAGCGAGTATTGAAAACAAATTCATTTCATCAATGAGTGGCGTATTAAAGGGGGTTGCTATGGGGGGGAGGTCCTCTACGAGTGATAGCCAGACCGAGGGGCGGGGGGTCGGGAATTTCAAATACCAGTACAATTTTCAAACCAAATGAAAACATTCCCCAAAATAAACGTTATTTCCAGTTTGATTATAACAGTACTGCACTACTGAAAAGTCAACTGGCAATCATAATATATTTGTCTGTGTGTTTACATTTTAAAATTATTTGTCGGGGTGCTAAACGAAGGATCCGCCTAGAGTGTCAAATACATGCTTGCTATCCAGTTCTTTGTTTTGATAAACCTGGTGTTCTCTTTGTTGACCCAATTTAGAACCTGACTGACTACCTTTGTAACAGTCGGACGAAATCAGTTTTTTGTTTGTTTTTTTTTATCTGGAAGTTTGTTTTCTGTTGGGGTGTAGAGGGGTTATGGCATTTTAGGTGCAAAGCAATCAACTTTCAGGATTGAATAGGCTTTGTTTAATCTATTTTAGCATTCAAATTTTAAAACAATTAAAATTTAAATTAATGTCAGTAAATGCTCCTGCGTGATCTGTATAACGTTTACGACCTAAGGACATATGAGAGAAAACTTGCCACTAGATTCCCGTGGGTCGATGGTTCTTACTGGGTTTTCCATTGGCTTTCCTACACCGGATATATTAGACGCCATGTGCACCCTATTATTCGCTGAAAAATGGTGTTCAAGCATTTTTTTTAAAAAAAAAAATCTTGCCCACTTTAGGCTGTCTATATTAAATTCAGTTTTATATCCATCACCATATACGATTCATAATTCCATTTGAAACCAACAGTAAGATTCCTTATAAAACCCCGAGATAGCATGTGATCATTTCGTTGCTTACATTTTCCAGCTAATTATATGTGTATTATATCATCCAAGATAAGAGTTTGTAGGCCAAGTATAAGCCACTATACGAGCCCCAGCGGGATCAGCGATAACACCAAGCGAAAGAGCGGGAGCGTCGGTTGTAAGCACCAACAACATTAGCATAGGTTTTTGTATAAATAGCAATTCCAACTGACTTACCTATTTTTGTAATTATCACTAAAGCAGCCTAAAACATGTCCGCATTTTGGTCATATTCTTCCTTGAAAGGTCAGATGGCAGTTGCATTCAAATTTGGGGATCCCAGTTGTGCTAAAAATAGCGCTATATTTCCTGAATATTGTTGTGGTGGTTATGGCTGACTGCAAGCTACAAACATTTCACTGCTTTAATCTTGCAATACATATATACGAATTGATATGTATCCATTAAAATATCTGGAAGAGGTTGATGTGGTATTTTTCTGTTATTACTTCGCACACCACCTTTATAAGCTGCTTCATTAGAATAAACTACCACCACCACCACCATCATCATCATCGTCATCATCATCATCATCAAGATACAGTGTGACTGTACACTTGCCGAAAATCAAGCTCGACGTAATGTAGTATTGAATGGAAAAGCAGCAAGGGAGGTTGGACCGCCCCCTCCCCCCCAAAAAAAAATGGCGGCCGACAAATTTTGTTATCTATCAATAAACCCTCCATTGTGGAATCAGACGTTTTTTATGAACAAATAAAAGTAAATTTGCGAATGACCTAAATTTATAAGAGACACACAGAGTCACCACACTGTAATCTGAACTAAAACAAAATAGCAAATAGAGCGAGGGGGGAGCAAACAACAAGAGTTGCGCCAGACATAGGTGAACAATATAACGAAAAAAAATACATGGAACCGTTAGAAATACCAACGCATGGTAATATAAACTATATGTGACACATCATGATGCTATGTATTTGCTATAAAATGTGAATATTTCTATCTGATTTTTGTTTTAAAATTCAAACTATTAATATATCATGACATGGCAAGGAGATAACAGAAGAATATTTTGTTTCTCATAATATCGTTTAAGCGCACGATATTTTCCTCCGCCGTAAGACACATATAACTTGGTGTTTCTTTTAACCCCCACACCTCACTTCAGACGTGGTTGTGGTACAGTATTGCAACGACGAACGCTGACCATATGATATCCAGAGTATTTTCCACAACAATTTTTTCCCAAGGACTTTCTGTTTCGATCATGAGCTATCGATAACTATTTTTTTGCCTGATGCATATTATACTATTGGATAAAGTCCAGTTGAAGATAATACTTTTCTTACTTGTACTGATGACTAATTCTACTGTTGCAGAACAACTGCAAGAACAGTATTTAAGTCTAACCGGGACAAAACCAGCTTTTCCAAGGTAAAATATTGCGCAAGAAAAATTGCAAGATGAGATAAAATCGTTATTATTAACCGAGAGTGAAATTGAAGTTTTCTGTTGTGACTCATATAGCCCAATAAAAAGAAATAAATGGCGTCCAACTCCAAACGAATTTCTCAATGATGTATTACGATATTGTGTTGAGTTTGGCTATGGTGGTCTTTGGAACACAAAATATAATTCCTCCGATGATTTCTGTCAACAATGTCGCTGCTTATCCGGCGGCATTTCTTGGACTTGGCGAGTGTATTCGTTATTTCCAGCGACTCGAGAACCCAACAGTAGTGAAGGGGGAACCTATAGCGTCAATGGGAGTTATCATTAAATAGGCTGTTTTGTACTTTGTCGTTAAGATTTTTGGCGCGAAATGGCACAGCCGTGCCATTATAGCGTCAAGGGAAATTTTGTATTAGCACACCCTGGGACTGTTTAGCATCGAGAGGAATTGTCCCAGGTGACACGACATCACAGTACTGAACACTTGTCAACAGTGTAGCAATGTGTAAGTACTGTGACGTCAAGCGTTCGTCGTGTTAGTGAATGTAGTGAAATGTATGTTTTATAACTTATACAGGCAATTTGTTATTGAAAAGTGTAATCTTTTCGAGGTCTGAAAAGGGCCTTTGTTTTCTTCCTTTAATGTCTGCATTTCTTCCACCATTGGCTAACTTTCTCTAAAATTCCTCTCTTCATTTTTACTTCTTCTTCTTCTTCGTATGGCATCCAGTCTGGATGTCCCATATCTCTAAACTTTTTTCGTATTTTCATCCAATTTTCATTCAGTTTTTCAAAGTCTTTTTTCTTCTTTTGGTTTTCTTTCTCCTTTCTTTCTTTTGCCCAGGTCTCCTTAATTTTCTTGACCTCTTCTTCCAGTATTTGTTTGATATTGTCTTCGTCTTTCTTCATGTGATCTACACCTTTTTTCACAAAAGACCACTCTGTTAAATGGAATATATCTTCCATATAGCATCTCGCTTGGATAACATCATCCAGAATCTGCTTCAAGGTTCCCACTTTGAAGTCTTTTGAATTGACGATTCCTCGTATTTTGTCTGCTTCTTCTATGGTTATCAATTGCAACTGATAACTGGTTACTCTTAGTTTCTTTAACAAGTCCTCAGTACTTGTTAACTTCCATTCTTGGCTAAGTTTGTCCAGTTCGTGCACTCCATCCACGATCCAATACCAAGTATCTCTTAACTGAGTAATTAGCTCTAGACTTCCAGTCATTTTGTATTCTGTTTAAAATGGCACGAATGAACCGAACCGATCCGAACTGTTATTATAGTCATGTATCCACTTTCGTGTATTATGACTTTAAGCCCTGAAAAGGGCTAGTGGCCTCTCCCCCTTCCGGGGCCGGGCTCACCCGTGTCTTGGTGCTGACACTTTTTTGCCCCGGCGAATGGGCCTTATAGCCCCCCTGGTGGCTTACCGCTTCAGCCGGTTACACCTTTCGGTGATAATGCTGTTTAAGGAGACACTTAGCCTGGTGCTGGCTTTTGGTTATAGTGCTTAACCTTTTTTGTTTTGCGACCTTAAAAGGACCTTTTGAGGGCTGCCATCATTGACAAAGTCAAGGGTCAAGTACTCCGGGCTCGGAAAAGGCAAAGGAAAGGACCCAGTAAAGGGCGGCACCGTAGGTAGATCCTCTGTCTGCATGTTGTGGTTCTCTCCTCGTATGTCTGACTTACCCCAGGTCCACATTACACATGTTGGCATTGAAAGTGTAATCTTTTCGTTGTGTGTTTATGTGGCCCAGGGCGCTTTCCTTCCGCACTTCCTCGTTCCTTCGGTTTCCCAAGGTTCTTGGTGTTCCTCATGTAGGTGGTGTCGGCAATGGATGTCGTATTCGCTCTCACTAAGTCATGGTTTGGCGTCGCCCGTTGCCTATTGGGGGTGGGAGTCCCTATCATAGCCAAACATGTGTAAGCCACATACGTTTAAAATAAAATTGAGTTGTGAAATTTCCTACTATATAGAGGTATTATGTTTTTGTGTACTATGCGTACTTTTTGTTTCCGAAAAGTTATATCAAATTTGTGTAGGTATAAGCTACCTTTGTAAATTAGTGATCTTAATCAGTTAGGTGGGAAGTTATATATTTTTTTCCTCCAATCATCCTTTCAAGGGCCAACAGTATAGTTGTTAGTCTAAAAATGGCTCTTAGCCAAAGAGAGCCCTATGTATGGCAATATGAATAATCTGTTTCCACTCATGATGGCACGAATGGGGAACACTTTCGTGTATTATGACTGGTTAAAGCCCTGAAAAGGGCTAGTGGCCTCCCCTCCTTCCGAGGCAGGGCTCACCCGTGACTCAGTGCTAGACACTTTTGCCCCGGAGCGTGGGCCTATTAACCCCCCTGGTGGCTCACCGCCTTGGCCGGATGTTACCTTTTCGTAACATTACTCTCCAGGGAGGCGCTTAGCCCTAGGGCTGGGCTATTGGTCGTGGTGCTGACCTTTATTTGTTGACCTTAAGACCCTTTGGTTGGCTGCGTATTGTAACAGAGCGTACCGGCCTTCCGCCTCAACACCCGCCTACTAATGTCCCCCCAATGTCGAAGTTCACCTAACTTTATCTCATGTGGATTATTGTCAAATTTTACCAGTTTTTCCTACGGGTGTCCCTATACCAATGATGTGTTAGCCACCTATTCAATTATCCAAATGTTCCTGAGTTTTGAATTTTGAATATATTTTGATGAGGTTGAATTTTGCGTACTTAGCGTACTTATATGGTTCTAAAAAAAGAAATCAATCTCTAGGTGTATGTCACCTAATTTTGACATTTATCACCGCTTTGACAATGTTTGGTTTTTAATTTTGACTGCCTTTCCAAAGGATCTCGTTTTAATGTTGGGTCTTCCAGGCCAAAGTGAAGACATAGGTTGTAGGCTTATTTTCGGACAGTTGGCCGCGCGGCCCGGACTGTCCATCGCTAATCGGTCTACTCCGCTCCTGAGAGTTAGGGCTATCAGGGGGAAGGTTCCTGATTTTCCCTTATCGGCCTTGACCTTTTTTTGGTGGAAAATCTTATCCTATATATAGTGCTTATAGGAGTCAGAATCCACTCAGGCTTGTGCTAGTATGAGTCCTAGCGCCTGTTTTATGTTATGGACTAGGTATGGTGCTTGCAGTTATGTATATGTTTGTATGCGGGGATGGGATATTAGGGTTCCGATACAGGCTTATTGAATCCCTTTATTTGATATTAATGATTTGTTCTTGTTGATGGTTTGTTGTAGGCGTCTCTTTTGATGTTGGTTCATCTCCTCACTCCTATGAGGTCCTGAATCCTTTCTTCTTTATTCTTGCATTTTTGATTTAGTAATATTGGATGATTCAAAATTATAAGGTTGTTGTCCCGTCGGTTTTGATTGGATGTTAAAAGCCGAAATTTAAATTCTAATCTAGTTCAATTTTGTTTTCTATTTAGGTTTTTAAGAAAATTATGTTTTATGGTATTTTATTCTCATTATTTTCTTAGTTCTAGTATTATAGATGGTTATCAATACTAATTAGAGTATATATATAGTTACTATAAGGAAAATTAAAATTCATATACAGTAAATGTATGTTATAAACAGTTATGATTATTGTTATGATTTAACTATTTATGCTTATAACTAAGGTTAAATTGACTAAAGATAAGGAGTAGTAATTGCTAGAGTTCTTATTACAATGGATATAAATTATTCTTTTTGTTTTATATTTTATAATAAATTTAATAAGTGAGCATAATTCTCAGAATTATTGAATTTGTGAGAAAGTCCGGGAGATCAGAAAACACGTTCGTTCTGTTCAACAACCCGCCAGCCTTCCTTTTTCTGTTTGTGCTCATGCTTCAATTTGTGAGTGTACTTAGGCGGACGTGGTAGAGATGATCTTTATTTTCAATCCTTTTCCTTGTTTGTGGGATATTCTTTTTTCAGAGTATATATAGTTATTATAAGAAAAATTAAAATACAAATAGAGTATATGTATGATATAAATAGTTATGATTAGTGTTATGATTTAATTATGCTTATAACTAAGGCTACATTGACTAAAGGTAAAGCGTAATAATTCCTAGGGTTCTTATTACAAGGGATCTAAATTATTCTTCTTATTTTTATATTATTATAATATTGGATGCTTCAGATTTTAATTATTCCTCGTTAATTTGGAAAATAGTGTACATTTATTAGTAATTTATGTGGGAGCGTTTGTACTAAAGTTGCGTTTCTTGTGTACGTCATTCGAGTGCTAAATTTTGATTGGTTGGTATAGATTTTAGTTTTCAATCCTTCTTTTAGCTCAAGATTGTATGTTTCTTTTGTGATTAAGCGCGACTATTATCGGTCAATCAGATGCAGCCTTAGTTTAGGGTTTATGTATTTCGTGTTATCTGATTTGTAAGCTGGTATAATATTAACCCGGTATGTTGAGAGGGGAATTTAACTGTTGGCTAGAGTTTAAATGTAAATTTTTATTTTTCAATAAATCTTTTAATGCAAATTCATGTAGGGGTTGTATGATTAAGTATTTATAATATATTGTTTGAGGTTATTGTTATGTAGTAGTACCACTGTTCAGTATATATTTTTGGCTGCCCACGTGTTTTTTCCCGTGAGGACAAAGGAACAAAGGAATTTTCCGTGAGAACAAAGGAACAAGGGAAATTTTAATTAATAGTATTGGTTTTTGTTCAATATTAAAATTTGTAAAAGAGGGTATATTTACATCTTTGGTTGAAGTAAGAGTTGTTTGGGGTGGGGTAGGTAGACTGACGTGTGCTCGCGTTTATATCCTTGGAGGACGGACGTGATGGAAAACATACCTAATTCCTATCTTTTTTACCATGATATGAAACGCGCGGACTTAAAAGAAGTTCTCACGTTAACTTTTTTCCTTTTCTTGACTTACAAACACAGACAGAAATTTTTTGTATGTTGTTGGACAAAACAGAGAAAAGGGTGGTATTTTGTTTTGTTTTGTTTGTTTTTTTACTAACTCAAAAAAATGATGTGTTTATAGTAACACTTCTAAAAACTTTAATTTTAAATTTTAAATTTTTTATGGCAAATGAAAGAAGTATATCTTTTCGAGAGTCTTGGGTAGCCCTGAAAAGGGCTGATTGTTTTTTCGGACGGAGAGTAGTGGCAATCTTTGTTGAATTTTACTGTCTAAGATTGCAACATCGTCTGACAGCAGGTTTTCCTATACGATAAGGTCTGCTTCTGCGAAAAGAGAAAGAGAAGTCTTTGGTGTCTATTCGATAGTCCACAAATCCTTTGTCTGGTTCTTGTTACTGATATTATTTGTTGTTGCTGCTGCTATTTCTGCTCTTCTCTTTTCCTCTTCTGAAGTCTGTATTTCTCAGTCCATTCTTCTTTTTCTTTCTCAATTTCCTCTCTAAAGACATTCTCTATGAGATCTTGGGCTATAGAGAGCATCCTGACATTCTCTATCTCTGTCCAGTGAGGGTGTAAGTCACAAGCTACACACACATCCTCATACACCTCTTCGGTACCTAAAAATTGACGAATCTTGTTTTCCCATAAAGGTCGAGAAGTATCCAGACGAAAGCGCAAAGCTTTCAGGAGAATGAGTTTCTCGTGAGCATTTAAAGGAATCACTTTCATACTTTTTTGGAATATACGTACAGTTCGTAAGGTGTCCACAAATCATCGGACGGTAAACGAAATCCCAGAAAGCAAGTCACTAAGACACACACGACACATCGTCCACAATTCAATGGACACAGTTCTCGCAAAAGGCAATTGTAATCCTCCACTGTTTGAATATGGTCATGGATCTCCTTCCAAGGAATCTGTTGTATCACCAATGGTAAAGGTTTTGGCATGGTAGAACGATTTTATAGTCACTTTCTTTCGACAGCTATAACCGTACTTTCTGCACAAACATAGTCGTATTATTCCATTCTCGACTGCAAATTTTTTAGTCACTAACTGGCACATGACCAGTCGTTCAGAAGTTTCCTCTTCCACTAAGTATGCATTCTGTACAAGATTGTGGTAACTCTCTAACTCGTTTTCTGGAATTCGATTCAGTAAGTGTAACTGGTAGTAAATATAATCTCTACCAACAAAACACTTTTCTCCCACTTGTTGTTGATCAATGTCTGACCACTTGAACACTTTCTTCAGAATCAATCCTCTTATAGAATTGAGGTACCAGTGGTTCAAACATCGGTGACGTAACGGATGCAATGGTTGTTTGCGTTTGACTTGTATTTTGACCAACTCTCGATAAATGCGTTCTCTCAATTCCACAGGTAAACCACGAATATTTTCTTGTAAAGAATCCATAACCATGCATTAAACACTTCTCTTAGAGCGAAAGTAATGAACGTAGTGAGTTATTTCATTCCCCTGCCATTCAGGATAACGGTCAAGAATGTTAATAAAATCTTTCATTGTAAATGGTCTAAAGCGAAAACAAAGAATGAACACAACTTTGATCCAGTGACATCGAACTTGTTGGTTGACTACTTTCACTTTCCTCCTGTGAATTTCTCGGCACAAAAGTTCTACAGTCACCAGTTGAGATTTGGCACTAGCAAGACTCTGCCAAATGTCCTTTTAGATCTTCTCTTGCAATTCGAGCGGCAATGTTTGAAGATTAATGTTGATGTCGAGTTTAAATAATTGTCTAGAGGTGACCCGACCTTGGACTCCTAACCATGTTGCTACTTTCTTACTCGACATGGTTGAATTTGAATAAAGGACGAGGTCCCACTAAAGGTACGTAATGACAATCTGGAGCCCAACGAACATGTTCCAGGTAAGCAGAATCGTTATGTTCCCACTCGTGAAGTGCACTTCTCCTTGTGGGTCACGGTATTCGTAACCGTAATTTTTGGGACCTCCACTGGCAAAACTTAGAATCTTGTCCTAGGGATGCTCGTCCGTCCAGGCTCCTAAACGGTCTCCTTCGATTTTAGGTTGCTCTTGGCCCAAACGACTGATGTAGATGCAACTGTCTGCGTCAAAATACAACACACGATCTCCTAACAGTTCTAAAGCTTCGTACAGTTTTAAGCGAGCATGGGCTGTCACGTAGGCTCCAATGATGTCATTTCCAAATAAGTTGGCTTATACAAAGTCCAGATCTTCTTCGTAATTAACTAAGAGCAAGTCCTCACGAACGACGTCCACGTGTTTTATGTATTTGGTTTTGTCGTGAATCATCTGGAAGTAACGGAAAAGTTGTGACAAATACTCCGTCTTGGGTAAACACGGAAGTTGTGCCATTTCGCCCCACAAACAATTTAACATCACTTTGGCAAACGATCGCCTTCCTTCGTTTTTTTCCACGTGGTCTAAAGTGATGCCTTCCTGCTCCAAGTATTTCTCTTTGAATTTCTTTTGACTTTCGGGAATGTGACACCAGAAAGGATAGCCACTGGCTTCTTGATTCAGTTTTGAAAAAGCATTTACGTAGTCTGAGAAAATGCCTTTTTGAGTCATGTCACCCTTATGGTACTTTTCTGTCTTGGGAAAGTGGTAAATTTCGTACACTTCTAATAGCCGGTATCCCAGATCCAGAGCTTTAAACAATTCTACACTAACCCACGTTCCCGTCAAGGCACGTTCATCCTGTGTGTGCTGACAAGGGTGGTCTTGGTTGCACGTTTCAGCACAAGTTCGACACAAAGGAAACATCAGTTTTCCTTGGCAATGATGGGGTAACACGGGATGGTACAAATTCGTAGGAGACAAGACTTTGCACTTGATCAATCCTTCGTATTCTCGAATATTGTCCACGTCAATGTGTTCGGTCAGCAATTGTGGGTGACCTACGTTAAAGTGACAATACTTGCACACGTATGGGTACAGAGAACACGTCCTAGTATTTGATTTCTTCTCCTTTCTCCTCGTCGGCTTGGTACAGCAAACAGGTGGCATTCGTCCGTCCTCCGTACAAACTGTCCCTTGGGTTCAGAGGGTCCACCAGCTTGTAACTTTCCACGATATTTTTGAATGTAGCATTGGTGTTCTAAGTCCACGATTTGGTAACAAATGTGACATTTTTTCTTTCCTGAACAGACGTGTGCCTTGGTATTATTGGTACGTATGACTTGTCCACAAGTAGAGCACAATCTCAGAAGTTGACATACACATTTCCGCTGGGAACCTTGTGTCTTCAAATGTTGCTGGTAACAGGCAGTAGTGACAAATGTGCGCTGACAAGGAGAGCAATGCACTCGTTCTTGTCCTTCGTCCAAACTGGGTTTAGAGGCCAAACATCCCTCACATTTCGATCCACAATGTTTGTGTTGCTCTCACTGTTATAACCATAGTCACATTTCTCACATTAACAACCGTATGACAGGAATCCAGTGATACTTGTAATGGCATCAAAATGTTGATCGTGATGATAAATGTGAATGTATTTTCCGTCTTTGAAATCTTTGCCTCGAAACAACAGAGGTCCGCGCACTTCTTGAGGGTGCACTTTCAAGGTGTAACGTGGAGCCAAGACGTCTTGCAACTTTTGCATTTCAGGAATGCCACAGGGTGTGTCTTTAGGTAGTCCCGCTTGCTGTAACAGGAGTTCTGCCTCTCGTTGTTGTTTGGCTCGGTCCGATTGTTGAATAGTTTTCCAGGCTCTTTTGCATTCTGCCGTCTTGTTCTTGTCGGCATACATTCGTCCCACTACGATGGCACGGGCTAAACACATTTTGTCTTGAGGATTGGTAATTTGGACGATGCTCGTTTCGATGCTGAGAAGGTTGTCTACTAAGAACACTTTTTTGCTATGTCCCGTTCCTTGGGGAAGAGAAACGAGGGTCATGAACAGTGTCGCTTTTCCATCGGTGATGTGAAACTTGTCGTTGTATTGTTGCACGTGTTGAATCTTGTCAATGATTTTGGAAGGTGTCAATTCTGATGGACTGGAAAACTCAATCCATACGGGAGACTTCAAATTGTCGTGATGAATGGAAAGTCTCAAGCGATCGTCTTCTTTGGCTTCACATTGCTGTTTCAGATTCGTTAACAAAGAATCCCACACATCGGTAATGAACTCTTCTGCTTTCTCCAGTGGTACGTCGGAACTGAAATCTTTAAACTTCACGGTGTACGTGTGGGCAGTAGTTCTAAATTTTCTAGAGGATCATTTGTCCTTCTCTCGAATGTGATAGTAATTTTTAGGGTTTACTGTTGGTACTTTATTTTGTTTTGGTGTAGACTCGATGGGTTTAGATTCTGGTTCACTCATCTCATCTTCAAAATCACTGGCATGAATTTGAACCAAGACTTTGGCTACTGTGCGAGGCGATAAATCACTTTCTTTTTCTCTCTCACCGAAAATCGTGCGATCGTTTCATCTTTATTGCAAAAAGTGAAATGACTACATTTGAAATGCCATGGACCCTATATATTCATGTCAAATCAGTGCATATAAAAAGGGCTGGTGCCTTCCCTCTCAGTATTCCTTTTGCTCTCAAGCTGACCAGTACGATGGAAGAACCCACACAAATCGAACTTCTCATTAGAGCTTTACGAGTAAGTTTTCGTCAGACAATCCAACGGACTAGTCTTCCTCTTTTCAAGATAAAAGTCATGATACTTGCTATATCTGTAAGAATAAAAGGCATTGGGCTACAGAATGTCTAGACCGTCAAAAAACCAGTGTCAAAAAAGACAAAAGTCGAGATACCTGTTATAATTGTAAAGAGAGAGGACATTGGTCTTCAGAGTGCCCTAAGAAACAACAGGAGCAGGAGAAGGAGGAAGAAGAGGAAAAGGAAGAACCCCGAGACAGGAAGAGAAGAAAAAACTGTGAAAGCGAAGAAATTAAAAAAAAAACAGAGAGAGTGAACAAAACACAGACACAGAAGAAGTCTATGAACTTTTGTTAAACAAGTATTGCGTTCTGTTGTGAATTGAATTGTAAAGAATTGTAACAGAATAGACCACGACAGCAGCAAAACCCATCATGCTGGATTCTGGGGTATGAAATAATCAAATTTAGTTTATCTGGATGTGTGCAGAGTAACATAAATATATGTTACACAGGGTTGTCGACGTGTTGTAGCTGCCAGCAGTCTCACAAAAAACAACAGCGTCATTAGGAATTATCAAGGTAGTGACGAAGATGACAAAAACAGTGCCAGTTTGATCTGGATGTGAAATTTGTCATGACTCTGAAACAACGACAAATTAATCATCGCACCTGCTGTAACACAGCGATGTTGTGGCAACATATTATTAATGGCGTACGACATTTTGCCGTACACGGAATCGATAATAGTCTCGGCCACACACCAGAAATGTCTCTCTGACATGTCTTGAATGTAATAGACGTAGAGGAGCATCAATCCTCAAAGTGTGTGACTTTTGTTAGCGTTTTCTTTTCTTGACGCCTATCCAATCCTGTGGTAACTGGGTGTTTTCATGAATTATCTGTTATTGTTTACGGACAAATCAACGTTGAGTAACTGTTAAATCTAATCTATAGATTTGTGGTCTTGAGGTAAATCTTACCACACTGGAAATGTAATGTGTAGTTACACTCCACATGGGATAAGTTCCTCTTGCTGTACCACGCTCATCAGGATAATATAAATACCTCAATGTTGCTTTACTAACCAACTCTGGTTTTGGTAGCTGATCTGGTGATTTTTGTCCTGGAAAAAGTCTTTTCACAATCGCTTTGGCAGGTTTCATGTTGATTTCCACTCGTGACCTCGTTGTTTAACGCGGCCACCACAAGAGGTAGTCTCGCAACCCATTCACGAGATCTGTCCTGAACGCTCAGGGATCCGATCAGGAATTATTGGGCATATTGATGTCCAAAGAGTCACTGTGCAAATGTTTGATTAAAACGTTCAACGATTACCTGATCGCCATGTATTTCGGTGTATCCACGTGTGATCTTTAAGTGTTGTTGTTGCATCAGTGTCATTACTGTACCGAGATATTCTTTGCCAGGATCAACCTGTAGAAACTATGGCCATCACAGGACACCATGTGGTCCGGCTTCTCGCGAATAACTTCGTTTAAATACTGCTTAAACTTCAGTTGCTGTTTTAGACGTTAATTGTTCAGTCTGTTTGTATCTACTTGTAACATCTACGACAGTCAACGCGTATTTGTATGTGTGCCATTTATATACGTCGTATGGTTAGACAAGATATCTGCCCGATATACTTCGTTGGGTGTGCTGAAATCAAACTGTCCATATTCAGTTGTTTTGGGACGTGGAAGATAAATTTGCCATATGGCATGTCGTGACAACCAATCTACAGCTACAACACGTGTGACACCTGTTGCATCGGCAAGTTTTTAATTAATGTTTTACCGATCGAATATCTTCTTGGACTATAATAAATCGACTCCATTATGTAATTGTTGGCGTTTAAATGCCAACTCCCAGAACTGTTTCATTTTTCATTGCCGATCTTATAAAGCAATTGCGAGCGATTCTCGTATGTTTAAATTCTTTATCGAATTCAGCGTGTGAATTAACTTGACATCCGCGATAAGCCGTTGTTGTAGATCTGGAGTTTTATATACGTCATGAACATGGCACGCTTAATCAATCACATTTACTGAAATTCACCCTGTTTGGGTTAATTTTTTTTCTTCAAGTCTAATATCAAGGCGAGTTCCAGAGCAACAATAATTAAATCATATAAAATGTTTTCCCCAGCATACCTAGTCCATGGTGTTCCAGGTGTTTTCCTGAGTGCCTTTGCAATATCTCCGCCTGCTGTTGCAATAGGAATACTCACAAACATATTTTGTTATTTGCCGCATTTTACATATATATATATATATATATATATATATATATATATATATATATATATATATATATATATATATATATATATATATATATATATATATATATACATGTAAATGCAGGCGTATTATTTTTCAACATGGTTGCCCTCAGATATTTTTACTCATGACTGCCCTGCATTGAACACAATGCAAACTAAAGATTATAAATAATATTATATTTGTGCAATATAAATGTGATTGACTTTTCAGCACCATGTGAGCGAGCACCGGTCAAGCATCACTCAGTGTTACCAAAATCCATTTGAGCTATTATATTTGGTCCATCTAGATCGGGTAAAATTCAGTTGTTGCTCAGCCTGATATTTCCGTGGCTCACATAGGACAAACGTTTATTTAGTAGCGCAATCTGTGGATGACCAACGATGTCCTTTAGAAATTAATTTAATCTACCGAGGCCGAACAAGATGTTATTGAATTTATCACAGCTATCGATGAAGCGTCGTCTGTCGTGGATCTTAACGGGGATATCAACGATCAAGTAGTTTCCAATGATGTCATGATAGACAAAGAAGCAAACTGAACCAGAATACTTTCACGGAGCAGACAAAAACAATAGATATTATATGCTGTACTCAGCTGTATGCTCAGCTTCCCAATGTAATTAGAGATAATTGCAGTTTTTTGTTACTTCAACGAGGTTGATACACATACTCTTCGAAAATATTCATCAGTCATGGTGTCACGGGAACATCGACATAGGTAGGTTTCAAAACTTCTTCGCACATGATCAAGAAATTCCACATGGATTCATTACGATAAGTTTACACGATCAAGCAACACGTTATGGAATTGGTCTTGATAAATTCTTTTTATCAAATAAGTGCATTTGTTGTATAATGAACAGGAAAAGTATTAACGAGATTATATCTACGACTGAATAATTGCAGCAAGATGGTCTCGCTGGTCAACTAGATGTTGAAAGAAGTCAACGATGATTCTGAGACGATAAATGAAGGATACAGATATACACTCGTGGATGAGTCCATATTTATCAAATTTTTCCAATGCGAAATGGAATCGTCGTTGTCTGGTTTACACGAACAATATGATATAACTAAACTTATTCCACTGCAAGTACCATTGAGAAAATACGATCATATTTGTCTTCACCATATCAAACTGAAGCAGCTGTTAGTGCTCGTGCGAGACAGCTAAACTCTTGTACTGCAATCTGTTAAAATTCACGCAGAATGAGAAGCATTTTCCAAGGAGAAATAGCTCAAACAACAACGAAAACATTAACGACAAAAACAGTAACGACACAAATCATTAACCATACAAAATTGTTTTGGGTTTTTTGTGTTTTTGTTAATTATTTAAGGAGTGGTGGGCCGTTTCGCGGCCTGACACGCATATATAAACTAAACTAACGGTTAATTCTTCACCACGTGTGTCTAATAAATCATCATCTTGGATGGTTAGACGGAAACGTATTCGTGACAGCGATGGATCATGACATCGTAAATAAACGAGATTAGTTAGCACCGACACAATCAAATGACTCGGCTGGACATCTGGAGAAAAGCTGTAAAAACATATTCCTGCCGAGCCTGCGCTTGTCTGGACACGGTATAGCTCACTTCGCTTGCGTCACACACTAGATATGATGATATTGACAATACCTGGAGATCCACGACCACCACCACCATCCGGATCGTTATTATGTCGGAGAATTACAGCCAAGACGCCAGTTGCTTTCCACGGGTTCCAAATGTTTTGAAAATGTTCGTAATTGAAGTCATTCATTTCCTGTTGTAATTTATCGATGTCAACCCATTGTACATTGAATGTAGGCAGCTGGTCTTCGGTAATCTTAAAATAATCAAGATACCGAGTTTTGTATAGCACTTCTTTAATTTTTTCATTTCTCTACTTGATAATCTCTAATTCTACTAGAGTTTTATGTAATGAAATTAATGAATACTTTGGTCCCAATAATTCATACATTAGCAATTCTTTTTCTTAGTTAGTAAAGTAATTTATTACTAATTCCTCTAGTAATCGTCGGTTGTTGTTGTTGTTGTTGTTGTTGTTGGGCTTAATGCCATTTTTCAGCACACGATAGGCTATTCATGGCGGCCAGTATTAATGGTGGAGGAAGAAACCGGGAAATCACCGGAAAGAACCACCGACCCACTAGAAGCTACTGGCAAGCTTTCTCACATATCCACATTCGCCGAATCCTAGACTCGAACACACGCAGACAGAGGTGAGATGGCATTGATCCGTAACGGACAGCGCTTTAGACCACTCGGCCACTCGGGGCCCCTATTAATCGTCGGTAATTTCATTGATCAGCGCCCGTTTAACGCCACTGTCCATGACGCCACCAGTAAATAAGCGCTAACAAATAGCAGCTGCTTCACTGATGACTTCGTGGGAATTATTGCCAGCTCGTCTTCCGTCAATCAGAATTTATAATCGATCAACATGGGTGAGGATGCTGTTGGTACAAAATTTATAGTTAATCACCGACGAGTGTTTTTACGACGTCTTTCGCAAGTTACAAGGCCATTTCCGGTTGTTCCTTCGGGTGGTTCATTGTTCCGATCTAGTTGTGGTTCTGGCGCTGCTTGGCTCATTTGACGGCGTAGTCTCTTTTTCCACTTCCTTTTTAGATGCAGTTTTTATGCTTGTGTTTCTCACTTCTACTTCTTTTTCACACTGAGTCTCCGTTTTTACGGATTTCTGTTCTGAAATACGTCTCTCCACCAGTTTGTTAATGATTCCCAATTTTCTTCTGTCATCATTAGATTTCATTTGCTTGATATTAAAACAACCAGCGGCTTTTAGAGTGCTGACATATTTTGGTTTTACACATTTTCTTTATCATAATATCTAAACACGGCAATATCAGCTTGTCTTGTCTCTATTGCTGATAGCATCGACACATTCCTCAGCAAATTTATCTATTTTATTATTTCTACCCTTTGGTGGTGGTGGTTGAGCTTGTGTTTGTGGGCGTTGAGAACCGCCAGCAATATCAGCTGATAATGTCTAAATAGCTTTTTGTATTGCCTCAGTTGCTGTAACAATTATTTTGGTTCAACAACTGGTTTAAATAACTGCTCTGTACTATCTTTAAGTTCCACATGAGCTTCCTGGCTTATTGTAGCGGAGCTGCTGATTTACAGAATCACGGACTGGTAGATACTTCTTAATGCATCAAAGAATTGTGTAGCTAATTTTGCCGTAGGAGATTCCATAGTAAGTGAAGATTCACTCATTATTATTATTATTATTATTATTATTATTATTATTATTATTATTATTATTATTATTATTATTATTATTATTATTATTATTATTATTATTATTATTGTTGTTGTTATTGTTATTATTATTATTATTATTATTATTATTATTATTATTATTATTATTATTATTATTATTATTATTATTATTATTATTATTATTATTATTATTATTGTAACAATTCAATTAAAGATCACCAGGCGAGCAGATAGACAAGGTTTTGCTGTATTACAGTAATGTAACGTATTGGTTTCTCTAACTACACTCATTTGCCTGATCTCAATTATTCTCAAAATTTAGACATTATCCTTGTCGCGCGAAAATACCTATGCACATAATGGTTTTTCCACATGAACTCACATGATTAAAGTCACGCGTCTGAGTGCGTTAAACCGTATGCGCTATTAATAACTCGCTGAGATTTTAAATGTGAAAGTCTATAATTTGTGCCTGTGACATTAAAAATAAATTTTAAAATACTAGAAAACTTTATATATAAATTATATGATCTAAATGTGCGTGAATGTTCAATTGTTGATTGTTTGTATATCTGTACACTAATACTAAGTGTGGCAACTTGCCCGGTCAGAAGCTTGATATATTTTCAAACACTACAAGAGGGTTTGGGTACGGGGATTGAGCGAAGCTGCATATATAGTAGGTTGACATGAATTTATTCTATATAGTCAGGGCTGGAACGGCACATGTCACACGGGAAAATACCCTGCCCGTTCTACAATCGCGTGTACGCGTGCATGTATGAGTGTATCCTTAATGAACTTAGTAATAATCATTCTGTTACATTATGTCATATGTCGTTGTTGTGTAAGGTTAATTTACATTGTTTGTTGGTTATCTTTTAAATTGTTTTATCCATTACATGAAATTATAATCTAACATTGTGTGCTGTAATTGACCTTGTCCAAAACTGAGTTAATTTTTGCTTAAACTGAATAAATTTTTAATTTATTCTTTGTTAACAACTAATACGTAGTCTTATCTGTATGTAATGAAATTACTTGTATGTTAGATTTAAATTCTTTTTTATTTCATTTTTTGTTTCATAACATTTTATTGTAATGATTATTTTCATGGGATTAGATATGTTTTAATTAGACTCTGTACTGAACTAAACAGTATTACTTTATCATTATTTTTAGCTGACCACGTTCAGACCCTTGTTAGACACATAGTTTAAATAATTGGTCAGTAACAAGGTCATACATACCTATCTTGCGTCATCACCTTTTGTCATCAACGTTTTTTAATTTTTGGATCTTAAACAATACTGACCTGGCGCACATGTGAAGTGCATTTTAGTAGGCGATCATGTGACCTATCATACGTATCCGAATGACGTTGTAGTGGGTTTAATACTCAATATCACTATTTTTGTAATTCAGTCGTAAAAATACCTTCAAGAGATCAGACGTATTTTCTGTTGTTGCCAATTCTGAGTTATTTGTTATTTAAGAATAATTTATATTCTCCGGAAAATAAGCTTTGACAAAGACATTCGTGGAAATTATTTAGAAGCGAGAATATTCCATTGTGATTCATAAAATTCAAGGTAGAACTTTCGACAGTTTTTTATTCATAAAATTCAACGTGAAACTTTGACATCAATACTTCATTCGTCTGACGTCATTCTCCGCCATCTTTGAACTTCGCCAGGATTCGAACTTGGAGATTCATTTAAGACATTTTAGCGATAGTACTTCTGTTTTTCAATTTTAGGATTGTTTTTTTTAATTTATATTCACAAATTGTAAGTCGTTTTTCATATTTACACTGTGTTTTGTTGGAACATAAATTGATTTTTTAAAATGTACAAAGCTTGTTGGCATCATTCTTTTTTGTTACTTTGAATAAGCCGAGATAGATGACAAAAGCTAATCAATTTTCTATGTGTATATGATTAAAATCTGTATTAATAATATCAATAGAAATACATATGCTTATTCGAGTATAAGTTTTGGTTTTTGGACTTTCCTTAGTGTATTTTACATAATTCAGGTTATGGTTTTATTTTGTAAACATTAGGTTCTTTCTAGAAGGTAATCGTTTTTCTTTTAGAAAATGTTAACTGTGATCTGAGGTCAAATAGAGAACCATGTAATCCTGTAACTGAGAGGATTTTTTAATTGTTCTTAAAGACCTAACACTTTTAAGTTGTATTATATGTTGTGTCCAGTATTTTATGTTTGGGTCGAAAATTATTCAGCTATAGAGTTCAAGAGATTATTTTCTCTGGAAATACGAAACTGATCTGATAAACGTTTTTGTTTCAGACAATTACTGGATTTTGTAGTGAATACAAATACAAATACAAATCTGAAATTATATTACTGTGATTCAACAAAAGACGGTTGACAAATCAACACTCTATAAGCTACCAGAGACACATCATCACCTTCAGATTTTAGATTTATTCTGGACTTCTACTGAAATTTATTTAGGATTTTAAATTATTAGGACTTGGGTCTATTCTTTTGCATATTTACTTTAATTGTTTGACTGTTAGTTTAATTTTTTATTTCATTACATGTTATTGTAATGTAACATTGTTGTACTTGCCCTTCTCCAAAATTGAGTTTATTTCTACTTGAGCTGATTGACCTTTTAAAACTCTTTATCTCTTTTATATAAACAACTATAAATATAAACTATAAACAACTAATAATAGCTACATTATTCTATATGTGAATGAGCGTATTTTTCAGGTAAACAAGAAAGACTAAATATGTGATCAGGGTAAGGATTTTGGAGACTACTAAGTGAATTTTATCGGTTATCGTGTTGTACATAAACAAGGCTCATTGGATCATTCTAGAACATTGTTTTATATTTTCCATGGTTGTTTTTAGAAAATACTAATTATGACCTGAGGTCAAACAGAGTACTATATTATCTTGTGACTGTGAGGATTTTACCAGTCGTGCTTTAACAACTAGAACTTCAAGTTGTATTATGTTGTGACCAGTTTAGGTTAAATTTTCTTTTCTTTATATTATTTAGTTCAAGTGATTAATTGCTCTTAAAATCCAAAAGTGTTATGATAAAATTCTTGGATAAAGACATTCACTGAAATTTATACTGAATTCAGACCTGTATTACAATTTATTTGATTCAACAAGTCACTGTTGACACATCAGAACTTCGTAGGCTAGAACAGATACGTCATGTCCTTCAATTTTGAATATCTTCGTGACTTGAATCGAGTTTTATTCAGGACTTTGTATTACAAAGACTTGTGTCTTTAATTCTTGTATTATTTTTGGATTTAATATTCACAATACCGTAGGTTCTTCTTTCTCAATTTTCACTTTGCATTCTAGAGAAATAAATTATTTGTTACATTTTAAAAAGCTTGTAGTCTTCACTCTTTACTGTTATTTTTTAAGGGCATAAGCTCGTAACAAAAAATTGGAATACGAATTTTTACAAAAATATTTCAGAAAAATGTTTCTTAATTTTAAATTCCATAGCTTCGTAATATTTAAAATCTCAAATATTATTTCAAATTTTCGAAATCTATTGAAATCAACAAGCATTTTACAATGTCATGAAAAATGGATATCTTTATTTTAAATCCTACCGAAGAGCAGTTAGACCTTTTGAAAAAATAAATGTTGGAAAAGATTGTTTTGGATAAAAGTGCTTTGGTTTTGTATCAGACTTCAACATAAAATTAAATGAATTAAAATTAAAATACACGATGGAATTGGAGATAAGAAAACTTGAACGTCAGAAAGATACAAAGGAAAAACAAATGCAAATGCAACTGGAGAAAGAGGAGAAAATTCAATTAGATAAGAGGGAAGGAGAGAAAGAGGAAAATGCTATTGGAGAAAGAAGAGAGAGAGAGACAAATGCAGTTACAGAAAGAAGAAAAACAAATAATGTTGTGGAAAGAGGAGAGAGAGAGAAACAAATACAAATGCAATTGGAGACTCATATGGCCATATATTTTAAACTAAACCTTTATGACCTGGACAGGGAATTAACATGGGAGGCTCACTTAGAAATAGGAGAGGCACCTGAGATCCAAACGGAGACTTAAATTTGGTGGACAGAGGAAAATACAAAGTTTTAGGTCAAAATGCATGAATGAGGCCATATTGGTTCGTAGAGTTCTATACAACTACTTGTATACTGCTCGTCTAGACATCATGTGTTGTAAAATGTTGTCAGTATAAAATGTTCTATTTAACTGGAAAAAATGGTTGCTCTTTCATATATAAGTTGTGTTGATTTTTTTATAAAACAAATCTATTTTTAAATGTTACCGGTTATAGAAATGTGCATGTTTAGCGTCTAGAACTATTTTTTACGTTCAACAAATGAAAACTGCATCGTGTGAGTTAGAATGAACGAATATTATTGCTTCTTTTTTCTCTCTAAAATATTTCCAATAACTTTTTAAAATAACTGTGGACTGGTTGTTCTTCCTCCACCAGTTATACCGGCCACTATGTTTAGTCTGTCTTGCGCTGAGAAATGGTGTTAAACTCCAAACAACATTAATAATGATCATAATGCTTGCGTACTGCTGGGCATCTGGTAACGGTGATATCATTTGCTGTGTATATTCAGTTTGTATTTTGTGACTGACCTTTGTGATAATTGATGGTAGGCGTTTGAGCCTACACGACTAATGTCTTTTTTTGTAAACAACGTATTACATAGCTAATTTTCGTCTATGATTGCAGATTATATATTGCGATTATTATTATCATTATTATTTTTCGGTAAATATGTTTACTTGGAATTTAGGTCAGGATATTTGTTTCCCAATAGAAAATTCCTGGTCTACCTATCTTTGTTTTTGTTGGGTTTTTTTTGTTAGTTTTTTTTTATAAAAGCCTTAATAACATACCTGGTCTTGCTAAAAACATAAAATGTTCTTGTCATGCACTTTTGCCCTCATCCTGGTTCTCTCATTGAGCTTAATATTTGTAGATCAAGTTTGCTTATGTTAGAAATAATCATACTTGTCTTGATATCTAAAGAGCAATCAGTCTTTTAGTTGTGATCAGTTTTAATTTGTGAGGATTTATTTATTTACATTTTTCATTTGGAACACGACTCGAATTCATTTGTAATGTAGGGATTGTGATAAAACCTTTAATACTAATAGAGATTTAATTCACAGTACTGTAAGTTGTTTCAAAATTTTCCCTTTTCATTCCAAAGAAATAAATTGTTTTGAATTTTACAAACTTGCTGGATGTTCGCTATTTTCTGTTACTTGGTTTAAGACCAAAAAGTTGTTACACAGTTAAAACAACTAAACCTGCCACGTAATAAATATTATAATGGTTGCTAACCTGGAAATAACTTCGACAATAACGTTTGAGAAGATCCTACTTTCACTGAAGAGTCACATACTCCCATTTATGTCTTCGTACAACGATAGAGTAAGTGTTAATTTTAAACCTATAGCAAAGATTTCCTGATTTCCTCAACCTCAATGAGCGCTGCTCTCTACAAACTGCTCTCAAAAATATTTTGTCGTTGGTTACTATGCAAAGCAAAGCTTCGCTTAGATGGCACAGTACTATTTTTGAGTTACGGCGATCCTGGATTCAAACCTCTGTATGTATGTGCAATCCTCTTTAAGCCTAACTTAAGTGGTTTATTGACTTGCCATGAACTGTAATCACACTTGTATCACTCTTGTCTCGGTTTTAAATAATGTAAAATTGGTTATTGTTCCAAATACTATTAAAAATGCGTTTTAAAATCCTATCATAATCCATTCAAGTAACACGAAACCACTGCCACTAGCTAGATTCCACCAGTTGTCCACGTTGTTGCTGTCTAAAAGATTGTTGGTGCCGACGGTCTTCTATTCCTATTTAAATTTATCTTTTGCATGTTATAAAGCACCCCCACATGTAAAACACCTGAATCTCAAACTGCAGCCCAATAGGACGTTACTTGCTATTCAAAATATATGCAAAAAAGCCGTTGTTTGAAATGAAAAATTAGGACAAAAGAATATCTGCTGTTGAGACTTCTTGCAAGTAATTAACTTATCGACAACCATCCAATGGAATACAGCTAATCAATGATCCAGGTGGACAGCTGACCAATCAGGATGCAAACCATCTCTACGTCATTTTATGCTGGCTGATGGTTTGTCCTAGCTCAAAAATAGTCAGACTGAAAGAAGTTACATGTACAATAACACATTGTTATAATTTCGATATTTTCTCCCAGTTTTCACCCGGATCTTCACTTTATAACAAAAAGCATTCTTTCCTCGGGAAAATCTTGAGTTTATTTAAGGTGGTACACAAACCAGTAGGCTGAGCATATTCTATAGGTTATCTTACCAATGGTTTTAAATAATTCCAAACCTAGTTAGTCTAATGCATGAACGATATCTTTAACACACACAGACACACACACACACACACTATAAATTGGTATGGCATTATGCAAAATACGTCCCAAAGGCTTTACCTCAATAACTAGCGTAGCATGTTCGTGTAGAAAATATATAAGATTCGTGTTCTTTTCGCAATTAAATTGTATATAGTTGGACACAGGTATTTAGAATTATAAGTACTCTTTTATACTGCATATCAAATGTACTACAATCTAGCAAGACTATTTTTACCACATAAGTTTGCATCAGTGCATTTATCTTACAATTAGTTTTAAGTTACATGTAGAATTGACCCAATTTCAAATTTATCTTTAATGGGCATATATACTTCTAAAACTTTACAATTTTACTTTCGAGTCACCGATTGTGTAAATGAACAAAGATGTCATAAAATCTGCACCGTAACAGTTACCTTTCTTTAACCATAATTATAGCATGCCTTTCAAATGGGTTATTGACTTTTACTCAGATTTTATATTCGATCTGCTTGTGTTTAGATTCTTAATGGTAAAAGTTGTCTTGTTTGTGTTTCAAACTAGAAATCGGCATTTATAACATTCCATTTTTGATTGTAGGCTTTGTTAAAATCACGTGTTGTTAACATTAATATTTATACAACCAGCTGGACATACCAAGTATATCGGTCATGTGCCAATGTATCACTAGTTTATATAGAAATAGCTGAAGAGACCAAGTTTGTCTGTCATGCACTGATGTATCACTAGTCTGTATAAAATCAGTTGAACAGACCAAGAACATTCGTCACGTGCCGATGTATCACTAGTCTGTATAGAATCAGCTGAACAGACCAAGAACATCCGTCACGTGCCGATGTATCACTAGTCTTTATAGAATCAGCTGAACAGACCAAGAACATCCGTCACGTGCCGATGTATCACTAGTCTGTATAGAATCAGCTGAACAGACCAAGAACATCCGTCACGTGCCGATGTATCACTAGTCTGTATAGAATCAGCTGAACAGACCAAGAACATCCGTCACGTGCCGATGTATCACTAGTCTGTATAGAATCAGCTGAACAGACCAAGAACATCCGTCACGTGCCGATGTATCTGATACCCTACTTTCATCACTATGTTGCGAACAAAACAAAAGTAATTTTCTTAATGAATTCCATACAATATAGTGGATGGACCGTAATGGTCTCTCAAGACGGATAGTCTTACTAAGCGCTGTTTGGCGTGGGGACAGCAGAGGTTATGGGGTAAAAAAAAGCAAACAACCTTCCAATGCATGCAGAGAGGCCTTTAGTGGCCGGGTGGTCTAAAGCGCTCTTCATTAAGGTTCATTGCCATCTCACCTCCGTCTGCGTGTGTTCGGCGAATGTGGATATGTGAGAAAGCTTGACAGTAGCTTCCCGTGGGTCGGTGGTTCTTTCCGGTGATTTCCCGGTTTCTCCCTCCACCATTAATACTGGCAGCAATTTATAGCCTATCGTGTGCTGAAAATGGCGTTAAGCCCCACAATAACAGCAACAACAGTCCATGTAGAAGATCAAACCTTAAGCATAGATGAAAGACAATAATTTATATCGCACATGTTTATGATTAAAGTCAGAAATATAGTGACTATTCCCCTTGAACTGGTTTTTTGTCTCCACAGTATTGTCAAAAAGTGTGTTTAAGTATCATAATGCTTGACTCATATCCTATGTACTACAGAAGTTAATGTGATACATGAATATGCAGTCATCTCAGTCATGTGAACAAATGTCCTGTCCAAACGTAATTTTCCTGTCATTTTATTTCCTGTTAAAACAAAAGTAACAACATATATTTTAAGTCTTTTCTTTTTTATGAACAATAAGTTATTTGCGTCATATTAACGGAAATCTCAACCCATTTGGCACATCTTCAGTATTTTACGTTGGCATTCGCATCCGACATAATGTAGACTGAGATAATTGTATTGTAAGTAGGGTTTGTCTCATGATTCCACAATAGGGCAAAGATTAAGTATAGCAGTTTTTTTAATGATATAAAATTGAATCATAACAATGTACGCATCAAATGTCTCATAAATGGGCATATATAATCAATCAGGCAGGCGTATAATATATACAAGTTAGAAGAGTGTCGGATTCGTCACTCACGTGTCGCTATATGATACGCGCCTAGCCCAGTCTTGATCGGCTTCCTCTCTATGTCTATGGAAAAGGTGTCTATCAATACAAATCCTGGAATGATCTAGTAGATGATCATGGCAATTTATTACCTTTTGAAATGATAAAACAAAAAACTAGACGAGGTGACTACTTGAAATACTTCTCCTTAATATCCAAAATTCCAAAAGCATGGAAAGAAGCCATAAAAAAACATTTAGTACATAATAATTTTAAAGGCAGGAGGATAAAATAATGGATCTGAAAAAATTTAATTCACTCAAGTTTGTTTACAAAGATCTTTTAAAAAGTGCTAAAAGGCAACATACTGCTAAGCAAGAATCTTGGATGCAATTATTAAATACAAATACAAGTAGTGAGGAGTGGTCTGAGATTTATAGTAAGGCAAAATTTTGTACCAAGGGTACCAAATTGATCTCTTTTAACTTTAGATTAATCCACAGAATAATCGCTACTAATGATTTTTTGAAAAGAATAAACATATTGGACGACAACAAATATACGTTTTACAAGAGAGAGAATGAAAGTATTGAACACCTCTTATATGATTGCAATATTACTTCACAGTTCTGGTACAGTTCTAGCTTCCAGATCGTAGACTTGATAAGCCGATATGCCAAAAGTGTCACTAAAGCAACAATAATAAACAAAATACCGCCTGTGTGTAAATATAGAAAATAAGAATGTTATTCGAATTAATATGTTAGATATAAAATCATATACATTTATTTTGTGCATAATCTGTGCATAATAAAACCAATAAGACGAACATCTTAAATGCAAAGGAGACCAAACAATGCAATGGTTTAGAGAAAAGGTCAATATAATAGCATTTACACATTCAGTCACAACACTATGAAATATAACGTTAAAAGGCGAATATCAAGTGAATCAGATCCTCAAAAAGGAAATTATGGCATAACAGGAATAAAATTACCTATGTAAATATATTCTTTGTACATGCATGGCGATACAAGTCTAAAATTAAAACACCATTAAATAATGAACGAAGAAGAATTTCTCGGAGGCGAGTAAGAGAAAAAAAAACATTAGAATGACGTAAAAGTACATGCATGCTATCAAAAACGGCTTCCCAATTATAGTTTCTGTACCTGTACTTGCATACTCAACCTATATACTAATGGTATTTTTTAAAATCTATTTGGTGTATGTACACGTAGTTTTTAATCAAACAACGCTTTTTGTTTTAAATGAATTTTCTTACGTTATATGCCCATATTTTGCAAAATGTAAAGTAATCAATAATTAAACAACAGCTATAGAGCATAGTTGTGATCATATACTCATATAACTTTAATGTACTTTAATAGCAAGTCGGTGTTTACGTTCAAAGCCCGTATTATATCATCTCGTTGTATTCGATTTAATTCAAATTTATTTGTTCAAAACTATACAAACGTCTACTGCAAAGAGGATCACAAAGACGTTTTCATTTCGTGATATTTATGAAACTAGTAGTAATTCTCAAAAACAAATAAAAAATTATAAAGAATCAAAACTAATTTCATACATATCATCTGAAATGAAAACGAATTTAAGAATATTGCCAAGCTTTGTTTGAAAATTTGCTAACAATTCCTGCCACATGTTATTATATCTCTTCTGATAGAATTCTTAATTCAGAATATTTTGAGTAATGTCCATACGTGTGATATAATATTACGAATTTAGACCCATTCTGAAACAAAGAAACTACGCACTACGGACGTACGAAACAATACACAATAAAAAGGACTTACATTTGAATTTTTTTGTTTATTTTTGCTTAAAGTGAACAAAATTGTCTCCCTTATATGAATAAGTCTAAAATTTCTTTCTCCAAATAATCTTAGTTTTATAATGATTACACTTCTGGCAGGAGTGGACACGGGAATTCCGTCCCCTTAGGGAATGGTCTAACCAGGGTGCGAACTCGGATGCCTTCTTGACTGAAGGAGATTTTAGGTATCAAATTTGCTTTATTTTATTTTTACTAAAATATAGGAAAAAGAAAACTCATTATTTGCTTGGAGTAGACTCCGGGCCTTATAATAGCACATGCACTAGCAGAAAATATTGCAATGTACACATAGCAAACACAGGGCAATATGAAATCTACTGACAATAGATTACTGAGAAACCAGAGGGATGAACGAAGGGCAACCTCACAGTTTCATTTTCTGGGAACAATGGAAAGTCAAGCACATAATTTCTGGCAAGTACCTAAGATACAGATCATCCCGTATTAAAAAACAATTTAAGATATCTACAAAATTTCTTAACAAAATTCTCTTGTAAAAGAACAACACAGAAAGATCTTTTAATGGTACAAACAGATGTAAAATCCTTTGAACGACTTCTCATTAAAATCATTAACTTTGAAATAGCTTTGAAACGTTTGACAAGACAACTGTACCGCCACTGCACAGGTTGTGATAATCCCTGAATGATTTTAATTTTTTTAAAGACGACTACATCTAGGTACATGTCATGGAATAAATTTAACTCTCAAACAATGTTTGATCTTCATGAATGATACTTTGCTCCTTGTAGCAGTTTTAGAAATTTGGGAATTTCTGCATTAAATACAACCACATTTTCTATAACAGTACATAATGACAACTTCATGACGCTAGTTTAAAGATATCCAATTTAAACGTGAAATTTTGCAGTCTACTGTCGAATAATAGCACAATATGAGGTGGAATTAAAACGACGACTACATGGATATGTTGCAACAAATAATGAATTTATGGCTGCTATTTGAATAAAAGATGGGCTTACAAACACCTACAACAGATTAAGGCAACATGGTCAGGACAAAGTCAGATCAGCGTCATTAATTATGTACGTAGATGTTAACATCCCCAGTGCTTAGGCAACGAATAAATACACGTCGGGCAGCACAATGTATAAATAAACAAGCCATCAAATCTTAGATGGGTAGAATATTTGTTTCAACCAAATGACTCCAATAACGGCCTTATCTCAGGAGATTATTTGGCTATTCTATTTTACTTCCACAACAAGTTCAAGGTCTACCTGTTAGCGTTAAAGAAATTAATTCAAAATTATTTGTCACGACCATAAAAGCATTTCGTAGTTTGTAAATGTTCATAACCAATAAAAAAAACCAAAACGGTTATGTACAGAAATGACATTAAAACTGAAACAAACACACCCAAAATACATAAATACCACCATCCACCCCACCCCACCCCACCCCACCCCACCCACCCCACCCCACCCAACCCAACCCCCAAACTATGTCATTCAATACAATTGTTTAAAGCTTTACATGCAGTTTGGCTTCAGACTGAAAAAGATATACAGTGTGATCTTGCTTGAAGAAAATCTTTGTGCTGTTTTATCTTACATTCACCTGAGTATAAACTTGAGGCAAAAAGCAACAAATGAATTTGAAAACTGCGTCTATCTAAATGATGAATAAAACGACAGTCTATACACAGTTGTTCACTCCAGGAACCATTATGACATCAGATTCAGCAAGTCACATTTGACAACACCTAATGACAATTTTGTTTAGTTGGTTGTTTTAAATGTTGACCGAAGCATTTAATACGAAAGTAAACATACATTTAACGACTGTCTTCATTTTCTTCTTTACTGATATAAAAGTGAATACCTTGTTATCAAATTGAAATCTACTACCCTGCAATATATTAATATGTGAGCCTATTAAATAAAACCACCTATAGGCGCCATCAGTGTAAAAATTTGGTACTGTGTTATTTGCAAACCCCGGGTAATACACCATAATTTTGATTGATATTTTGCATAGTATCAAAACACCCTTCGAACTAATTTTGCGAGATCCAAGTGTTGGGTTCATTACAACTTTATTTGCCTGGAGTATCCAGTATTTCCTATAAATTCACATAAGTAAGCAACTGTGTTTTTATTCCAGGTATTGTGCAATTGATTCAGAGGTAATTAAATCGTACTGGTTTCCATTTCGTAATTTTCGTCATTTTTGCATTTTTTATGTTCAATCTAAAATTATAAAAAAGACTGCAAGCTGAAAGTCTACGGTATTCAAAACATTTTACTTTAGACAGCGAACTTTACATAAACTTGGAAGCAATAAACATATCAAAACCAATCACAAGTGCAATGAATACGTACTCATATTTCAGTTCTTCTTTAGAGGGTTAGTATAATTCCTTAAGTTTAGTTCGTATTCTTCTTTCTTGTTATTTTCTGGGCAAGTTTAGTTCGTAACCTTCTTTCTTGTTATTTTCTGGGCAAGTTTAGTTCGTAACCTTTTTTCTTGCTATTTTCTGGGCAAGTTTAGTTCGTATCCTACTTTCCTGTTATTTTCTGGGCAAGTTTAGTTCGTAACCTTCTTTCTTGTTATTTTCTGGGCAAGTTTAGTTCGTAACCTTCTTTCTTGCTATTTTCTGGGCAAGTTTAGTTCGTATCCTTCTTTCTTGTTATTTTCTGGGCAAGTTTAGTTTGTAATCTTCTTTCTTGTTATTTTCTGGGCAAGTTTAGTTCGTATCCTTCTTTCTTGTTATTTTCTGGGCAAGTTTAGTTCGTAACCTTCTTTCTTGTTATTTTCTGGGCAAGTTTAGTTCGTATCCTTCTTTCTTGTTATTTTCTGGGCAAGTTTAGTTCGTAACCTTCTTTCTTGTTATTTTCTGGGCAAGTTTAGTTCGTATCCTTCTTTCTTGTTATTTTCTGGGCAAGTTTGTTTGTGTCATACAGAGTGAGAGCATCGTCGAGGTTCCTCCAGTATTTAGTCACTGTACCTTGTTAGTTCAATCTTTCATTCTGACTCTTAATTATCCTGGTTCAATGAACTCTGCAATTTTTGTCTGTAGTTCATGCATGCCTGCCGCGTTGTTTAGATAAGCCAATGCAGCAAAGGGATTGTTCCTACCGTTTAAATAGTACTCCTTTGAGATTAGTCTCGTGTTGTAATCATTTTATTATTCGTGTAACGATATCTCACAAACGATATGCTTTTCCAAAGCATTAGCTCTTCTGGATTAGAGATAGACATAATTCGATAATGCTACCTCGTTTCAATTTTAAGACGATCACTAGAATCTGGCAATAGTTTCTACAGCAATAAAATATTGTTGTCTTTCTCAAAGTACATATTCAATTCTTTATATATCGTTCCAGATTCCTATTATGTCTGTTCTGTCTGGTATATATTTATAATTCTTTGTATTACAAAAATCCTATATACCTTGATTTCTTTCATAGGAATCTGGAACGACTGTGTATATATATGATGATTATTTACTAGGTCGTCATGCGAGTGTGTCTGCTACGCACAAGCCTGTATAAGACCGATTCAGTGCCATCATTTGTTGGTGATGCGTGCTTAGTCGGGACGGTATATGGGTTGGTGCGTGCAGGCAAGGCGATGGGTGCCATTTACTCGCGGACCTGGGTTCGAAACTCCGTAGAGTACGAATTTAATTTCTCTAACCTGTATGATAGTATTATTTGTATTAAACTATAAATTCTGCCAAATATTATCAAGATTCTAATACAGAATCCAGGATAACACTCTCTGTTCTGTCTAGTATATATATATATATATATATATATATATATATATATATATATATATATATATATATATATATATATATATATATATATATATATATATATATATATGTGTGTGTGTGTGTGTGTGTGTGTGTGTGTGTGTGTGTGTGTGTGTGTGTGTGTGTGTGTGTGTGTGTGTACATTTAGTATATAGGTAGCACGTTCATTCTATGCACAGGATAGCACGTTCATTCTATGCACCACGTAGGTCTCAGTATATGTATATAATTTCATATACTGTTTGTAACGTAACGTTGGAAAAGAAAATTGGTATAAGTATTTTTTTCTAGTGTGATATTGTTCTAACACATTTATTGTGCTTAGCTTGTGTACGATAAATCTTGATGAAGCATGTTAAGATCCACAAATATAAATTAATTTTGTTTCTTTGTTGTCAATATTAATACAAGGAGATGTTTGTATTTTTGAAACACTGTTAAGTTGAGATTGTTGGCATGTAACGAATTTCACATCTGGAAGCTTCTTACTCTGTGTAATGCGAACATTGTAAAGCAATATGCATCACTTTATTTAGTTTAGATGGATCCTCCCACCCCGTATTGTATCTATCAGTTTCGCTTATCAGTGCTATAACTCTATAAAAAGAACGGCATATTGTTTACAATGATAAACTCTACCATTCAGGTTTTCATGTGTGTTTATATTTTCTTTAATTTCAACTTTAAATGTATCCATTTCTACCATGATTCTGGACAGAATTAGTTTATCGTATTTCCCTTGATGGCATCTTTACACAATTAACATATTTTTCAGAAATAAAATGTAATGTACCAATTGCAATTCAAGGCACAAAGCCATCAGCAAGCAACAACAATAACAAATTTTATTTATGATTATTATCATGTCTACCTCAGTTTCTGCTGCCTTTGCAAAATTAATGCATCTGAATCTTGTACTCAGGACAGATAGAAAAAATCCCAGTCTGAAAGTAAAATCTCCAGTCGAGAATCTTATGCCATTTGTCATGATGTCCAATACGTTGATTGGAATACCTTTAGCAATCGGTCAGGTGACTGTATAGCTTACATTTGAAAATGATTGAAGAAGTTGGCGGCTTTAGCTATTTACACATATTGCACGTCTTTTGAATTTGGTTCTTGTCTATTTTTCCAAGGTTGTTTTTTTTTCATATTAAAGTTGAGAAACTGAATTATTGATATTGTTAACATCAGCTTGTCTAATTTTGATGATTTTAGTAAAATACAAATGGATTCTTGTGATGATTTAAATCGTTTGTTGTTATAATTTTGCATGAAGTTGAGTATGCAATAGTTTTTCAAGGCAAGCCTGCGACTTGTTGAAGAAAGATATAAAGAAAAATCCCATGGAAATGAATGAATTACACTATGAATTGCAAAAGATATGTCTCTAGAATGAAAAAGAAAAAAAGAAGCAAACATAAACAACAACAAAAAAAGAAAAACACGCCTATGTATAAAATCCTGATGGTAAAAAAGTTCAGAAGCGTGATGAAGGACAACTTGAAATCAATATTAGAAAAAAAGCACTGCAGGAAGATAGACTAGATAGCAGTCTTTGGTCAGATTGGGCTGGATAAAAGAATTAGCTAATTGATGTTATCTACTGAAGCGAAAGTAAAGTAAAATCTGTTCAAATGTATTTTCTTTTCAAAGATAACTATTTAAAGTACCTGAAAATTTACAGTTACCAGCAAGCTACCCCAACGAGCCGCTTGCTAAACGTATAATAGAAAATGAGATTATGACAATAGAAATTAAAAGCATGGAATTTCCACCTGACATGCATGATTATTCGCTAGACACTAAAATAAGAACGACGTGGTTAGGTAAAAGCAACTACAAGTTGTCAATTCTCTATCCTCTCTCTTTATGCCTTCCCGTTTCTCAAAGACTAGATCGCCTAAAAAAATATTCCCTGATTTGAGGTCTCAAACATTCGGGAGGTACCATTTACAGAAATATGTTTTTGTTTCGAAATTCTTATTATTTCGTCAATTTTGGAATTTATGTGAACAAAATTGTATCAGTTTTCAGGTTTTCTAACATATTAATCTATCCATTTTGTATTCTTCCATGCTTGAGCCATGTTGATTTTACTTTCAGGTGTTATTGCATAGCTAAGTTAGCTTGGCTAAAACGTGAACGCTTCTCTGGTTTCATTTTGAGTGAATTGCGCTTTTAGTCTTAAGTTTCTCTTAAGCGTTGCAACTTCAAAAGCATCTTTTTGCTGGTGTAATTTAAAGTATTCCGTTTTTCTTGTCCAGATAATTTAATATTTTCTTATTTTAAGAGTCTTTTACCTCATCATACATTATGTATTGAGGTTTTCTCTCTTAAAGCTAAATGTCTATCTATTTGTGGTGCTTTATCAGCCCAAGAATATTTTAAGAAAATATTTATCATTATCAAATTATATTTGTGTTTTGTTGCTTTTATATATACCTTGATGTCAACTATATCTGTTTGGCACTTATCATCCACACATCTAACAGAGACATATCTCTGCATTGAAATCATTTGTATTGCTCGTGTAATGTATAAGCAGGCTGTTGTAATTATTAATGCTTATTCTTGAATTAATTATATACTTCCACCAAACGGGATATATATATATATATATATATATATATATATATATATATATATATATATATATATATATATATATATATATATATATATATATATATATATATGCAAATATGGGTCTATGTTCTATATACTTAAAATAGCAACTAAAATGTAATTAGATAAAAATAGTATTTAACCCACCAGGTTCCGCTCATGTCTGCAATACTGCTTTTAAATTAAACTGATCATTCCCTAAATGAAAATGAGCCACAAACAAATGGAATTGAAGAGTAGGGTAATTTTATTATATGACCCATTATTTATTTAAAAGTTGTTAAAATCGCTACGTCATCATTAGTACTTCTCCAAATTTTCAGAAATAGTTTGCTGCCGCTATTAAAGCTGCCATATAAAATATTTATGGTTATTGATTTTCAAGTGGATGACACACTCTTCAAGAAATTTAACTTTGTCAGAGCTCATGCAATTCGAAGTCAGCAAGTTTACAAAATAACATGTTTCAGTTTTAAAATCTTTGAAAGAAAGCATATCAAGATTGTACTACAGACAAATTATTCTTCAAAATGTTGCATCATTATAACTATCAACCACTTTCCTAGTAAATGTAATGAATCGCTGTGCGTCTCTTCCCATTATATACCGAACCCACTTGTCTTGTTCCCCACTTTTTACTAGTTCTGCTACGAACTATGCTACTCAACTTAACTAATCTGAAGACATTTTCTAATTACTGATCTACGACCATGGCTTGCCAATTTAGGATAGAAACCGGCGGACGCATTATGTTTATGATGTCAGGTAAGGCAAAGGCGTTAATTTTCGGGGTATCCGATTGTGCATAAAATGTAAGATTAACTATTTCTAGGAAGAAAATGTATTCAACTAAAGTTTTACAAAGGTCTGCATAATATTATCCACAATTGATACAGATGCATATAGAACTTCATGTGTTTTGTTAGTTTGATTATAAAAGCTACAAATAAGAACGAACTTTGTTATCTGAACATATCAGTTTTAAAATACTGCACCAAAATACTAAAATGAATTCGCTTCGGTTATTGTTCTGTCGAAACGTTAATGAACATTATAACAAATTAGCGGAATAATTCAAAGCTAATATATATTATAAAAATGTATTTTTCGTCGTAAATTGAGGCTGAATTAGAAATGATGCATTCTACAAACGCACAACTACCTTCGCCGTCTTTGGCTTTAACGTCATAATTATTGGCAGTGTGGTATGTACATCCACGCGCATCGTACTCTGGTCGGAACGGTGCGACACAAGAACTATGGTTACGGATACACTTATCAATATCGTCCGCAACTCTGAGAGCTGAAAGATATGAACCTTGAATGTAACCGTAATTATGGCGGTCACCGTAATCTCCCGCAAAGTAGATCTTGTCAACAGGTGCCTGGAGACCGTTGAATGTATCCAATGTATATCCAGGTGGCCAATTGGAGTAAGCTCCTCGAAACAAAGGATCCGAGTACCACCTTGGAATGGAATAAGCGACGGGCTGAGGAATTCTGCGGCCACTGTACATGACCATAAGCACAGACAGTAATACATGTATTATCTCAGTGTCATTCAACCTCTCTAACCGTCTCACTTCATCACCAACCACAGAGACTTGTAGTATTTTTGATCCAGGAATAGTCTTGTCGATATTTTGCCATACATTGAAATTGTTCCTCTTTTCACTGGCGTATAATAAAAACTCATGATCGTCCCAAAATTTCTCAGCAAACTGAAGGTAAATGTGCATTAGAAGAGCCTGCTGAAACTGATTTATCGCCTCTCGTTTCCAAACAGGTAGGGATGGAGAAAAATGAACGTCATCATGTTGCAGGACTCCTATACTGAAGGTCACAATAACGTAATCAGCTGAGTAGGTCACATTGTCTTTGGTGCGTACAACAATGCGTTTATCCTTTTGCTCAATGTCAGTAACAACCTCATTCAAACGCAACCTTTGGTCTCCATCTTTTAAAACCTCAGTGCGCAAACTTCTAATGATATGCGAGTATCCTCGTCTATCTTTGACTGTTAAGTCATCTGTTGTGTTGAATTCTTCATACATTTCACAAAGATAAGCGTGTAAGCCGGATATGGTTTCAGGAACGTAAGCATATGTGTAATCTACATTAAATAATTCAATTACATCATCCACTGCAGATCTTGGATGCCATCCTCCCATTAATAAAGCACTGCGTATCGTAAAATCTGGTTTTCTTTTGTTTCGAGCCTCTTTTGCGTAACTCTTTAAAAACTTCAAGGCTGGTTTGAAATTTTTCTCATAACGTGTTTTGAATTCATCTGTGACATTCTGTCCCTTGCTATCTCGGACAATGTAGTCTTCATAGTCTGAGGTGACGTATGAGAGATTAAATTTATTTGCAAGAAGGTGTAATGGATTACTACCGCCAGCATGAATCCATGCCGCCCCTACCTCAACAGTGTTGTCACCGACTTTAGTTTCCTTTATGCGACCTCCGACTCGGTTTGACCCCTCCAAAATGATGAAATTAATATACCCTTTGTCGTGTAAAGCTTTGGCTGCAGTGATTCCAGCCATTCCGGCCCCAAGAATCAAAACTTTTGGAACTGTAACGAAAATAAAATAAAGCTGTGTGGTTTGTTTATGAAAATATTAAAGATAACAATAGAAACGGATTTCCCGCGATATTAAATTATTTCTCGCATCGCTCCTGCTCTCGCTGTCTTCTATTTGCCTTTTATATTTCTTTGAAATACGAAAAATTGGTATTGACATTGATGTTTATCTACACAAAATGTATGCCAAACCTACCTTGGTAATTTCATCTCTCTCTCTCTCTCTCTCTCTCTCTCTCTCTCTCTCTCTCTCTCTCTCTCTCTCTCTCTCTCTCTCTCTCTCTCTCTCTCTCTCTCTCTCTCTCTCTCTCTCTCTCTCTCTACACACACGTAAACAAAGTTGCATGTACACACTATTTATAAAAAACAAAAAAAGACATTGCCTTCTGTTTGAGTAGCGGTGTCTTTCTGTGAAGAAACCGACGTGAACTGCAATCAAGATAGAGCGATGACAAAAATGTGTTCTGCCATGCGTTTCTTCTTTCTGAAATAGTTGAAGATCGTGAAAAAGGCATGGTTGTATGATACAATTTAAATTCGAAGACAAAATGAAGAAAAAGAAAGTACGATTGATAAAAAAGACATAATTGTAATCGATTTTAAATGTACCATCGCTACATCGCTCTTTGCTCAATAGAGCACTCGTGGCTACATCATTTTTTTACAGCAGTATTCTTCGCTACATCATTCATTGTTACAGCAGATCATTCTTTGCTAAGGCATTCGTTGACGGGGAAATAGTTTTAATCATTTTTATGAAATGCAGTAGGTGCATACTTCAAAAATTCAAAGATTTATACGTTACTGTGTCCACATTAAAAAGTCCTTGGTCAATGCAAACAAATTTGCATATAGTTTTAAGAACAGAATGAAAACCAATAAAAAATATGAAAAGTTCATGAAATTCGTCTTTTTTTTCATCATGATCATCATCATCATCTTATTATTATTATTATTATTATTATTATTATTATTGTTATTATTATTATTATTATTATTATTATTATTATTATTATTATTATTATTATTATTATTATTGTTATTATTGTTATTATTAGTAGTAGTAGTAGTAGTAGTAGTAGTAGTAGTAGTAGTTGTAGTATAGTAGTAGTTTTACCTTCTCAATTTTCTATACCGTGGAGAGAGAGAGAGAGAGAGAGAGAGAGAGAGAGAGAGAGAGAGAGAGAGAGAGAGAGAGAGAGAGAGAGAGAGAGCTATTTTGAAGATAAAGGTGGGTGTCACTCATAACCGTGCTGATATGGCTACATTTCTGTTTTGAAGGAACTTGGCAGTGAGGAGGTATGGGATGCTGTAATTGAAGAGAGAAAAGCCTTTTTCTGGCTCTGGGACAGATTGAATTTATTTACATATATATATATATATATATATATATATATATATATATATATATATATATATATATATATATATATATATATATATATATATATATAATGTTACATTCAAGCGATACATGAAATACATACAAAGTTAAACTTTTACTACGAAATTACCAACTTTATACAGTATACAGCTTCTACATTTTAGAATATAATATAGATAATTGAATATAGATTAATTGAAAGAGCATGATTTCAATAAGTTGCGATTAATGCAACAATCATTTAAAAGAAATTTATAGTTTATTAAAATGGAATCAGTTACTAAAACATTGTTTTCTATCACTTAAAGAATCTTCTATTTCAAAATTAAATAAAAACATGAACTTATTAGGAATAAGTCTTTTCCAATAATACATATCTCAAAATATAAGTGCTATAAAATAATAAAATATTACATTACATTATAATAGTAAGATCTCACATACTGTTACAAAATATTAAGTGTAAATTGAACTTTTATCGTGCAAATCTCAACATTAAAAAGTTCATATAGTTTAAAGAGTTTATAGACACAAACAATTCTTACCTGTAAGAGAGAGAGAGAGAGAGAGAGAGAGAGAGAGAGAGAGAGAGAGAGAGAGAGAGAGAGAGAGAGAGAGAGAGAGAGAGAGAGAGAGAGAGAGAGAGAGAGAGAGAGAGAAGGGGGGTTGTTTCTGACTCCTGGACAGAATATTTTACTTAGAGCTGGGTGGAATACTTATACACACAATCCCTATTGAATTAAAACAAACTTTCAACCCTTTCCACAGGAAAAACGAGTGAATCATAAATTTGCAAACCTTTAAACAAAACTGCGCAATTACAAACCTTGCATACAATCGAATTGTATAAATGTGTGTTATCAGCTTGTCATGAAGTCTAAAATTTGTTTTGACGTTAACCTTTAAAATGCTGGAGAATGTACTTGGTCACACTAGCGCGATTTACCAAAACAGCGCACAGCTGATGCGGCTCAGAAACAGTTTAAATGTCAATCTTACTATTGTTTAGTGCCAAATTGCTTTCAATATGTTAATTAATGTAAATTTACTTTAGAAAGCGATTTTAGAGTTGACTTCAATCATAATAAATTTTACTAAAAATCTGCATCGTAATAGTAGTAGTAGTAGTAGTAGTAGTAGTAGTAGTAGTAGTAGTAGTAGTAGTCTTTGTACTAGTAGCCGTAGCAGTCTAATTTGTTATTAAAATTCATAAATTGCCTTTGAGTAAATTGACTAAAACATTTGGAATGACAGAAACGGCCACAGGCTATTTTCCGTTCTTTTCAGTACTGTAGCTAATCAACACGCTGTCCTACCACATTTGTCCGATGATCACTACTACGACTCAGACAACATGTGAACCGAGCAACGAGTAGCTTTTTACGCTTAGTACCTCACTCATGCCTCGGACCCCTTCGACTTTTAGGAAAAAAAATGTTAAAGTATTGTCAATCCGACGTTGACATTTTACGGTGATGCTGTGGTAAATTTAGAGAATCATTCATTGAGCATCGAGGGGTCGATCGACCCCTTGAGAAAGGTCTTCACCATTGCCAAAGCATATTACTTAGTGTATTGCAAACGATTCTTACCCGAGAAGATCCTAGCTGTCATTTGCCTTCAAACGATGAAATTTTGTCAAATGTCAACACTCGGTCAAAGCTCTACGCTGACTACATTATTTGTGCCACAACGAATATAAATGGATCCTGCACGTCCGATACAGAGGAGGAGAAAGACCATTGGAAATTATTCTGTACAATGCTGAGACTTAAGAAACCCCAAGATCGTGTACGAGGTTAATGAATGCTTATTTCACAGATGTCCGATCTGTTACCCTCAACGATACACTAAAGTTCACATTTGCTAAGTACCTCGGAAGATTTATTTGTACGACGCCACTTGTCAGCAACGCTTAAATGTTAGAAAAAGAAAGGCAAGAATACCAAGTCGTGGGAATATGGGAACACGAGTACGGTCACCGTTTGAAAATCGATCCCCAATTTAAGGATATAATGGAAAGTTACAAGTTGGTGGACAATCTCTGAACCCGCGGAACAATTTTCACGGAAGACGGACGAATGGCACATGTTTGCTGTACCACCACGGCAATAAGGAGAAAGTAGAATAAATCAAATATTTGGATGTGTTCCCTGTATACTTAATTATGCAAATATTGTCACTTTCACGCAGAGCATCCACAATTGCTGTCACAAGTTGACCTGGACAACATTCGACAATTGTGAAGGAGGAAAATGAGTCTTAAGGAGAACGTAAAGGAGGAGAAGTATAGAGAAGTCGAGGAAGAGTATAGAGGTGTCGAGGAGGAGAAGAAATATGGAAATGGAAAAGGAATTGGTAGAAACAACACATATAAGAATACCACAAAAGAGTACAAGGACATGTGGAAATCAATCTCACACTGATAATCAAGTGATACAATAGGATATTAAAGGGTCGAGCGGAAGGAGTGTAATTGGAAATTTGAATCATTTGATTATTGAACTGCTTTTAAATTATTATTAATTTAATTTAATCCTTTTTGGTATATGTAGCTATCTAACTGCTGACTGGGGCTTGGAGCTTTACATCTATCTTTCACTAATTTAACTTCCAACAAAATTCAAGCCTGGTTGGGACTTCTATAACAGTTTAATAAAATATTGGGAGCACCCTACCCAAACCATAACAACAGCGAATTTGTCAAGCGTTCGATCGAAAGAAAATCCTACAAAGACGAAGTTTAGAACTCATGGATCGTTTACATTCGGACATGTGATTGCAAGAAAACTATTGCTGAACGGAGCCTGATCTTGGATAACAGCAGTACCGTTTTCCATTTGATCGCCCATGCCAACGAGTATAAACCCAGATTCTAGGTGCAACGTGTTGAAGTGTTACCTAAAGTGGGAAATGACATCAACCACACTTTTGAGTTGAAAGACGCCAATTATACGATACGATGCGTGGAAGTGAAAACTTTCACCATTACCGCTGGATTCCGATCCAAGATTGAAAATAAAATCTCTTCCAAGGATAGTTACTGAAAGGTTTAATCGTTGGTAACGTGAGCTACAAATCTCTCAACAGGGCCGTCCCTGCCAATCCTTTCCAGTTTAAGCACTACACAGGGCCCAAGATCTAAGTCAGTCGAGATGTCAAAACCTTCTGTACCAGACCGTTCGAACCTAGGTTTACCGAAAATAATTACCTTGTCTCTGTATGAAGCCACGGGACATTTCCATCCTATAAAATCCAGTCAACTGCGTTTGGAACGTCAGTTTGTACAAGCTTTAACCAAGATGGTGAATGTCATCTTGTACGCCGAATTCGACAACACTCTAAAAATCAACAGTTTGGTTAAAGTCATTCTAGATTATTAGAAGCTATGGAAGACTGTTGTAACTCTTTGAATGGTAGAGAATCTTTGGAAATGGAATGTTGGGATGTCGTGGACGCACAACCACCCATGAAAAAGACAAAGACGAAGAGGTGATGATAATGTCCAAATAACCAGAACAAGAACAACATTTAGTCTCCTGTTTTGCCAAACACCTAACAGAAAATATTACAGGGTTGACCATGAAATATTGCTAAAGATGTTAAATGATCAATCCAGTCAAATTCAACACGATACATGTCTGATGAGTCAAGAAGAAAACATTGGACGGGCATCTGGATGACGTTTGGGATTTCATCTAGGAAGAAGCAGTGTTGCATCAGTTGTATAAAGACTTGTGTGAACGTTCTGTAAACCCCCCCCATTGACTCTTCTAAAGATCCATGGCATTGAATCTCTCTTGGAAGTGAGTACCCAAACTAAGCGAATAAACGATTACTTGATAGACACTTTCAAGGAAAACGTCAGGATTGAATTGATGATTTATGAATTGCCTGTGAAACAAGAAAAAAAAAAACAAAATTGATACCTAGGAACTTTATTACCTTTTGGAAATTAGTTCTTACACCACATCTTGGAACCCAGTCATGTGCGCTTAAGATCAACTTCTCATCGCAAACCTAAGACCACCAATCTTATGTCATTGAAACGGGCGATAGTTATTTCCCAGGAACCCACTGGGTAGCCGTCTACTTTCCCCACTGTATGGAGTATTTTGATTCTTATAGATTACCACCCTTGAAAGATAGCATCCTCGACTTTATGAGAAAAAATATCCAGATGACACGATTCAAAAATGTGAAATTTAAAATATTCAATGTGTGTGGACAATATTGTATGCATTTTCTTCATCAACGCACTCTTGGGTATCCAAAAGAACATTTAGTGACTTATTTTAATCGTAACTCTTCTAGAAATGATGAAAACGTAGATAGATGGTTTTGTGACCATTATGGATATTTATTGTCTTTAGCTAGGAAACATAGTGTACATTATGGCCAAATGACCTCCATCAGTGTAAGCCTAACTTGACTTCAAAATTTTGTCAGCTTTGTTAAAAATATGTTATTTGAAAAAATATGTGTTGATGTTATATTATGTGATGATTGTTCATTGGTTGTATAAAAAGTTATAAAAAGGTTATGTGGTTTGTTTTTAAATTTTTTGTCACTTTCTTTGCTCTTTGACTTCTTTCTCTCTACCCCTCATCATGAGATGACCTATAGCGCTCCTACCACACCCCCACCCCCACCCAAAAAATCGTAGGGATGTTTTCTATAGACTGGAGACCGCCTCACTTTTTGAGACATAAATGGCAGCGGTCTCCAATCTGACCACCCATTCTGAATGCGTCAACCAATAAAGATGTCATCAAAATTAGCTTAGCTGAACGAAGCACACGTCCATTAGCATTGTATCAGGCAAAACCTGATACCCAAGCCTGATGAATTTGAAAATGTCAGGATGCGGAAAGTGGCACAAGACCTGATAGAAGACGTGTTTAAAAATGAAATAAAAAATGAACAAGAAGAATGGACCTAGAAGTAGATGCTTCAGAAACAGCAGATGTATATATATATATATATATATATATATATATATATATATATATATATATATATATATATATATATATATATATATATAGAGAGAGAGAGAGAGAGAGAGAGAGAGAGAGAGAGAGAGAGAGTAGCAGCAACAACAACCCCAACATTCAGACAGAGGCTTTGAGGAGAGTCATGTAGACACTAAGGAGTCATCCTTTCCCGTCTGAAGAAGTGAACCCTACCCAAACAATCTATAAAAATGATTATAATCAAATTGCCAAAATATATCGGTAATTGTGTATTGGTAGTTTAAAATATAGAAGTGTGCTTATAAACACTTACTTTCACTGGTTTGTTAGATAGTGTGTGTTTGTGTTAGAAAGTAATAGGATAGAAGAGTGATTATAAACATTTCGTTTCGCTGGCTTGTGAGATAGTCTATGTGCTTTTTATTTGAATGAGTGGTAATAAAGTGTGTATGTAGGTAAAAAAATGTTACAGTTAGTGTTTATTTTAAGTCCGCACATTCTATGTTTTTAATTGCAGTGTGGGGATTGCTAGTTTAAGGGGGTGTTTTCCTTCAAAACCTTGATTCGTGGATATAAGGTAGACCGTTCTTTGACCTTCTCTGGACCAAAGTACTAATATCACGCCTCAACCGATATGGCATAACAGGACGTATGCATCGGTGGATAGCAAACTTCCTCACGAATTGTACAATGGCCTTCCGAATAAGTAATCACGACTCAACGATCCGCACACTCGACAATGGAACTACGCAGAGCAGTGTTCTGAGCCTAACGCTCTTCCATATAGTGGTTGACCGCCTCTCGAGCCACATAGATGACTCAATCCAGGTATCCTAATTTGCCGATGATAATTGTGGCATCTGGATGGCGGAAAACTCCAGGAGGACGACATATCTCAAACAACTCCAATAAGCATTGGACCCAATCACGGAATGGGCAAATACCTGGGGATTCAAAATGTCCAAGGAAAAACAGTGACGATGCTATTCTCAAGCCCCCACACCTGAAAGATCCCATACAAACTCTTCTACCTGCAGCAACTGCCGATCACCTTTGTCACACACACCTCCTTCTTATGTATGGTCCTTGATGAAACCCTCACCTGGAAACACCATATTCTGCAACTAGTACAACGGTGTAAACAAAATATCAACCTCCTACACCACATTGCCGGAACCAACTGGGATGCGGACCAGATTACGCTGCTTATGCTCTACAGAGCCGTTATCCGTGCTAAAATGATTATGGCTGCCAAGTCTACAACTCGACCAACAGAAATCTACTCGGCAAACAGGATTGCATCAAATATCAGGCACTCAAAGTCTGCACTTGGGTGCTACCACACACCTCACCAGCGGAACAAGTCCTCACCGGCGAACTTCCGCTACGACTTCGCAGGATGGAACATACTCTTCTATATGGTGTTAGGATCTCTACAAATTTTGACAGCCACCCAGCCCAACACACCATATGCAACTGTAATACCAATTTTGCGCTCAAATGTGTACCTAATCCAACAGAAGCCCAAAAGTTGGAGCCTATCAAGAGGAGCTACACCTTACAACTCTGCAGGCCTGAACTCATCGATATTAATCCCTGGAATAACATTGTCCTCAATATTAACATTGCAATGCGACATTAAGAGCGAAAACAGCACAAACCCTGGAAATTTCTAGCGATTGGTTACACTATGTACTATTTATAAGTAGATACTGAGTTCCTGCTGAAAACTATTGCTTGATCTTGATTTTAAAAATATAAATTTGATAATGCGATCAGGTTTGCTAAAAGCACGAGTAGCGCAGGTGAAAAAAACGAATGAACGATAGCTATTATCGTTTCAAAAAATATCAGAATCTAGGATAATAGGAATAAAATGAAACAAGAAGTCATATAATAATTGTTTTTGTTTTCTAAACTATAAATTTTCAAGTAAACTATGCATGTACTACCACGAAAAATAAATCCTAATTAAAATTGTTACTATGACGGTGGATGATTATCAAAGTGCATGCAAACGCAATTTTGACAATGATTCGTAAATAACTATTGTCAGCTGATATCTAAATATAATAAAACATTTTGACGATGAAATTAGTAATCTTACTGATATTGAGCGAGAAAATAATTTTGATGAAGTAACACAAAGTTGATAGTAATAACTGATTCTTTTTAATATATAAGTGAAGAAGATGATGATCAATTTCCATCAATCAAGCTCTCTAGACAATTGTCATTACGAAATTATTACAATGAAATTAAAACCGTATGAAAAAATATTGTTAAAAATAGCTGTTGTTATTGGTCTTCTCACAACTGAACTAATAAACTGATAAAATTAATGCTAGCAAATTTTGTAGTCGATTATCAGGCAACATCTTGTCTTCGAAAAATTTTACGTTAAATCAAATAAGCTTGGTACTCGGGTTTATTGATGAAACAGCGCCATTACATTCAATTTGTAGCGAGTTGTTAGCTTCAGGTGTATTTTTCCATTAACTGATAATTAGCTGGACATATTGTCTACTGTCTTTTGACACATTTGATGTGCTTACTAAAACACAAAACTTCTCATACGTTTGGTATAGAGTGGGTTACTATAAGAGACTGATAATTTAATCTTGGGGGTGGCGAGCTGAGACTCTTTTCAAAACTGAATGTTTAGTATTTTGTATTTCAAGTTCATTATTTGTACAGCTTAAAAAAGGGTGTTGGTAAATGCTAGGCGAACAATATTCCCCACCACCCAAAACAATAGAGAAAATACAAAATTTAATTCGTGTCTCCCAGCCTTCCAGCCCTCCCAAAAATTAAATTGTCAGTCCCTTACATGTGTTTCTCCCTGTTACAAACGTAACTATTTAACGATGTGTGTGTGTGTGTGTGTGATTTAGAGTTTTAACGTAACTTTAACAATTTTTCAGTCATATCGCTACTATGTCTGCAGTGTGACAGTTAATGGTGATGTCTAGCACTACAGCACTTGAGGCATCATGCCACAGACATGTAACATGATGTCCCACCTAATCATATTATCCTGATACCAAGCCGACCAGTCCTAACACCAACCTCTTAATGCTGAGAACCAAGTCAGGCAGCTGGTAGTACTAATTTTTAGTCTTTGGTATGACTCGGCCGGGAATTATACCCTAGCCGTCCCGCATGAGAGGCGGACGCTTAAACCAATAGTTCACTGTTTATATTATATTATATTATATTATATTATATTATATTATATTATATTATATTATATTATATTATATTATATTATATTATAACGGATTTAAAATACTCCAAAATCATCTGTCAGAGGTATCTCTGAGCCATTTGATGGATTTGCTATAAAAAAGATAGTTTTATTGTCAGAAACACCCAATTTAGCTGGAGGAGAAGCGTTAAATAGTGACTATTTGCTATGCTTTCGAACTATTTGCATATTTGGAAAGTCTGACCGTCTTAGTAGGAAAATCATAGCATAAAGACCTCAAAGTATAAGTAATAGTGCGTAAATCCATATAAACATTTCTAGGATCGCTCCTGCATCTCACACAACTTACCATTACTTGGTATTTAGATAAGCACTGAACTAAATGATCACAAAACAAACTTTCTATTATTTCGTTGATATCCATTTCACACCTAAAGAAATCCGAAAATCAGGCCCGACCTTAGGGCAAGGCAAACGAAGCAACAGGCTTGGGCCCCGCGCTTCTCCGCAGTGCAACTTCTTTTGCTTGGGTCCCCGCGCTCATCGCTTGCTGCTTTGGGCCCCGCACATCCTATGGCTAGGCCTGGCGAAAATGAGATACAAATGCTTGTGGAACTGTATCAGTTCCTTGGATTATGGATGTTGATTTCGTTTAAAACTAAAGAATACAAAATTAGGGGTTTCCAACCTTTTAGTTAATCACTTAAATTAAAATGCATAACACTTTGTAATTTCTTTCCGAAGAAATATTTCTTTTTCATGTAATAGTATTTTGCCTAGCTGCGCAAGCTTTTAAAAAAAAATCGTAAGTCTCTGCCTTTCATAAATTGTAATTTTTACCGATTTGTTCTTTGATCCCACCGACCCGTTTTGATGAGGAGCTACCACAGTGGAGACAATGTCCTAATTGAAAATTTCATATAAATTCCACATACCTTCTAAGTTCTTTTGACGGATTCTTGCTATCACTGGCTCAGTCATACAGCCTTCCCTTCAAAGATTGTTCAGATTTGAGAGCAGGGTTAACTCTTCTATCCGTTTGCAGTGGATGCAAGAGTTGTATAAATTGCTGATGCTTGCAACTGCGTTTAGTGTTTTACTGCAATATGTATGGGACATTTCCAAAAAGTTGAGATTTGAGAATTATAGCCCTTCGCACACATCTACAAAGATATTACACCGCTTGCTCATTAGTATTCACGAGAAAGGCACATTTGTATTTATCATTCTTTTCATTTGCCTGATTCAAGACTGCAAATATCGGAAGCAGACCACTAACGCTCAACACATCGTAGCGATATGACTGAAAAAGTTTTAAAGTTACGATAAAAATCCAAATATCAAACACACACACACACACACACACACACACATCATTGTCATTTACACTAAAAACTTCCTCTTAGTACGAAAAGCGCAGAAGATAACTGTGTTAGGGCCTCCGCCACCCACCCACCCCTGGACCCAGGTCATAATCAGGTTTTAAATTATTTATCAATGAATGTACTGACTTAGTTTTGAACACTTTTTAATCATGTTTATGCTGTTCGTTTCTTAAATTGGTAGGGTGTACAAACAAGCGGAGAGTTACATTTCAGACTATAGTTCAGAGTTGGCGCGTATTTGTGTAGAGGACTTAGGCCTATGTCTCCCATATGTTTACATTAAACTACAGGACTGGTGCACTGGCTTTTTCTGGAGACTACATTTAATTTAGAGCAATATGTAAAGTGCTGACAGGTTGGGGGTGGGGGTGGGGGTGGGGGTGGGGGGTGGGCGGGCTGGGGCTTTTCGAGCCAGGATATAATTTTATTTTTTTACCTCTTTTTTTCAACTATAGTGGATAAAATATGTCATTTTGTTATTATTATTTCTTTTATTATTATTAGTAGTAGTAGTAGTAGTAGTAGAAGTAGTAGTATTGCTGTTGCTATGAATCGGAGATTAAATGGTCAGCCCTAATGAAAAATACGTTTATCTTCTTTTCAGCGACGGTAGATCTCAGATAGTAAAGTATTGTATCAAGCAACAGAAATGATAGCACCTGTATTGTATCATACAACACTAATAATATCACCTGTATTGTATCAAGCAACACAAATGATAGCACCTGTATTGTAACATACAACACTAATGATAGCATCTGTATTGTATCATACAACACTAATGCTAGCACCTGTATTGTATCAAGCAACACAAATTATAGTACCTGTATTGTATCATACAGCTCTAATGCTAGCACCTGTATTGTATCATACAACACTAATGATAGCACCTGTATTGTATCAAGCAACACAAATTATAGCACCTGTATTGTATCATACAGCACTAATGATAACACATGTTAAATTGTACTTGCTAGTAGCAGTGCTGCACTAGTTTTGTATTAGAGTGATATTTAAACCGATAAAAAGTATATTCAATATATTATTATTATTATATATATATATATATATATATATATATATATATATATATATATATATATATATATATATAAATGGAAAGAAAAAAGTTTATTTTGATCAAGAAATTAAACAATTTACAGTAAGCCAACAACATAGTTATCACTAGTATGGCTGCTATAATGTAAATAGTAGCTAGGTGTAATTTGATTTATTATGTACAAAAGGACTAATTAAGAGTAATTCACTCAACATGAATTCCCTCATACAGGTTTACAGAGCCTCCCTCAATGTCCTTCAACTATCACCATCTTTTTTCCACAATGTGTCAAAATTTTAAAAGTAACCCTTCCCGCCTTTCATAACTTTAAAAACCCGAAAGAAAGCAGAAGCTGTCACTACTTCTCCAAATGTTCTTATTATTTCAAAGACAGGTGGCAATGATCAGCAAAAGATGTCAACTTGCGCTTTAGCCGAATATTCCATCAATTGACTTTCAAGCGTATTTTAATACCTGTGTTGGAATAAACAATTGGACTCAAGGACTGAATTGATCTGGTAGCGAGCCTCAGGAGCCAGCCCAACGGGACACGGTCCACCAGATTATAAGAAGATCACGGAGACAGTAGAAAGAAGGTTGGTGAAAAGGAACTTCAAATGAATCTACAGTGTAGAACTAAAACGTCGCCTTAGAGGAGACCCTGAAACACTTCTATAATGGGACAAGAAATACGCCACCTTGCTTCCCAAGCTTACCCTAATGTTGCTGACAACTTACTCGAGACACTCTCAAATTAACAGTTTAACAGTTCTTTAACAGATGGCGAACTGAAGTTAAGAACATAGCAGGCGAGTAGCAGTTATAATTTAATATAGTCGAGCTTCAGCGAAAAGATTTGGAGAGATAGGTGTGAAACGTGATGATGCCCGTTATAGGCTTACGTGAGATCCTGGAAATCGCCACTTTACTAAAGGCTGTGAACGCCGCGTCTGGGTTGCAAGGAAGGGAAAATCGTGTGTAAGGATGGGGTGTACCGTCTGGGATAAATTAATTTTAATAGTCACACATGATACGGTTACCATGACAGCAAAAACTGTCAAGAGAGATGTCACAGAAATATTTATTTTGGATGCAAAAGGTTACAGGAAGTGGTCTGTGAAGATGGAAAACCGCTAGATTTAGTGGTTGACGACCAAAATGGAATGTAATATCAGATAAAAGAAATGAAGTCTGAAATGTATTATCCAAGTGTGATAAGCGTGAAATCCACAATGGACTTTGCTGTCTGATATACCAAAAATGTGATGCTAAAGTTTGGATTCTTTAAGGAATTGTCCCCTATAAAATGATGAAGAATATACTGGAATTTTCACACGATAGTAAAACTAAAGGTCATCTGAGGATTCAAAACAAAAACTCTTAATAAAGTCATTCAACAACATTATTAAACAAAAGTAGCTCGCGCCATAAGAATCTGTACAAAAGTGGATTTAAATGGGATAGAGTCGATTGAAATGGGAACAGTTAAGATCGGGTACATTGGTTTGGGTCTACATTCAAAAGAGCAAAACAGGACTGTAAAGTTTATCTACGGTTATGTTGGAAAGAGCCGTTGTAGGTTGTTAAATGCCTAAGTGAGCTGAAATACCTTGTTATGTGTAGGTTTAGGGTCAAGCCGCCAAGTGATTGATGTTCAGAGTAAGGATGTGATCACGATGATATCGATAAGCATAACAATGATGACGATGACAATAACAAAGATCACTCAGGAATTAAAGATTTACAATGGCATTAAACTGGAAAGCAGACCATCGGAAAGTATACTATTGACTTATCCGAGTACGCTAAAGACAATACTCAATTCATGGGAATCAAACGAAATATTAAAAGTGAAAACTGTAAATTAAACTAAGACTTGTTTGAAATATTCGGCTCGATGAGAATACGTGGCTTTACATTTAGAACACGTGAATTCTAACATCGGTCTTAATTATCCGAAAAAAGAACTTCAGTTGCAGCAATTGTCCTTTTATAATAACTTAAGAGTAGACATTCCTTCAGAGTAAAATTCTAAATACAATGAAGTTTTAGTGTGAGAATAGTCGTATTGGGAGGTATGGTTGTTAATCTGCAGCAAGATATCTCTGTTTACTTCGTAAAATCCTCAAAAAGTAGGCTTCTACGTGATAGAGGTCAAATGAGTTCAGTGTTAATCTGGTAGCACCGGAAATTGGGAACAACGAATCTGATAAGATCAAAAGCTGACGCGCATAGTCATTAGGGGAAGGAAATGTTAGGAGAGTCAGACTTAACAGCACTGCCCTTTGTAATTTTAGGTGAGATTGTGAAATGCCACTACCAATGAAATACACTGGTGCATTGGGGGATAGTGGTATATACATTCAGTGCAAATTTAGACAATTAAATTAGTTTAAAAGGAATCTGCAAGAGACATATTTCGTAACGAGCGGTGCAGGCAGTATGATAGATTTATAATTACAGATCGTAATATAGTCTCTCTTGTTGTCTAGTAGTTAAAGCGTCCGCCTCTCAAGCGGGAGGCAACGAGTTCGAACACCCACCTAGTCATACCAAAAACTTATAATAATGGTACTAGCAGCTGCCTCGTTTGGCGCTCAGCATTAAGAGGTTAATGTTAGGGCTAGTCGGCTCGGATGTTGGTATAATGTGTCTGGGTAGGACAAGATGCAACATGTCTGCGGCATGATACCCCAGTTCTAGACATCACTATCAGCTGTCACACTGCAGACATTATTGATATGACTTAAAAATTCTTAGCGATACGTAATTCCGAAATCGGAGTCTTCACGTTTTTATTGGTTCCTAAACTAGATCATTAAAGAACTTTATCTACTAATTGAAATCCAGTTTAAGTGTACATGCGTGCAAACATGTACAATTTAGTTCATAGATGTTTCAACAGCATGCATGCAAACTGATCTTGTCAAACAGTTATTGTCTTTAATATGGTAATACATTGTAACAGAAATAGTACATAATGAAAGCCAATAAAAGAAAGCATTGAGTCGACCTAATCTGTCGCAGTAAATTATATTTTGTCATTTTGCAAACTATTTTACCCTATCTGAAAATTCAGTAACGCGTTGCATCGGGTTTATCGATGTCGTCAAGAAAAAAAGACGCAAAATACTCCAGATAGACGCGAACGACGTCTAGTCAAATTTCTTTATCAATAAATGATCTTCGCGTCTCTAATGTGAGGTACTTTAGTTTTATTTGTACTATGTCACAAAGTACTCGTTTTATTTTCTGCAGGTACAACTTTTGTGGGCACATAATACCAAGTGCCATATGGCATGATGGGAAATATTATCACATATGAAATATATAATATAAGGATATATTATTCACATGTGAAGATCCAGGAATGAAACAAGATAATTATTTTCCCAATAAGTCTTACTGTGACAGACTAGGTGAACCAAATCCGATTAGTTTCTTAAAGTTTATATGTTTATTTGATCAGGCTATGAAAGTGAGGTGAATTAAAGAAAAGGAGGTGGGGTGAGAATGTATTTAACCGAAGAGTGAGTTTACTCTTGTGAACTTCTATTCTAAAGCACATCTGGCATATAAAAAAAAAAGAAAATGGTCCTTTCCTACGTTATTACCGGCTATATTTCATATCGTGGAACCAAAACCTATATTTTTTAAATCGTGGCTTCATATGTTTTATGGTACCACACGATGAAATATATCTCGTATTAAGAAACAAATTCTCTATTTTATTAGCATTGCCTTATAATGAATGACAGATATTAGGCCAATTTTACAACCAAATATGGAAAAGAATCGGAACAGGAAGCTGAATGCATACTGTTGGCATATCTATGACCAAATAATTTTAACTTAAAATCTTGCTGTGTTTCAAAATCACACACACACAGATATAAACACACACAGATTTATATATATATATATATATATATATATATATATATATATATATATATATATATATATATATATATATATATTCTTTTGATTATATAAATATATTCTTTTGATTTTATCTACTTACGGTAACCCCTAAAACATAATTAATTACAAGAACAATATCATTCATTTTGAAAACCACGCAGTTTTACAACTTTCATCACGGTTATAGATTGTTTAAAACCTCGAAGAAAAAAAAAACAATTTTGAGGAGGCTCGAGCATCTTGATTTAGATTTTTACACAATTACTTTTGACATTTAGAAGTACAATAATAATCATGAAGTAACGAAAAAAGATTTGATTTCAAAAATCATTAGATCCCTTGGACTATTGATTTCCACCTTTAAAATTCCTCATATCGATTCTCCATTTGAATTTTTCTCTTGTACGTCCTCAAGGTGTAAAAGTGCCTCCTTTAAATAGAAACAAATTGTAAATAATAAAGAGATTCGTTTACAAACTTACCATTCTAAATAATCATTACTTGTGAAAATCTTTTGAAAATCAGCACTATTCTAATCTGTTAAAAAACAATAATATTTACTATATATGTGGTAGGAAGGAATTTTTCAGTAAATTGTATTGAAAATTGCGAGAGGTACCCGAATCGATACTTGGATTCTCCACCACTCTTCTCCACCAGTTTTTGCGGAATATAATTTTGTCCATTTATTAGCAATTTTCTATGTAATGGCGAGTGTGTGTGTGTGTGTGTGTGAGAGAGAGAGAGAGAGAGAGAGAGAGAGAGAGAGAGAGAGAGAGAGAGAGAGAGAGAGAGAGAGAGAGAGAGAGAGAGAGAGAGAGAAAGAAAGAGAAAGAGAAAGAGAGAGAGTTTGTGTTAGTGTGTGTGTTCGGGCTCTCTTAAAGTGAAGTAGTGTGTTCGGGCTCTCTTAAAGTAAAGTAGGTGTCACGCATAATGGTTTAGATACGGTTACATCTTGGGAGAACCTCAACAATGTGGAGGAATGGGATGTTATAATGATGCAAACCGCTTTGAATTTCTGATGAAACGGATTACTTTTTTTAAATTCTCAACCTACGAAAGTACATTTCAATATAAATCTGCATAAACTTAAATTATGGATATTAGAGATACATAAAAAAAACCTACGATATTCTTTCTCTTACAAACATCATACATTTGTATAACTTTTACCTTTTCAAATATAATACAGATAATTAAATATCGAATAAATTCACGATAGCTAAAGACTCTAAAATTCAATATTTCAGACTAATACCACAATCAATTAGCGGAAATATATATTTACTGAATTTAATCTGAAATACCAACATATTAAACACTACTTTTTCAAGAGTATTTCACTTCTGAATTAATTATTACGGAGTATGGAGTTGATAATAATCAATTATAAAAATTACTAGTAAATATTAGTTCTTCAAACAATTATATTAAGAAAAAGCTGAATTGTTTTAAAAATAACCTAATGTTGCGAATGTACTGATCTTAGATTGAACTCTTACTTTAACATCTTAACATTAAAAATCCATATACTATATAGAAAATTGTACGCAGACAGTAGCTTACCTGTAAATGATACAAACCGCTTTGAGTTCTGACGAAACGGACTAATTTTGCCAAGCACTTTTCAGGCTTCTGTCTTCTTATACACAGTCTCCGATTACCGTCTTAGTCTATACGTTTGTTATATACTCAGCAGAAAAGATTTTTTTTTATCTAGCACTGTAGTAGAGAGTTCTAAATTTGCCAACCTATGTATTATACAAAGTGTAGGATTTCACATGGAGAAACATACTTTTTATTGAAATGGTACTCAATTATATTACAAGAATAAAACACATTGTTTTAATACAATTTACTGAAACATTCCATCCTAACATGTGTTGTTGAGATTTATGCATAAGTAGGAAAGAGTAGCTTTAATTCTTATTTTATGTGAGTTTAAAAATGGTCTACGGAAACAGAGATTCAATTATCATTCATTGCATTGTAAGCATCCTAATCATTTGCTTGCCGTCTTGCCTTATTTATCTTCGCTAGATCCAGTCACGTCCGCTTTTACCCTGTCACTATGAGATCTTACCTATCTTTTTATGAACATAGTACTATGGTGCTTGAATGACATGAACGATTTCAACTGATTTTTTAAATAATACATGTATCATAAGTAAGAATATGATTGAAAATAAATTTCGTTTCCACCAGTGAAATATTTTTTTCTAAACTTAAACGTTCGGCTTTCTATAGTTTGAAATCAGGAAAACGGGCAAATTTAAATAACCGTGACGACTGTTACCTTTGAAAGAGATCACAGCCTGTTAGATGTCTGTCTTACCTGTATAAGGTCGTCTCCATATTCCCATTCTTTGAAATCTGGATCGCACCTATAGCAACGAACAACATCGTTCATACCTGGAGTTTAAAAAACATTGTAGCGGAACTGCTCTCTCGGCTACACTGCCCAGAGTCTCGCTATGTCGGGTTCTTTATGATAGGTCTTATAGTTGGAGTGATACCTCGCTGAATTTGTCTGAAGACTGGCACTCCAGAGTGTGACAGATTTCCACCTCAGCGGGATACCGGCTTATTTCTGGCTTCTTGGGTGCCGCCAACTTGGTCACAGCTAGTCGCAGGGTCGCCGACTGGTCGCAGTCGCCGACTTGGCGCAGAGTCGCCGACTGGGTCGCACGGTCGCCGACTGGTCGCAAAGTCACCGATTGGTTGCAGTCGCCAACTTGGTCGCAGAGTTGCCGACTGTCGCAGTCTTGGTCGCCAACTGGTCACAGGGTCGCCACCTGGTCGCAGTCGCCGACTTGGTCACAAAGTCGCTGACTGGGTCGCAGAGTCGCCGACTGTCGCAGGGTCGCCGACTGGTCGCAATCGCCGACTTAGTCGCAGTGTCGCAGGGTCGCCGACTGGTCGCAGAGTGGCAGTCGTCGACTTGGTCACAGCTAGTCGCAGGGTCGCCGACTGGTCACAGGGTCGCCGACTGGTCGCAGTCGCCGACTTGTCGCAGAGTCGCCGACTGAGTCGCAGGGTCGCCGACTTGGTCGCAGAGTCTCCGACTGCCGCTATGTCGCCGACTTGGTCGCAGGAGATCGACAGAGAGAGAGAGAGACGACAGTGCCAAATAACGAAAGAAGAGCTATCCTCGGTCTAAGCGTGTATTGTCGCAAGACCTCTGCGTTTTTTGGACGAGCCTTGTAGCGCCGGGCTGCTGGTCGATGAAAGACCTTGTCCCTACCCTTTTCAGATTCCTGGCCTGCTTCTTCCTACCCAAGGATTACGACCAAGTGTGCTTGCCGTGGCGGGGTGGTTATACTGCTACACTGCAGGGGACGTCTTCACTCTATGCCGGTTATTTACACACTAACCCTAGCAGCCACAGTTGGTCTGTATATATACCCAGGCGGAATCACGTGACCCAAAGCTAAGACGATAGATGGCACTACAAAGACCGCCAAACATTCGAAATAACAATATAAACTTTAACGAAACGAATATTATACAACGAAACGAATATAATTGAAGTCCATGGGGTTTCCTCGTTACAATATAATAAATATTTTCTCCGAATTGTTACCTGTAATGTGTTTCCATGACCTGTGACAGACCCAAAACTAGATACTGGAGAAGTGAAGTCCAAGTCTCAAAGAGGAAAAAAGAGTTAGATTTGATGTTTCATCCTTGCTCTTAGGCAAGCATTTATTTTTGAGCATAGCTGTCAAATGGATTGCTAATCTCTCTTCAGCTCAGCGTAACCCCATTCTTATCCTTGAAACGACTCCTGAAACTTGCCCCAGCCAGTGGCATCGATATTGTTCATTATATCAGTCTTTTGGTTAATACTTAACATTTTCAGCAATGAAATAAACACAAGTTAGTAGACTCATTGTGCACACATCTTTATCGGAGAACAAAAATGTTTTGAATGATTCATGCATGTATAAGTCTTCCGTATAATAGGATCTTGTGAGCTGCTTCGAGCAAATCGAAATTAAAAACTTACTTTCCATATGCTTCTGTTCGTAAATAGATGAAGACAATGTGCAAGTGAACATACTAGTCAAATTCGCGCGCAATTTTTATGCTTTATGCACATAAATCACAGTATGTATAGCGCAAATATATAAACGCTGGCTTGATGAGAGCCTCCATCAACTGGAATAGCATCATGAGAACGAGGAGCAGATGTGGAACCGAGTGTTTGAAGGGAACCATTCGCCTTCGAACCCCACAAATATCTATATTGAGGAGATTATGATGTACCAAGGGTTCGAATTTGAAAATAGTTTTGTTGAACAATTTTAAATTATATTGCCAAAGTAACGAAACTTTGTAGACATGACATATACACATTTGAAGAAAGATGTTTGCTCATATGATTAGAGTAATATCAATGAATAACTAAAATGGATAACTTTTCAATATTTAGCAAAACAGCTAGATCGCCAATAAATATGTTGTAATCCTCAATTAAACATGCCAAACAATTCCTTCAGTCATGAACACTGCTTGGACAAAGATCCAAATCCTCTAACCATGAGTGGAATCAAATCCAATATAATCCTTGTACAAGCGAGCTAAACTGAGCGGTCCCTGACATTGTTTACAGGAATAAGGCGCCGTAGCGGAAAAAAGCTGGTCCAATGAGAAGTTGTTGTTGTTGTTGGGCTTAACGCCATTTTTCTGCACACGATAGGCTATTCATGGCGGCCAGTATTAATGGTGGAAGAAGAAACCGGGAAATCACCGGAAAGAACCACCGACCCACGAGAAGCTACTGGCAAGCTTTCTCACATATCTACATTAGCCGAATCCTAGACTCGAACACAATGAGAAAGTTTCAATTGAAATGTCGTTGTTGTTTGACGAGAAATCCAATAAAACAATTTGGATCAAATTGAATATCCTTAAAGTTCCATTTTTCAAGTTATTGATTTTAGATTTTATGTTTAATTATCCAGTGGTGGTTTAAAATTATATTTCCTATGTCGACGTTTTACAGTGTATATTTCGAATTAAACAGGGGTGGTTGCAATTTCAAAATCAAATGTCGAAAATCCTTAATCCACACGCTGTATGTAACCGCTTGTGATGAAAGTTCCATTTTATATGGCTAATATTTATATTTAATCTATTGAATTTCACAGCAACGAGAAGCAGCCGTCTCGTTTAAAAAGAACGCTGTCCGTTTAAGAGAGCGACATCTAGCGAAGACATTCATAGTAATTCTCGACCTGTGAATGGTAACTTTCAAACTGTAAATGCATGACATGTAATGTCTCAGAATTACTGAATACAAGAATGATGTATCTTATATTCGATATTTTTGTAATTGTTAAAGTAGCCATTGTGTAATTACTTTCAACACCAATACATCATTTCACCAGATAAAAGTAGCGATTCTGACAAGCCCAATAAAATGTCCATTAACCGGTGTGTAATTCAACAGATACAATCTAAAAATTCAACATGCAAACCGGAACTTTCAGCACAGTCAATGTGATTTAACATGTTAAATCGAAACTCTCGACATATGATATTTAACATCGAATTTTCAGCCATCGCTGCGCAATTCAACAGTTGAAACTTTAATACTCAACATATGAAATGGAGTTTTCAACATAAACTCGTTGAACAAATACGTAAATTAGAAATTCTCGACTTAAGACATTTAAATTTCAACCACCGTCGTGTAATTCAAACGACAAAATCTAACATCACCACATATAAATATAATCTCCAAACATTATTGTTTAATTCAACAGATATATTCTAAAATCTCGACCTGGAAAATTAAACTTTAAGGACAAACATTTTTGATACAACACGTGCAAATGTGAGTTATGTACATATGACATTAAAATTTCGACGGCAGCGTCCTGATTGGACCAGCTTTTTTTTCTGCTGCGGCGCCTCATATACAGATAATGTCCCCCGCGTTTGCTATTATTGTGAAGTGTGAAGCAAGAAGCGACAATTCCTCTGGCCTTAAAGTGATATTTTGCTTGTTGTTGTGGTTTTTGTAGTGAGTGAACGGGGGATAAAAAAGTATGTGTATGCTTGATTTATATTTTTAACGTAAAAAAGTGAGCAATGGTCTGTAATTAAATCAGTAGTATATCAATAACAATAATGAGCGACTCTGCTCTGCACTGACTATGGAATCTTGCACAGCTAAATTGGGTCTATAGCGATAGATGTGATTAAAATATATCTCCCTGTCAGTGATTCAGTCAAACAACAATTACAAGCGATACAAGAAGCAATGGAGGAATTTGCAGAAAGTGCAGCAGAATTATTTAAGCTAGTTACAGAGGCCACTAAAGCGACCAAAATGGCTACTATGGGTCTTCTCTCATCGTTAGAGCAAACCGCTAAAGCAACTGGGAAAATCTCAGTAAGAACGTAAAGAAACAAACGAGATTCTAAAAGAAGCTTTCTCATCTGCTGACGCTGAACCGAAGACACAAGAAGAAATACAGAAGAAGCTAAAGATACTTATAGCACTGCCACTGCGATCGGTAATAAAAATGACTCTTTTTGAACCAGACCCAGAACTCGAACCAACCATTGCTGAACTGTTGAATATAATTTCCAGACCAATGTTTGCTACAATCAGGAATGTCAGAAACGTAGCACAATTAGCTGTGATTTCCGTAGGCAGTTTTAAAGAAAAGAAAAAGTTATGAAGCCCGAGGACGTCAAAGGTAATGTATAACGCAAAGCTGAACTAAATGGATATTTCGCTTTCACCACAACACCGATCAAGCCAGGGATGATGGTGTAAGATATATATACCCATGAATTAGATAATCATCTAGCACTCCTACAACGATCACAAGAACGACCATCATAACAACTAGCCCCCCAAAACAGGTAAATGTATTGCACCCAGTGTAAAAACCAGTAATGATCCTAAAGCGACGATGTTGCCAGTAACACACGGTAAATTCTGGCTCAGTAACGTCCATGATGATGTTGGTCGACTATAAACATTAGCTGTGGGCGACGGGCTGGTAATAATTCCTCTGAAATTATCAATAAAGCTGCTATTTGTCAGCATTTTTTTCTGGTGGTGCTGTGGATATTAATGTTTATGGGTCACTTATCGATAAAATCGCCAACGCTTATTGCAACGACTGATCACAATTATTTGACTGACAGGAAAATGACATGATAATGTACAATACTCATTATCGACCTACTCTGGTCAAAGTGATAAATTCACGATTACCTGTATAAAAAACGATCATCGGAGATGTTATTCAGGGTTTATTCAGACGAATAGTTCCAAAAAGCATTACCGAATTTAAAGCAGTTAGGAATGTTAGATATTGATGGTGTTCGTGATTAAAGTATTAGTAATGTTGGTGATGTTGCTAGTAAAGCATTTTCTGCAATCAAGGAGAGACTATCATGATTAATACGCAGACGAAAACCACAGCCAAGTACTGATGTGATGCCAGCCAGTGTCAGTAAAGTAATAAATCAAAGCTTCAAATGAACGGTTGAAATAATTATCTGAAGAAGCTTGAAATATAACTGTAAATCTGATGGCAGGATGTGGTCTTCGTTTTAGACCATACTCAATTAATAATAAAATGTTCAAGCCTGTATCTGATCCTGAATTTGGCATGGCTGCTCCAGTCCTTAAGAATGAGTGTGCGCAATTATCAGCATTATTCTAATGTGGACGAATCGATCTGTAAGTCCAAGATACATCAAAGTATTTCTTGCCTCCAAGGCATTTATTTTTGTTTCGGGGTAGACTTTTGAGAGATAACGATTATCGATACATTGAACACAACAAATGTGGATTTGTTACAATGGTGTTATTGCGTTATTTAAAAGAGCTGTGTATATGATTGATAGAAGACAAATCGAAATATGACACATGACGTCGATGTAGCTACGACGATACTCGGTCTTGCAAGATATTCCGATGATTATTCAATGTCTGTTGGTCTATCAATGATGTTGTTAAAAGATTTTACTGACTTTACTCATCACATGTATCTAGCGACGAGGGCTGTGGCTGGTGATAATGATGTGGAAACTTGAATAAGTGCCGGATATAACTTAGGAGTTTTAGCACGACGATCTCAAATTGATGCCAAAGGTAGATTCAGCTGTGTGATACCGTTGTCACATATCTTTGGATTCTGCACATGTAAGAAAGGTTATCTTCGGGGCCAAGCATACAGATGAGTTAGTCCGAAAGATCACTGACAACGATTCAGTTTGGCGAGATAATGCTGAAGCTGTAGGTAAAGTCATACTAACAAAATTTGTGAATCCATAGTTCAGGGAAGAAACTCGATTGCTATCGTTCATGGATAACGGCGGCAAGTCACCGTTTCTTTTTTGGCTGACAATGAGCACAGATCCAATTACAAGCACAGCACAGCACATTCATGTACATTTGAGATAGCTTCTTAGTAGGGAATTTCAGCACCATGAAATATATTCGGTTCGTTGCAACGTAACACAAGATTTACAACGTATGATAGAAATCAGCACGGGCGTATCATAGCTTGATGAGATTTATGAGGCGTGATCAAAATGAAGATTCTTTTTTGCGTAATCTCACAGCTCTGGATTTGTTCAGACAATCTGTTGTTAGTATTTATATGCGAGCAACTGTTAATGATTTACCCGCTATTTCTGATGATTACAGGGCCATCGCTGTTATGGTGTCCTACAAGACAATGCTGGTTGAAGGGGTGGGTCCACGAATTAGAGTGGCTGATACTCCAGTGGAAAATATGTAAGTGTTTTCCCATCAGTAATTAAACCGTCATCGTTGAAATTTATAATATGTCATATCATCCCTTGAATGTTACTCTGATCCCTGGTCAAATTAAAAAGCTACAATGAGCAGGGAAAAGAATTCTGGAATTAACGTTGATATCATCGGCGTTACACGGCACAAATAAACTATTACTGACAGAATGTCAAATCACACACTTTAATGAAGCCAAACGACCAGCGACTAGTGTACAACTCGAGCTTTCTGCTAGTGCCATGACGGACACGACAGAAATAGGGGGAATATTTCCACTTCTTGCACTCATACCAGGATTAATATCTGCTTCAACCCCTTCTATTGTAAACACTGCCTTACTTGGTGCAATTGGAACTGCTGCTGGAATAGCATTAAAGAAAGCTAGAGAACAGGGATTAAAAACTTCTTTCCCCAAAAAGGCACGAGGTCTACGAACTTGGGATATATTTCCACTTCTTGCAACTTCACAGCCGCGTCCACCTTTTGCATCTTTTCCAGAACTATTGGCAGCTTGAAGCCCTGCTTTTTTAAAAGTTGTAGAGCCTGCTATTGCAAGTGTACTTGCTTAACTGAAATTAAGGAAAGCTACTGGGCGCGGTTCAAAAACTTCTTCCAAAAAGGGGAGGGCGGGGTCTAAGATTATCCGGAACTCCAGCTTCGTGGTGAGGTTGGGGGTTAAGATTGCAATGAATGTTTTTCTGAAATAAGTCAAATTTTGATTTACTCGAAGCTGCTCGTCGATTAAACATTAAAATCTGTGGAGGAGTGTTTATCCTCGATCAATTACCTGACAAACCAAATCGTGTGGAAACTGGTATCATTAAACTGGACTCGCTGTCCGATTTGGACACTCACTCCGTTGCTTATGCTATTGGCCCACTTGGTATTGTTCATTTTTAAACTATAGCAATAGAACTCAGTTTCTCGCCCAACTGGTATTCTACGTTGCCAACACAAACAATATTAGCTCCACCTATATGTGGTCAGGAAGTACTTGCTGTACTTGATTGCCCCATTTGTCCTTCCCGTCGTAAAGCTGCCCACGAGTATACAGGTAAACGTTACAGCCATCCGTAGTTGTCAACAGGTTAAACGTTTTATGATATGTTATGTATTTATGGGAGATTGTCTTCTAGCGCTAGAAGTGGCGAAGGGGGTGGGTGGAAAATAAAACCCTTAGTCTTGGTGACTCTGATTTGTGCAAATATGCCACTAAAAATAATCTTTCTGATCTTACGAGTCTTGCTGGGGTTGATCTAGATGAAGTGGTTATTTTTCAGGACCAGCACGGCAGGCTATTTGCATCCAAAGTGAAACTAGCGAGTTCTAGGGGCCACATCGGACAATATTCCAGTATTTACTGATGATGGAAAAATTCGAGACTCTAGTGTATCAGTCGCAGCTATCAGAAATGAAATTATAAAAAGTGTTGATAATCCCTTGGGATCAGCTGGTAACACAATGGCCGGCTACCTGAACATGAATAGAAATAAAATTGTTAATGTGAGAGAATCAGACACGATCGACGGCAACAAAATTGTACGTAGAAAACAGTGACAATGTGATGAGAACTATGTTAATAGTACTTAACAATGGGCAAGGTAGTTTTAGATCAGATTATACTACTCATGTGACGGCGTTTACAAATTATCGCATAACCATAAACAAAGTCGCCTTTGAGTTCTTTCTAATTCCAGTGTGACGAACATGAAACTTGCAGTAATCGACGACAAAATAAAGGCGAATAGTGTTCTGCATACGACTCCGCCCGTCAACATTCTATATACAGTAGCTGCGTGATTCGCCACATGGTCAAAGAATAATGATATCACAATCAAACATACCCCTGAGGTTGTCAGTGTATATAGGCTGTCCGTGTTTAGTACTGTACATTTTTATGTTTACCACGTATCCATGGCACCATTCAACCGATTAATTTTCTGGAACTGTGTCAATTGTATTAAATCAAAATACTGTAGAAACACTTACACTGGACCCCGATGACCAAACTTTAACCGCAATCACCTACTGGTGGTGTCTGGAATTTGTAGCAAAACTGCCGGAATTAATTACTTAAAGTATTGATTACTTATAGAGCTAGCATTCCATACAATGCCCATTCGCATTTAATGAAATATGATTCCTCTTACAGATTCGATCAAGCCTGTGATTGCCAGCAGATGGTCAAAAAATAGCATAGACGCATTGTGGTTATTGACTTTGCTGTGTACTCTAAATAAGTCGTAATCGCTGAAAAGATAAAGTTAATCGGCACATTATCCGCCACCCACCTGATAGCACCAGTAGAGGAAATTGGTTTGTCTATTATAATATGTGTTGCCAGTATCGTAAATATCATAGCCAAGCAATTATTGAAATGGGCAACTGATAAATTACGTGATTGTACACAGTTGCTTCCCATGGTAACACATGCACACAGTAGATTATCATCGCTGATATCGTGGGCGTTGAATGACTGTATAATTACTGATTGTGAATTTGATGCGATGACGACCCCTCTTCCCCGGTGCCTTCAGCACTACTAGCCTCGGGAAAACCTCAATTAGAATCAAGGGTATAAAATAAATAATAAAATGGCAGACCATGACTTTCGAGTATTACGAAAACAAATAGCTGCTAACACCGCACCGTCAACCACTACAGTGATATCCGCGGCGTCAACGAATCCAGAATTTGATATCAATATTCCTACACCGATTCAAGCACCAAACGGTCCGTCTCTTGAATTAGCACTGGTCTAATTTCGAGCGTTATCCTAATATTAGACCAAATTCTTTTGGGCGAGTACCAGTCAATATTTCACTAGTATTTGCATAAAAATAAATTGGACGTAACCCCTGATTGGCAAGTGATTATCATTCGCACAGGTAGTTATTAAATCGAATGAATTTCAACGTCGAATTAAATCCATCAGAAAAGGAAATCTAAAATTGCAATAAGACACACGAGCCAACTTTGAGTGCTACATAAAAAATATCTGTCCCGAGTATACCATTACTATCTGTCAATCATTGATACGACAAGTTCTTAGATGGCCAGAAGTGGTACCCCAGCATTAACACCACTGCCAGCACCAGCTCGTGATAAGTTTACAATTGGCTTGCAAGCATTTATAACCCCACTGAAATATCGGAACTTGCTCGCATGGGAACCCGGTAACAAGACATATCTGCAGTTGCCGAGCTTCAAATCATAGGCAGTACTGCGAGCAATCCTTGCATGGTCAGATTAAACGATTTCAATCGCCGTTAGCATCACGATGCGGAATAAAAATATCTTAATAACAAGAACAAATGAGCGGTGCAAATAAATTATCATTGACCGAACGTTCGTTATTCAACGAAACTAGACACGCCAATAAAATGATTACTATTATAAAAGGCAACCGGACAAGAATTTAAAAAATATCGACGATAATCCTGAATGGGTTTCGGTCTGAGGCTTCCAGGATCTTGACTAAACAACGTTCGGGGAAGCAGATTAAGAATTCCAGGAACTTAGCTATGAAATCGTCGACGATAGTTCCACTATCAAATTTGCATTTACTCCATGTTGCTAGGCAACTAAATATAAACAAATTCAAAGGTGCGTTTATGCGTTATCAATTGCCAAAAATCCAAATTTGTCAGAAACAGGTATTAATAATCTCATGGCACTCACTGGGTTGCATACGCAAGTGATCCACTGGATATTATTTTTGTTATTCGTATGGGTTGCAGCCACCAAAAGAAGTTTTAAAATACGTCTATATAATACGAAATACTGCTGTTCAAAATATTCTGATCTGGTATTCAACGCTACCAACATAAACACTAACGAATCCACCAATATGTGGCCGTGAAGTGCTAGCAGTACTTGAAGCTGTATTAAGATCAACAAAACCACCACATGAAGTTGTAAATGAATGTAGATTAAATAATCGCTAATCATATAATGGTAAATATTTATGGAAGATCAACTAAAACCAAACTATAAAAAAGCACCATCCGAAGATTTATTCAAGAGAGTAATGAGACAGATTAATGACGAATTATCTAACATGCTCAATCTTGCTAACGTTGACCAAAACGAACTTGTTATATTTCAAAACCGTGAATGAAAATTGAAGAATGCTTCAATCAATGATACTATTATTCGCAGTCGATTATCGCGAGGACTTATTGCTGTTTATGATAGAGAGGGTAAACCTGTTCCTAGTGGTACTGCTGTGGTGTCGATCAATGATATGTTATTAATATTATGTGATACCATGCACGGCGTTCTCAACATGAATAATAATAAAATTACTAACATAGGAAAACCGCCAAATAATTTTGACGCTCCAAGAAAGAAATATATCGATGAAAAGGAAATGCCAGTGACAACTTCGTTAGTAACCATCAATGATGGAATAACAACACTCAAGACTGATTTTACTAATCAGGTACAATTGTTCCTGCCAAGATCAAATCTTGCGGAGAAATGTTCAATTGCCGATAATCTCTCAAATTACTCCATACTATATTTATTATTCGTGACAAGCGCGAACCGTTACAGCTTACTATTACGTTAAATAACAAATCCAAGCCATGTACGCTGACCGGTATTAATAAACCGTATTATGAACTAAAGTATCCAGTAACAGCCGTTATCTACGCGATATATCCATTAAATGAAAAACCTAACGTTGGGAATCTAAAGCCAATGAAATTGTCAAGTAGACTAAACTGCGTAGCTGAGCAAGTTATGGAACATTTCTGAAAAGCAATACGCGGAAACGGTTTAGCGGATATAAGATGTATAGAAATGAATGCGTGGGCAGAAACAGTCATTAAATCTTTGAAAGTAAACAAAATCTTTGTTCTGCTCACCGATTTTGCACCTTCCTTCAAGTGGAACCCACGGCAAGTACGGTGTCTTGCCACACCCTCACTACGCTTCTGAATGTTACTTTGGAAGTTTTCTTGGGATGGGTGAGTGTTCACCGTATTTTGAACGAAATTGTTTTGGTATCCTATACATGAGATGACTAGGGTATCACTAAATAGAACCCTACCCTACTTCGACTTGACAAGCTTTGCATTCTTTGAGTCATCTGAATTTTCTAAATGAATTTATCCTGTTTTTGTGGCTTGGTTTGGCTGACATTTTAAGAAACAATTACAATGATTATTGTGCAAAAGGTGAACGTGCTAGGTTTCATTAGTATTATTTCATAATATGCTTGATGCGGCGATATTGTTATCGCTAACAGTGAGTGAAGCAATAATTTTGTATCGACCACAAAAACAAATTTTAAAGTCAGACTCTAGGAGCTAGTATCTGGCGACAATAGGAGAATTTTGAGGCCACTTGCAAAGGTTTTCGGCAGAAAAATCATTGGTAAATTTACACAAGGAAACTCATCACATCATCAACGAAGTTTAATACGACTCATTATAGACAAGGCTGAATTTGATTTTATAATCAAAAACACACTCACACACAAAGCACACATGCGTACACAGAGAGTGTATTCCATAAAGATGGAACTACCCTTTGTACAATTGTGCGTTATTATGATAGGAATTCACTGCAATATACTCATTTAAGATCTTCAATGCTAGCATATGTTTCCATAAATGTAATATCAATGATATAAAGATTTCCTGATACAGCGGTCGCCAGGTTCATTGTATATCGATAAAACAAATATTGGATTGTTAGATGAAAGTGATATATTGGAAGGATATGCACATAGGGTAGTTGACGAGTGAAGAATGAGATGATACCTGATTATTCTAAAGCAGCCTCTTCCAAAATATAACAGGAACAGAGTTGTCACAACCGTCCTCAGCGCCACCTGTACATGAACCTGTTGATATCTATAAAACTGTTTATTTTAATCGGCCAAGCGGTTCCTAAAAAACGACACGGGCATTAAATATGTTCCTGAACAATGATATGGTTTTGTTGATTCCGACTAACCGGCTCGCCTGGGAGATGAAATAGCGAGGGTCACTTACATGTCAGTTTCTTTCGATGGAAGGCAGACGCATGAACCTGAAAAACAGATGGAGAAGAAATATATTTCTATTTGGGATGAGATATCGGTGGAGGTGTTGAAATGTTTCTTCAATGGCTGCTAACGAGAAATACAGCCGTCAAATGCAGCCGTTATTATGTGTGGCGATTACGGCCAACCCCCACCCCACCGTTTGTCGGCGAATCCCCACACTGCTGGTTAAAAGAATCTCTCGATTATTATGTGGAAATGCTCGAAGACCACATGACAATTGATGAGTCGTTGAAAGAAAAAAAATGAATACGACTGAAACCTGATAGCGTCCAGTGCTCGAGAATATGCAAAGTAATTCCAGAAATAACGAACGAGGAATTTTGACAGTTATGGCATCCCAGTGACCTGGTAGTTGCATCATGAAATGTTATCATGCTTCATTGAAAGAAATATCCAGGTCTACGTGTCCTATTGTGTTATCTAAATGCAGATAGGCATATAAACAATATTGCTGTATCGATTGCTGGATCAAATGAGAAATTAAAATGTGTGTTGAATGATATTATTGTCATCGATATGGATGTAGTTAAGCACTCGCGCATGTAGCAAGGTGGTGCACCCTAGGATATGCTGGTGAACCCTAGGATATGGTATAACTGTGCATTCGTCCCAGGGATTAACTATATCTGATAATACGATCTGGATTCTCGATAAACGTATCGAATGGTCAGATTTATTTTATTTAGCAGTATCAAGAGTGACGAAAATGTCTAAAATACGGAGGGTTATCCTTTAATGTATTCTTGATAAATGCACTATTGTGGACAAGGGTAAATTCACGGCAACAGCGATGATAGAATAGTAAGCAAATAATACGTTGTGTATCAACCGAGGGACCAAAAAAAACCACAAGCGTTAGTTTGATCTTGATGTGTTGACGATTATGACGCTACGACACAAATAATCACCGCGCAAGCAGTAACACAGTAATGTTATGGCAGCAGTATTGGAATAATAATCCAAAACAATTTACCGTGGACAGAATTAATAGCAGTCGTGGACATTTACTTGAAAATGTGATGCTGACCTGTTTGGAGTGTAATCGACGTGGAGGCGCTAGCTCCTTGGGGGTGGTTCACTTTCAGAAAGGTGGTGGTAATTGAGTATCCTCTGCAATTATTTGTGATTGTTCACGGAATCCACGTTGGGAAGCAGCTGAATCAAATCTGTAGATTACAGATCTACCCGTGAATCTTACAACATTGGAAATTTTATGTGAGATTACACTCCAGTGAACATCAGTCAATCCTTTTTTACTCCCTCCTTTAAGCTCCCCCGCTCATATTAATATCTGATAATCATATTGCCTAGTACTGGTTGTTTTTGAAAAAGAGACGTCGTTCTGGTATGCATTTTCTGGAGATTGCAATGATGAGATGCATAGAAATTCCACGTGTAATTTCATTTCTAATGCAGCTATGTCACTTGACAGTCCTTTTTTTGTAACGCATTCACGAAATCTTGTGTTTGTGAAACTTTCTTGAACATATTGATGTCCAAATAATTTCTCAGCAAATCTTAGATTAAATCGTTTAACGATTGCCTCATCACGATGTAACACTGTGCCCTCATCTGATTTTTGACGTTATGTTGTTCGTCATCAACGTTACTGCAAGGAGAAATTCAGTGCTAGGATCAACCTGTAATAAATGTGCCCATTGCAAGGGCCCTCGTCGATAAATTCGTTTAAAGGCAGAGGCAACTTCGGTGGCTGTTTAATCGGATAACGGTTCTGCTTCTTTATAGCTCCTTGCAACGTCAATAACAGGTAATGCATATTTATATGTGCATGATCCTCTAGCGGATCGATGACGTAGGCGTGTTTAGATTATATCATGGGCTAAAAAAATAATATCGGCCTGAAGCACGTGTAACCCTTGCAGCCCTACCCTCCAGTAATCCTTAGTGTTACAACAATGGACTCCATCATTATAACACTAATTATTAGCCGATTAATACCCAGCCCAGGGTTCCAGAACCACAATAATTATACTCAGTAAGATGTTTTTCGTCAGGATACTTAACTTATAGAGTCCCTGTTCACTACACGACTTCTCACGAGACGAAATAAACTTGTATTTTGGTGCTACATTTCACACACTTCCCTGTGAATGCAAGCCTATGTCTTATCGTCATTATTTATTTAAACAAATTTAAAAACTTATTCTCACAAGCACAAAACATTCCTTATGGATTTGTCCCAGATCGAGGTATGCCACTGGTCTCCATACATTTTTTAAATGAGACACTATAAAATCTGTCACCTTTAAATCATTTCCGTTCACTGACTAAAGCAATCACAGCAAACACCAAAATATCACCTGAAATGAGTTGTCGCACCTTGTTTGACTCTTCATGAAATAAGATACGCGGGTGGCTGCACAAAATTAAAAATAGCTTTGTTCTCAGGGCCAGTCGGGCAGCCAATGGATGTAATTGGCGCGTGGGAAAACTTTGTACCTGTAAACAATGTCAGGTACCGCTCGGTTTCAATCGCTTTTACAAGGATAATATTGAATTTGATTTCACTCATGGTTTGAGGATTTGGGTTCTAATAGCAGCAGGAATATGGGCTTACGGTATGACTATCTCGAGATCAATAAACAAATGGTCTATAGAAATGTGTATATCCAGTCCCAGAATACAATTGTGGACAAATACACGCAGAAGCAGTGATTTTACACAAAATAAATAACAGAACGAGGCCGTATGGTCTGCTCTCCCTGTCGGTTCTATACGCTTAGTGATTTCTTTTCCGACATTTACAACATAGGTTCTTATATAAAAGGCCGACGATATTCTGATAGTAATTTCTCATTGTAACTGTGTCCTATTAGCCCCCATTTATTGTGCAATGTGAATAGATGTCGTCTAACATACATCTTGAGTTTTTACCGAGGCTTGACGGAAAAGACCAAGGATGCTCCCACTGACCACTACTTATTATAAACGTATAGAGAAGCAGCACTTCATGATGTTCACTAATAACGGAGTCATAGATTCTGGTCCTGTGACACTGCACAGAAATAACATCTACCATCATGGTGTTCCATCATCATGGTGAAAGTGCTAAATCCCCTTATGTTTTTTCCCGTTGTCCACAACACTCATTATTTGTATGACGTATGCTAAGTGTAATGGAGGAAAGTTTTCTGTCCATCTTTGTAGGAAAAATTTAGTTGAACACGTGTACGACTAATTAGATTTATGGACATCTTTGCTCATTTAAATCGCCATAACTCACGGATTGGTACAGTCTGTCATGAGTTTAGCGTTTTTCAATTAAGGCTACGTTTGTTTAAAATGAATAAGATAGGGTCAACTTCAGATCTGTATGAAAAAATGTCATTTCTGAAAGTTACCAGGAATTAGTTGGGTAATCAATGTTTGTCAGGCCAATTGCATTCTTTGAGCCGAGATCAGGCGGGAAAATATTTTTTATTTGCATTGGACACGCTGTGAAAGGGAACGTAGTTTCAAAACTCAATTTAAACGTGCCTATGGCAAGTTCGAACATTAGTCGCCACTTTTCTATAAGAGAAACGAATGCAAGAAGACTCGCAAAACATTAAGACACAATTCTGGAAAGTAAGAGCTTGAAAGCACAAGGTGAGAGAGCTTCACAATACATGTCAACCTTATGTGACAGGACGTCTCAGGTAATTGCAAACCTAAAGAGGCTCCACAAAGTTGGAAGGGCCTAAATGGTGTGATACCTAAGAATTTGGAGGAAAAAACCCAGAAAAAGTAGACACTCAGACTTACCAGCATAAGGAACACAAAAGGAACAGTCATTGTGGAAATGAACTAGTCAAGACATCATGTTATGAATCGATGCAATGCAGTATTATTCGATCTTTCACTCGAATCGATGATGAATTAATTCTACCGTTTAACAGATCGGCCATTAGTACAATAATATTTGTATTTAAAATTCCTTGAATAAGTTAATTCAAAAAGAAAGTATCTTTCAAATTGTAAGGCAATATCACAATTGTTTATGAATTTTATTATTAATTTTGATTAAATTTTGTCTTTTTTGGTAACGGGGATCGTGTTATTATGATATATATATATATATATATATATATATATATATATATATATATATATATATATATATATATATATATATATATCTGCTCAGATCTTTGTTTATTCACCAATAATTGTTCCACTTTATATTGTTATTTACTCGTTCCGGGCAAATTACACCGTCGGCAATCACTCTAGATAACGATAACCAATACGAAACACGACTTGATCGCGAGAAACAGATTTTACTGGTTACAGTTATGATAGGAGCATGTCGGATTAGTCCGGGCACCAGCCAACCTATTATATTGATGGTGTATTGTAAGACAAAAGATAAATGCTTTAGGCACCCGAGTGTGAGTGAAAAGTAGAACCCGATATTTCTGGTTTGTAAAACATATTAAAAACAAATTTAAAATGTTAAAAGTTTTATTTGAAAAATTGCAAATAATGAACAAATATTATACAAGGTTTGTTTGAAAGTGAAATTCACTGAGTGAAGACTTATAATAATGTAAATGGATCCAGTCAATGTTCAGTCGAAAGGATTCCATGATCATTAAAATCGATTAGCGAACTAAGGAATAATCGATAAGATAATGAAAACTGCAGAGATTATAAAAAGATATGTTTCGTAGTAAATTGAAACCGAAGCGGAAATTTGACATTTTACAAACGTACAGCTACCATCGTCCTCTTTGGCTTTTGCATTGTAATTTTTGGCAACTTGGTAGGTACATCCACGCACATCGTACTTTGGCCGGAACGGTTCGACACAAAAACTCGGGTTTCGTATACACATATCAATATCTTCCGCAACCCTAAGGGCTGAGAGATATGAACCGTGAACGTAACCGTAATTATGGCGGTCACCGTAATCTCCTGCAAAATAAATTTTGTCAACAGGTGCCTGGAGACCGTTGAATGTATCCAATGTATATCCAGGTGGCCAATTGGAGAAGGCGCCTCGAAACAAAGGATCTGAGTACCACCTTGGAATGGCATAAGCGACGGGCTGAGGAATTCTACGGCCACCGTACATGACCATAAGCACAGATAGTAATTCATGTATTATCTCAGTGTCATTCAACCTCTCTAACCGTCTCACTTCATCACCAACCACAGACACTTGGAATATTTTGGATCCTGAAAGAGTCTTATCAACATTTTGCCATATGTTGTAGTAGTTCCTCCTTTCACTGGCGTATAATAAAAACTCATGATCGTCCCAAAATTTCTCAGCAAACTGAAGGTAAATGTGCATTAGAAGAGCCTGTTGAAACTGATTTATCGCCTCTCGTTTCCAAAAAGGTAGAGGTGGAGAAAAACGAACGTCATCATGTTGCAGGACCCCTAAACTGAAGGTCACAATAACGTAATCAGCTGAGTAAGTCACATTATCTTTGGTGTGTACAACGATGCCTCCATCTATTTGTTCAATATGTGTAACAACCTCATTCAAACGCAGTCTCTTGTCTCCATCTGGTAAAAATTCACTACACAAACCTCTAAGGATATGTGAGTATCCTCGACTATCTTTGACTGTTAAGTCATCTGTTGTGTTAAATTCTTCATAAGGTTCATCAGGATAAGCGTGCAACCCGGATATGGCTTCAGGACCGTAAGAATATGAATTATCTATGTTAAAGAATTCAATTACATCGTCAACAGCAGATCTTGGATTCCATCCTCCCATTAATAAAGCACTACGCATCGTAAAATCTGGTTTTTGTTTATTTCGAGCCTCCTTTGAGTAATTCTTGTAAAACTTGAAAGCTGGGTCGAAACTATTGTCATGACGTTTGTCGAATTCGTTTGTGACAACCTGTCCTTTGCTATCCAGAACTATGTAGTCCTCATAGTTTGATGTGACGTATGAGAGATTAAATCTGTTTGCAATCATGTGTAATGGATTAGTCCCACCAGCATGGATCCAAGCCGCCCCTCCCTCAACAGTAAACCCACCAATCGTCACTTCCTTTATGCGTCCACCGACTCTGTTTGACCCATCCAGAATGATGAAGTTATTATAACCTTTATCGTGTAAAGCTTTGGCTGCAGTTATTCCAGCCATTCCGGCCCCAAGAATCAAAACTGTTGGTCCTGTAACGAAGACAAAAACTAATCAAGCTATGTGCCTATATTGAATACAAAGATGCACAGGTATTCCCTATCTCATTATGTCGATGTTCGTATTCCTCATACTCTCAGTTTTCATTCATTTTCCTTATCAAAGGGCATATTGCGGTTACAGTAGTTATGTTCAATGCTAATCTACTCCGAATTAAAGTCAAACCGCATATTTACCAAATCTCTTTGACACAAGCAGGAAGAGACAGGAGCAAGCAGGCACAGACATATATACACATACACACACACATAAACACACACAAATAAATACACACTTCGTAATGCATGTCAAGTGCCGATTTCAGCTGAGCTCTTATGACTGGTCTTTTGATGATTAGAAAGTTCAGATTTGTGATGACTACTATCAAGAACTCAAAGTGAAGATATATTGTCCAAATGAGTAAATATTGCATTATTTAAGCAGCATAGAGGGTGGAAAATTGGTTTCGAGCAAACATTTGCCTTGGCATCAAGAATAACAACGACCAATGACGATAGTGCTTACCAAAAATAATACTGACCATGAAATCATCACCGGAGGGGACCCTCTCTGTTGCTGACAATTATTTGTCACAAAACAATTTGGTAGGATTCACTTTTCCAATAAAATGTATCATAATAAAACTATTGCAATTTACCCCCCCCTCTCTACATTTTGCCAGTGTAAAACAAAAACAAAATTATATGGGGCCTTCTCTACATTTAACAGATTTAGCACACACTCTCCCAATAATCAAAAAACAGCACCCACCTCATGCTGACATGGTGGGAAAATGTATTCTTCTGTTCAAGTTCGAGCAAATGGGTCGTGGATCCCCCCACACACACACACACACACACACACTTATTAGAAAGAATTGGCATCGATAGCCACCCCTGACAATATGTTCAATACAGGGAATCTAACCACGGGCCTCGAGTGCGAGAGCCAGACACGTTAGCAATGCGCCATGGTTCCACTTAACGTTACAAAAATAATTATAACACACACATTATGTGATAAACAAATTCCGAAGTGCTGTTTATTCACACTTTACTACGTAGTAAGTACTTGCACATCGCGATTACAATTACTGATTTCACATCTTGCAGTTTATTGAGCAGTTGCATGTGGAAATAACTGCTTCATTATTCTATTGTTGTGACAGAGTTATTCCGTTTGACAATACCAAGGACCAAATATTCTATCAATACTTATACTTCATGGTTATCTCCTCATAATAATATACTAACGTTCTTAACCACTCGTGCGGAGACTGCCCAACGAAAGATGGTGTTGACCATGATTGCCGCACATATTCACAGCAGTATTTTTCGTTAATAACCAATCGAGAAATGTTTTTAATGTTTCTAACGACACCGTACAAATCTCATCGAGGATTATGATTCTGGGAATATATTTCTCACCCATTCGTTCAGGTGTCCATGTATCTCCACACCATCTGAAGAAACTATGATAAGTTTGAGATTTTACTCCACGTTGTTTTAGTTCTCTTACTATTCTGGGTGTAGGTGTCGACAGAGTCATGTCAGCGCAGTGTCGAAATAATTCAATGGCACGTGTTGTTTTACCAGAGCTTCCAGGTCCGCTGAGATAAATGGTTTTATGTATGACCACGGGATCAAATACACATGATGATGTTGATACTGGTATTTGATTACCGTAATATATTTCTTTGATATCAGCGTCTGTTGTTTCAGAATAATCGAGTAATCGAGTATACTTTCTTGTTTTATTCCCCATGATCCCCATTCGTTGATACTGAGAAACGATTTTGCCAAATCCATATACGCGTTGCTTATATAGAATAAATCCGTAGTAACTATGACAGCGTAACAAGGAAATCTATTTATCATCGTTAATAAATTTAGAGACACGTAAGCGAGCATAGATCATAAATGATTAAACTGCGTTGACTCACTATCGATATAACTCCCTATTCTACCTAATTTAATTCTGTCTGAGAAATAAGTGTTATTTATGCTTATAAATGTTCCTTTGTTTGTTGTATCAGTCAGTAACTATATAATATAGTTCAGCATCGTCTATGATTAATCTTGTGCAGTGTTGCTTATGGTCATAAGAACAACCTTGAGTAACCATACCGATCATTTTTCTACTGCGATCTTTTCCAACTTTAATTTCATAATCAATTTTATGGCAATCTATACCTGACTCTGTTGTATGTGAATGTTTCTTTTGTTGTGGTAACCAAAGTTGTTTCTGCGACGTTAAGATGTCAGTATCAAGCATGTATCGCAATAGCACCGTTGGAACCCAGTATTTTTCTGAGAAATGTTTACCAAACCACGCATAAACGATGAGATAAAGATTATTACAAAATTTAAATGATTGTACACAAGCAAATCCAGTTAAATCAAAATCAGATAATGGTCCATTTGTCGCAACTCTTGCTTTTCGTGTATGGGATGTCCAAATCGCTCAAAGTATTTAGAAAAGTCTCCGTATCCAAGAAAACTTCCAGGATAACAAACAACCATATCAAACGATATAACTTTACGATGATCGTACATGGTATTCCATAATCCGCCAGGTCCATATCCGACACAAATTCGTTAAACTTCAAGGAATTATGATCGTGTCGGCGACCATAAATTTTTCTCCTGAGCAAAGTGAGTTGCAACCGATGGAACTGTAAAACAATTATTCAGTAATTATTCAACTTTAACATCATCAGAATTATATTTCAGTGCCAGATTCTTCATTTTGCTAAGGTAAATCTCTCCGTTTGGTTGTACAAACTGATCGTAATATACGTGTAACCCTCTCCACGTCGAACAACGTGGTGAGTGCTATTTTGCACTTACCCCGGGATTTGATTTGGGGGAATACATGAAATCGACATGCATAGACAGACCTCTGAATTTCTAATATTTGGTTTCGCATTAGGAATTCGCCGGAAGATGTGTCTATGCAGCAGGAGGATGTGAACTTGTGATCACTGAAGAGGTCCCCACATAGGCATTCAGAACGAATGTCCGCTGGACAAATAAGTCTCAATAAGATGCCTGTGGACCATAAAGGAGGTCTTAACCTGAAGAGTGTCATGCACCATAGGAGAGGTTTTTCCAAAAAAAGGGACTCCTAGGATCTTATTGGTAAGGGCTTTACCGGCAAAAAAGACCCAGTGGTATAGTAGACCGAATATCAACGCTGCTGTTTGTTTTTATTTAGAAGTATATTGTTATATTTTATGATTCAGACAACATGAACCTATTTTTATTTGTATCTGATTCAGGATATATTTTATGATTCAGAAATACTTTTGTTGCATCAAACGTTTTTTTTAATGAAATTCTGTCAGATTTTATAAATTTGGTGGGTACTATGCCCATCAAAATTGTAACTTTGGTCAGATCTTTTGAATTTGACAGGTATGTTACCTAACAATATTGTGACTTTGACCAGATGTTCTGAATTTGACCGGATAATATGCCCATCAAAGTCATTGAATTCAAACGGATTTTCTATTAAAAAACTTATTTTTACTCAGAAATAATTTATTTTGAATTAAACAAATAATTTATAATATAAACAATAATGAATCACGAAAACATCACATCAATTATTACTGCTATTAAGAATTTACACCAAAATATCTGAACTTGATCCTGAAAAAAGAGTGATTTTGAATTATTACAAATTCTTCAATCAGAAAAATATACATTGCCTTCCAATTATATATTTATAAATTAATTCAGCAAGCGATGTTATGATCGCTGTCAGCAACCACGGATACGCAAGTGAAATTATTTGTGCCATTATCACGTGCCATCGAGCGGGTTAGGTCAGAATTATCTCTTGAATACGAAACGAAGCGAATTGTACACGCTCGTATAAAAGAACTGAAAGATATCAAGTCGATGACGGTTCCAGAACAAAGATGCGAAAGAGTTGCAGGCTAAAGAGATAAACAAGACTGTGACTCTGATCATAGTGACGAAGTCACCAATGACTACGAAACTAACAGTGTTGAATCAGAATAATTTACTTCCGATTCTGATAAAAACACGGGGGGGGTAATTATATGACATTTTTGCTTGGTGTTTGCCACCGTGATCCAATTATGAAGAAGTCGTCACGAGCGCACATACAGGTTTATATTGAGCGACTCCGACCTAAGATCAAGCAAGTAGCCGGATTGGTCAGTAAGTTTGAAATTTATCCGTGATAGGAAACGTCGCAGATAAACAAAATTGATTGGCTCTGATACAATCAAAAAACCTGGCGGGACCTGAGGGGTAAATAAGTACAGAATGTATCCTTCTTGAGCCTGATTTGATTTATCAGTTTCAACTTGATAACAATCGTCGACGATGTCACATACTAGATTGACCGCGATCGTTGATGTGATGTTGACGATGAAACATGACGGCCACCCCCGTATTGATCATTATTGTGTTGAAAAATACTTGCTGATGGGACTACATTTCTCCATGATTCAAGAACTTTTAACCAGTAAGTGTCAACGTTGCGGTTAAGTTTATTTTTTAACACTCGTGGCAAGTCTTAGTATGGTAAATGTTCGGAGCTGTTCTTGAGTTAATTTATAGTGATCAAGGAATACTTCCCTGAAAAATTCTGAGCCGATAGTTTGATCGAAAAAGTCTACGTCGGCGATTAAGTTATTTATATTTTTATCTCATTAACGATTTGTTGTTTTAAGTCATTGTAAATCATTGATAAAAGCAGATTTTCTAAATTTTCAAATTTACGTTGGTATTATGCATTAATAAACTAGGAAAATTTCTCAAATATATGACGATGATATAATTGTCGCTGGCTACGTCAAACCAATGAGATAAGATGCGAGGATATTTAATTCCAAAACCGTCGTCGTCGTTTGACCAATTAATTGCATGTCCAAAAAGACCAAATTCCGTAAATGGGTCAGCAAATTCAATATTTTCAATGTTATTGCGCATAAATTGGTAAAGTCATGCTGGTTTCTCCACAATTAAGTTGAAATTATTCCAGGTTGGTTCAGCTGGACCTTCATAAACAAGCTAAACTTCAGACCGTCCCAACACTGATCTAATCGAAAACTAATAAATATCCACAGCATCATCGAGGGATAATTTTTCAATGGCCGCTGACAGCGTTGGCTCCTGACCAGTAATTGCAATCTTTGATTCTTTTCCTGTGATGGATTTAATTCTGCGCTGAAATTCTTCATTGATATGTTCTATTTGATAACTGACCGTTGCCATTCAGGAGTTCCATTGGGTTTGTTTTTATTTTCAAATGCTAATGAATTATTCGCTTGTAGTCCACTGAATGATTTTGACCTAATGTTAGGCCAACTATAAAAATACGTAATTGCGCAAATGCTATCTCAAATGCTGAAATTGCAGTTGGAACATTATTGATTAATTCAGGCAAAGTTGAACTCACCGATATCATTGTGGTCCTTATCGGAGCAGTATTATTGACGATCTGTTTTAGTAATTGTTGCGAACGTTGACATTATTATCAATTGTTCATTCCTACACGTGTTTTTTTGCGATAATATTAAATATTTCAACGATGGACGACGATGATGAAAAAACAATGATTGTTACAATGATCGGCGCCGTCACAGTTGCTAGCAATGTTTATAATATGCCAGTTCCAGCAACTAGCTTAGAAACAGAATAATCCATGATATCAACTACGGCTGCGCGTCGACGATATTTGTTTATTTTGCTGTGTAATTATCGATGATCGTTTTTAATTTATTCCGCCATGTCGTTACATGATTGTATCTGTATCACTGAACGTCTGTCATTATACTTTAGTTGTTGTCTAAGACAACGGATGTGTTTCAGCTATGAATTATATGCACCAGTAGTAACTGTGGTTAATTTTTATCGCATGGTTGCAGTATAAATTCTTCGGCGTCTGTATTTAATACTACATAGGCGATTCCAGAAACAACATCAGTTGAATGAAGCCCAGAAAATGTAGGAAAAATCCTAAATGTTGCAGAGCTGAACACGGACAGCGTATATACACCTGTGACCTCCGAAGTTTATTTGATAGAATTATTTTGCGGTGTCCACGTTAATGATTCTGATGATACTGTGTACACGATATTGTTAGCTCGTTACTCAGTTTGGTCTTTTGAATGATAATAGGAATTCTACAGATAATATCGTTGACTTTTTCATTTTCATCGATGAGACATATTAACGGTTGGAGGACTCCCAAAAAATTAATTAATGGTTCTGTTCACGTTTCTGCGAAATTTCAGAAACAGTTGTACTGTACTAGTAAAATTAGTTTTTAGTGTGGTCATTCCATTATTGATAATAGCTAATGATGTCACTGGAATTTCCTGATCGTCATATTTCTTTGTTGTAGCGTCAAAATTATCAGTTGGTTGTCCTATGTTAGTAATTTTATTATTATTCATGTTGAAAAGGTCTGCATGGTATCACCGAATGTTAACAATCTATCATTGATCGACACCACAGTAATACTCTCGAAACAAGTTTACCTTCTCTATCATACACAGCAATAAGACCTCGCGATAATCGAGTGCGAATAATAATATCGTTGATGAAAATATTACTCGTCTTCAATTTTTGAAATATAACAAGTTAGTTTGGGTCAACGTTGGCAAGATTGAGCATGTCAGAGAATTCATCATTGATCTGCCGTATTACACACTTGAGTAAATCTTCGGATGGTGTTTGTTGAGGTTTGGTTTTAACTGATCGTCCGTAAATATCTACGATTATATGATTAGCGATTATTAAATGACCATAATCGATGATACGCACGTGCAACAAGATTTAACTCAAAATATAACAAAGTATCCTCCGATGGTTCTTGATGTCCAATCTCTCCTCAATGAAACTGCGCTGACATCGAGTTTGTCAAATGTAATTGCGGAAAGCGTATGATCTTTTTCATCGTGCAACATTCTGAAGCGCAACGAATATATGTCACGGTGAAGAAACACCTCGTTGAGATGCTATTTGCCACGTAAATATCCCATTAACTGGGCTTTGAACAGCATTTGTGGATGTTGTTAACCATGACAACGACTTTCCGCCGCTGCTCATGAAAGCAAGTAACCGGTCTTCATCAAAAACGCTTGAGGAATTACTTGAATCCACAATGAATGTTTTGTCAGCATCACCGGAGGGTCGCCATATTGTATCATCGTCGGTTGCTTTTCGCACGAGTACAACTGTGTGTTATCCTCCGAAAATGACCTTTAGCACTTGTCTGCAAAATGCAAAGATGTGAGATAACAGAATCGCGTAAGAAAGTCTTCGGCTACTTCCACGCAACATTGCTCGACGACAACTAAATCCTAAGTTGTAATCTGGATCGACAAAATTAATCATACTTTGCATATCCACATCGGCATTTATAGCAAAGTTTCTTGGTCGTCCAATTTTATACTGATTATATTCGGCGTGATCAGAAGTATCCTTGGAAAATATCGTTGTTGGAACAGCTGTTCTTGTTTAATCGTCGCCGTATCTTGCAAGACCAATTATCGTCGTGGCAAAGTCAACATCTTTTTAAATTGATTCAATATTTCTTCCGTCGATCATATCTGTGGTGCAGTCAAACAACGCCATGATGCCATTGTTAACAAAACCACTATTAACATCAGCTCCGTGTTCAGTATTATCTGTTTTTAAAATTTCACCTTCTCCTTGAGTAAATGCCTCAGCGGGTAAGAAATAACTACTTGAACCTTGAACTTGTAATTAAATTCGTCCACGCTGATTTGGTTGTTGTTCGTCATAAGAATAATATTGATAATCACGCATAGACTCCTCTTTGAGAACTGGCCATGTCAAATGCGGGATCAGGTACACGTTTGAACATGTTATTGGTTAACATCTAATACGATGACCACTACCTCCCATCAAATTTACCGCTATATTTTTGTTTCTTTTCATCATCTAATGACGAAGACGATGGCAGAGCCATTGCTGATAGTTTTTGATTTGATTTGCAGCTTGATTTAATATTTTACTCCGCGATGCTGGCTAGTTTCACTGGTGGCTAAGATTTTCGTCGTATTAATCGTGCTAGTCTATTTTTGATTGCATAGAATGTTTTACTAGTGACGTCAGGAACAGTAGTAATATTTTTTACGGACAACGTCAATGACTTTAATGCCTAATTGATTTGTAATTGGCATTTCTTTTGGGGCTACCCTCGAAAATAAACCCTTAACAACATAGCAGAGTTCTTCCTTGTAGAATTTCTTGTATACAGGTAATCTTGAATTTATCACTCTAACCATGGTTAGTCCATGTTGAGCAGCATGTATGATCAAATATTATAATTAATTATATAACTGCTTAATGACTTAGGCCACCTCTTAGTCGCCATGATAATTATCGGTAATTTCATTAATGAGAGACCGATACACGTTAATATCCATAATGCCACCGGTAAATAATCGTTGACAAATATCAGCTGCTTCATTAATAATTTCTGGAAAATTATTACCAGCTCGTTTTCCACCAATCAGAATTTGTAAGCTATCCACGTCGGCAAGAACGTTGTTAGGACAAGTAACAAGACCACTTCCCGTTGTACTTGTAATAATACCACTTCCAGTTGCGCTGGCGGCGTCCTGATACTCTTCTTCCTCTCTTGTCGTTTCCACTGTTCTTTTCTTCCTTGATTTCCTTTTTGCTTTTGCTTTCTTAAGTTTCAGACTCATCTCTTCTTCTCTTTGTTCTCTTGCTTGCTTTTCTTGTTTAATATACTCTTTCACAGTCTGGCTAAAAATTTCAAACTGACTAATATCTTTCTCAGACTTGATCTGCGGTGTATCAGTAGCGACGCGAAACATCCCTAAACCAGTCGCTGTATTTCAGAGTATTATCAAATTAGGGTTTTACATATTTTTCTCTTTAAATATATCCATATGCGGCAATATTCATTATTTGGTCTGGGTCTTTTATAGCTGCAATATCATCAGGTGTAAATTTATCTACTACTTTGGTGTTGGTTATTCTTGGTGATGGTTGAGGAAGTTGCATGGGTGGTGGTGGAGGTGGTCTAAGACACCCAGCAATAACGGCAGGCAATGTTTCAAGAATTTTTGTGTTGCCTCATTAGCTGAAACAATTTTCCTTGTTGTTCAGTAATTGGTTTAAACAATTCTTCTGCGGCTTCTGCAAATCCTTCTTTCAGATATTGACGCGTTTGTACTTCTTATCTGACAGAATCACGGAAAGTTAGATATTTCTTAATTGCTTCTAGTCGCTCTTGAACTAGTCTAGCTGATTGAGTTTCACCAATCGTTATTGATATAACGCAATGGTTTAATTACGGCCGCAGAGAGGGTGGACTGACAAAAATGACACGCACGAGCACCGCATAGCATTTACAAACATGGAAAGTAACAGCGCATATCGTATAGGTATTGATAGAATATTTGGTCCTTGCTTTTTCAAGGGACATCACTCTGTCACAACAATAGAATAATGAAGCAGTTATTTCCCCGGCGACGCCGGTCGTTCATCAAGGCTATACCGAAACTGCGTAAAAAAACAACAAGATGTGGAATAAAAAGCACTTCAGAATCTGTTTATTTATTTTTGAAACGTATATTTGTTAAGCGAAACCATGGCGGATTGCTAGCGTGTCTGACGCTCGTACTCGAGGCCAGTGGTTTCATTCCCTGTATCGAACATATTGTCGGGGGAGGAGATCGATTCCAAATTTTCTTAATGAATGGGGTTCGTGACCCATTCGCTAGAATTTCAACAGAAGAACACATTTCCCACCATGTCAGCACGTGATGGGTGCTGTTGTTTGTACTCACTCGGGGTTGATTATGGGGAAGAGTGTGCTAAATCTGTTGAACGTAGAGAAAGCCCCCATATAATTTTGTTTTTGTGTTACACTGGCAAAATGTAGAGGAGGTAAATTGCAATGGTTTTTTATGATACATTTTATTAGAAAAGAGAACCCGACAAAATTATTTTGTGGCACATGACTGTCAGCAGCAGAGAGGGGTGCCTACGGTGATGATTTCATGGTCAGTATTATTGTTGGTAAGCAATATCGTGATTGATTGCTGTTATTCTTAATGTCAAGGCAAATGTTTGCTCGAAACCACTTTTGTAGGATCCACCGTCTCTGCTGTTATTTATATTTTGCTTATTGATCTATTGTTAAGTCCCATACTTAACCCTAACCCACCCACCATCTCTCTCTCTCTCTCTCTCTCTCTCTCTCTCTCTCTCTCTCTCTCTCTCTCTCTCTCTCTCTCTCTCTCTCTCTCTCTCTCTCTCATACACACACAACACACAAACACATTACCTTGTGTTTGTGTAGCGGTGTCTTTCTGTGAAGAAACCGACATCAACTGCAAGCAAGATATAACTAGGACAAAAATGCGTTCTGCCATGCGTCTCTTGTATCTGAAAAAAGGATCGAGATCAAATGCATATTATACAGTACTATCTGACGTGACTTCGTAGAAAAACTAAAGAGAAAGAAAGGTGGGTAGAGGGGGGAAAAACGCCCCATCTAACAACCTTTGGAAATTTATGGCATGATTTGCATTATTGTGTTCGCAAATGGACAATTTATTTAGAGAATGCGTTGAGTCTAACATAATGGAATGATGTTTAACTTTAATAAAGAAACTATTTACGAGAAAAATGAAAAATTGTAAACATTTATAAAGGGGCATTTTGCTCCTATGCTGGGGCATCACGCCCCCTCCGGGGCATATTGCCCTACCATGCATTCAATATCTGTAAAGGTCTGTTAAACTACAGTAATACAATTGAACTGTAAAATCAAGTATTATTCCTATATGGACATTTTATATATGGCAAAGATGCTAAAGCTACATACTGTTACGTCATTCAAATTATCACGACAATGCGGATAAGGAAACAGCTACAACAATGCTCAAGTCTAAATAGTCCGTAATTTCCATCCTTATTGAAGAAAAACAAAACAAAACGTGAATGTTCCTGGTAAATTCTTTATTACTCACACTTAGCACAGCAAAATTGCATATTAAGGGTGGTGCCACAGGATTCATGGCACCATCTGGTATATTCTTTGCACTCCGACAAGCAATCTTTTATTTAAGGATCATCACTTCCTCCATATTCAAAATCGCAATTTCCACAAATGTTGTCTTTATTATGTGTTGTGTCTGCTGACAGAGCAAGCTCGTGCTTAGCAACTGACTTTGGTCGCGAAGCCTTTTCTCCCTTTTCATGGTCCTGTATACAAGCTGTCTTCATAATCTTCGATGGTTTTCTATCTTTTTGTCCTCTCTACGTGTCTACTTCTTTCTCTTTTGCATTTCTTTCCGCTTTGAAACTTTGGTTCCATTCAGTTTGCTCCCACTTGCCTGTACAGTTCTTTGACATTTGCCTTTTGTATCTGTCATTGTCTTTCTTTGCTTTTCGATAAGCATCTTTTTATACGGTGATGATGTTAAGTTCATGGCTGATTCTGCCTTTCGCTTTCTTGTGCGATGACTGGATATTCTAGGCTTTGGCGAATGTTTAAGCAATATGTTCACAAATGCTGAATCGTCTGCATTTCTGCATTCGTTATGAGATACATCCAAGGTAGCACTTTCCGTTCGTCCAGCAAGAATAGCTTAGTCAAGCATTTTCCGATTGCCTGTCTCCTCGACGGTGATGGCACAGTGATGTGTTTGTTGATTATCAGGTGATTGAGTATACATTGTTTCATCTATCTCTGGATTACCGGACCCATCCACAGTGGCTGTAAAACTAACAGCAGAAATTCAACCGTTTTGCTTGGTTCATTTAATGTTTCTGCGTTTTCGGAAGTGATCATAACGTTACTAAGCGATTGATCATTAACTGACATATTTCCCTCATTTGATGTTTCTGTATCGCCTATCCCACCTGCAATAACTGTAGGAGTACCAACTGATTGTCAGCTGTCTTGACGTTTTGTACAGATGGTTTTGCATCACCCGACCCCTCAAACATGTCTGTGCAGCCGGTAAATGACATGAAATCAGCTGTCTTATTTGGTTCAATCAATTGTGATGTCACAGGTAGTGCTTGTTGATATGCATTAGGCCCATCTGAAACTGGTTGAGGTTCATCAGTTACCATAGAAGGAGCGAAATCATCATCTGTAAGCTTATTTGGATTAAAAGGCCAAAGTCCGCAGGCTTCAAAACCGGTGACAGCTTTCTGTAAACTCGCAGATTGGTTATATGCTGCAGAAAACATTCGATCTAACACCTTTGGATGCAATGATGTTTACTGGCTTGTGGACAGAACTATTTCATCCATGTTCCATATTCTGAGACCATCAGCAAGTGTTGCGTCAAGAGATTCCTTATAAACTTGGTAAAAATTAGCTATCTGTGGCTTGTTAAAGCCCACGGCTCTGCTGATACTGGTTGCCTCTGGAGCTCTAATAGATTTGGATGCCTTTTCATAAAGCTTTTCAACCAATCAATACCTACTACATTGCCTTGAAATGGGTGGTTTTTAATATTAAGATGAACTGCTAAGTCGTATCTCAAACGCCGTACGTCAATAGTGGTAAGTCCAAATAATGCCTTTTCCATGGACTGGATGTGCTCGACTAGACGTAACTCATATTCAGGCTTGAAAAGAGTAGTTTTACTTCCCAGTTTTGACACTCCAGGATGCAAAACTTTCAAATCTCTATGTCTGCGCAAAGTTTTAGCTGGAATTCCATAATTCCTGGCAGCAGCTTTCAATGGAGCTTCACAACGAATTGCTTCAAAAGCCGCATTTAGAGCTGGTGTCCCATAATTTCCTCAATCTATTTTCCTTCTGTAAGTTCGTACCATCTGCAAATAAGTATAGAATAATTTTAGGCATATGAAAGGTTAGTTAAAAAGTGCAAAACATTTAAACAGTTATGGGGCAACACGCCCCCTGTAATGGGCGTTTTGCCCCTATCGTACAGCATTGACAATTTAACAATAGGCGGTATTAACAACTGCTGAGAATCATGAAATATTATACATGATGCACCTCTATACTATGATGTTTAAAAACATACGTACCCTGTTTTCTTTAGGTAGTTCCTGTCCAAAATACTGCAAACAAATGGATCGACCACTTTTATAAGAAGATGCCAAAAAAGCAATATTCTTGCATAAAAACCATGCGTGCGGTTGCATCCAACAATGGCCGCCCTTTACAAGGCCTGTGTAACCTAGGCAAGCTTGCTGTATAAAGACCGGTCCATTTTCTAGCGTAGGGACGTCAGGACAGCTTAGGGGCATTTTACCCCATGGAGGCGTTTTGCCCCCCCCCCTCTACCCTACTATATTAATAAATTTAACAAAAGTGACACACATGCACATGGAAATGAAATGCAGTTCTCAATATCTAAGACTGAGAGATTGATTCGCAATTTTGATTACTTTTAAGGTTAGAGTTTGTGCCTAGAACCCCCAAACTTCTTAAAATGGCACTGAGACGGTTGGGTGATACCTTATTTAGAGAACAATATCCGCTTAAGTATTGTAATAAATCTAAGGCATATGCCCTTTGTATCTACAATTCCTGTTATAGCTGTTGGGTTTTCTGATTAATTGTTAGATTTTAGGAAATCGGTGTTGCGGAGATATTTCTCAACCAAGGTAATTAGCCAATTTCTAGGAACTTACGTCATAATGTACAGTATTCACCACACCTTATGACAGCATGAGTTAGCTGAGTAAAATGGTATTCGTTTTTAGTAGCTTGAGATGTGGTCAGAACAGAATCAAATGTTAGCAATGAGGGAAAGGGGCATGTAGTTCCGAAATTAATTTAGAGGTGTTGTTTGGCGGTGCCTTTCTGTGTGAAATACTCACGACTGGGACCGATATTTGACCATGGAATAAATGATAATTAGTTAATCCACTATTTTCCGATACCTTTCATTGTAAATGTGAAATCAACGTGGTGGAAGAGCACGTAAGGTGTGTTTGTGGAATGCGATTCTAGGTTATATTTTGAGTGACTCAGACATAGAACCGGAAATATTTATTTCCCGCCTTTCGCTTAGTGGAGAAGCCATGCATATGTGAAACAAGAAAAACCCTTTTAATTGTGAAATTATATTTATCAATTTGCAGTCATTGGTTGATCAAAGCAAAATTGTTTGAAGTCTAATCGTTATGAAGACTTCCAGTTGACAAGGAAAATAGAAATAGGGGAAAACAAGGGACTATTGACCAATTTCACACAAGTATTTGATTTACTTGAGTGTATATATATATATATATATATATATATATATATATATATATATATATATATATATATATATATATATACTTTGATTTGTCATGCCTATGGCGAGGTTATCTGTAGCGTAGGGCTGCCTTAAACCGAACTTTTACGCATTGGATTCATTTAACCTAATCAGGGGCACCAAATGGCCGAGTGGTCTAAAGCGCTGACCGTTACGGATCACGGCCATCTCACCTCTGTCTGCGTGAGTTCGAGTCCAGACATGGCTAACGTGCGCAAGTGAGAAAGCCGGCGAGTAGCTTCTCGAGGGTCGATGGTTCTTCCGGTGGTTTTCCAGGGTTCTTCCTCCACCATAAATACTGCCCACTATGTATAGCCTATCTTGTGCTGAAAAATGGCGTTAAACCTTACAACAAGAACAAGAACAACAATAACAACAACATTGAACCTAATCCTCTTGCATTCAAATGCGACTTTAATCGAGCAATACCTCAAACGATCAATGTTCCAAATAAATGATGTGGTTTTGTTACAGAGCGTACCGGGATAAAAGGCAAAAGGATGAAGCGTAAAAGGTTTAGCACATTTCGCATCTAGCTTTAAGACGTAACATTAGAAATCGGGGGATATAGTCCTGATGCTTGTTGTCGAAGTGTGACACGGGCATTTTGTTTTGCATGGTCAAATGATTACAAGCGCATGTCCACGCTTCTAGTATTTAATCCTGTGAAGAAAGCATATGTTATGCGCGTCCAATTCTATTCCGAACGTCGAGTTAACTGCGTCGTTATGGACATATTTGACCACGTAAAGGTAGAAGTACCCACAGGAGAAACTAGTCCTTTAAATCAAATACCCAATCTTTTTTTATTCTGATAGACGATATATGGGTATGATGTCACCTGTTCTTTAAAATGTCAAATTTTGCTGCTTGCAAACCTTCCCGGAAAAGACTTGCGTACCTTAAACACGTATCGGTTGCTAGTAACTGCCATATCTAGCACGAAATTCACACGACAGAGGTTTATGTTGTTCCACTTATAATTAGAAATCGACAAATATAAGTTATTTGCTCCAGAAATTGTATGTACATTCCCCCAAAAGAATCCTTCAGCCGATGGTAGCTGCACAGCGTAAAAAAATACGGGTAAATGAATAAAATGCACACAAATGTGTGCAGCAAAAGTTGGATGCAGATTATTTTATGTTTGAATTAATAGGTGGTATCAGCCCATAAACCACAAATCAATATTATCACGGGTGAGGGGCTGATTTATCTGGAGAAACAGCTGTTAGAATTTAGCGGAACTTAGCGGCCAATGCTTTTTACCGCTACCGACAGAACTTACTACGAGAACTCTTATCCGACGACAGCATTAGAATAAAATGCGGGAGTCCGATGCCAATACCATGTCCCCGCTGCCCAACAGCTAGCATAACTGCCTGTCTCAGCTAGTGTCCTGCCGATTAGGAGCGTCAGGGTTATAAAAAGGGTGCAAACATCGAGGATGTTGCACCGCTAGAATAAAATCATCTGGAGCGGAATAATCTTTCCCTGATTTTGACAGCGGTACCATCTACAGGTGGGGAAACTATGAAGCGTGGAAGTAAAGATCAGAAGAACTATTCGTTCACAATAGTCGTGCATGGCCATTTTATCTTTTCTTTCGCTAGTTTTGTAAAATACTTGGTTTCAAGGCAAAGTTTGTAAGGCCAAATCGCAAGTCATGGCGACCAACCCAAAAGGCCGCATGGTTATCAGCGAGAATGTTCGTACTGGCTTGAGGCCTTTGCTTTAGAACCAAATTTGGCACCATCAGATCCTTTTAGCCTGCTGCAGAATATTCGGACGTGACAGATGCCGCAAAAGAAACGACGTTCTAAAATTTTTTGATAAACATTAGTCTCTGCCTGCGCTCTGAGAGAGTGAAAATATATATATATATATATATATATATATATATATATATATATATATATATATATATATATATATATATATATATATGTGTGTGTGTGTGTGTGTGTGTGTGTGTGTGTGTGTGTGTGTGTGTGCATTATTGTAATTGATTGTTTTCTTAAGAAAGAAAAAATCGTATTGCCTATATGTACAATGAATTTTTAATAGTAAATTTTATTATTGTTATTAATATTGTTGTTTGAATGCGCTTCTTATTATTGTTGTTTTTTATTATCTTGATCAGTTATTTAAATGATTGTTATGATCCTATATGACTTCAAAATTTATCTTCCTGATTTATATGTATAATTTTTTGCGAGAGATTATATACATAAATTTGTTTGAGAGAGATACTATTATGTTTTTCTTGAGGATTCATTTGTATGATATTATCTGGAAAAGTGATTTTTATATTTACTGTAATTATTTATTTGTGTAACTTTGAACAATTTATCAGAACGATTTTGTTTGAGTGAAATCACTTTTTAACAGCTATTTATATTTACATAAAATTTTGTAATTTTCTATTTATTTTTAGGATTTATTCATATGAGTTTGCTTGCTAAAATGACTTGTATTGTTATTTTGTGTGATTTTGTCCGATGGAGTTCCTTTTGATTTATTTGAGCATTTTGTGATTTTATTTTTGATTCATTTGTTTGAGAGAGTTGCTTTTTAAAATAAATAATTTAATAAAAGGATCTAAAGATTTGTAATTATTCTAATAGTTTTAACTTAAATATCTTGCATAACATTTTCTAAACAATGTACGTTTGAACGAACAACATTTTATCAATTAGAGTAATGCCAATTTAGAAACTTAATTTAAATGAGCAAATTATATTACCATTCTCAATCATTTACAGAACAACCCCACTCCAAGCCAGCTTGAATTACAGCACACGAAATCACAACTTGCATTTCTGTTTTATAAAATTGTACTTCAAATAGCAATATGTATTACTTTTTGAATTATTTATATCGCATCTCGTATCACTTTTCGGAATCGTTACTTTAAATAGTAATTTTCCAGATTAGATGTTCTAATTAGATGTGCACATTGTTTGTTGAAATAGCAACATGTATTGCTTTTCACATCCCTTGTTGAAATTGCATATTTATTACTTTTTGAATCATTTACCGATAATTTCATCAGAATCACCATTTTAACAACTACTCTCATCGGACCCAGTGGAGGTTCAATGCTGGTGGAGAAGGGAGATTCCGGGATAAAGGGGTCGCAGTCGTGAGATTTGTTTCCTGCAACCGAAATGTTCATAGTTTTTTGTTTGTTTGTTTGTTGTTTTTTTTTTCATCTTCACCTTAGGGTAACGGGCAATTCTTTACAAAATTTATATTTATGAGTCTGTTACAACGTGCTTTCTTCTTGAAATACAAACTAGAATTAGAAGTAAATACGAGTGATTCGAAATAAAAGGTGAACTGAATTTCCGCACAGACTTCAGACCAATGAAACGTACGTTTCTCATCGAGGAGAGAGAGAGAGAGAGAGAGAGAGAGAGAGAGAGAGAGAGAGAGAGAGAGAGAGAGAGAGAGAGAGAGAGAGATACCATAGCTAGAGTTAATAAACAATCAGGCCACACAATAATATTATTATTATTTTTATTCGGCTTTATAGGACACACGGTACTAATTGTATGGAAAAATGGAAACCAGTCTGGAAATGAGTGAACTTAAAATAGAGTATCTACGGGTTTTGGTGGCCATGATTGGTTAATAATGCAGTTATATTTTAGGGAAAAGAATCTTTGGAGAGCTTATCATAGTTGTAAATGAAAAATAGAGACATTGTTTTATTGAATTTCAGTACTTTAACAGTCTTGAGTTTAGAACACTCGTTACCAAAATAGCACCCGACTCTTTGGTACGGAATTGAAAGCACACGTTTAAACACATGCAGGTCCAGTAAATGCTGCAGCTCGTATTTTTTTCTCTACACAAAAGCTAACATCCAGGCTTCATCTATACTGATATAAATATAGTTTTAATCATCAGCACTCAAACATTTTAAGTTATTGAATTTTTAATATCATAGTGTTTGCATAGGTTTACTATGGGAACTGAATTAGTACCGCGAATCCGCTGTCTGTTTATTATCCTTGACCTTCTTCCCAATAACACGTTCCGCTCTTCCTTGTGACTCACTGGAATGATCACGTGATACTGTACACGTTTTACAAGAGAAGACAACCAAAGTGTTGGCAGTTAAAATCTATCAAAATAATGCGTCTTAATGTGAATTGGAATCGAATGTGAACTTTCATCATGTTATTTTCTTTTGTACAATTTTATCCAAAACATGAACATGCGATTTGTCTAAACGCGATGCAAACCCTGGTAATCACTATCAATGTAGCACTCGATTCACTTTGACCCAGTCAAATGAATTTAAAAGTGTTATAGTGTAGGTCTGCTTGTTAAATGCCACATGGAGGAACGCTATTTTGTTTGTTTTTGTTTTGTTTGGGGTCTTTTGTTGTTTTTTTTGTGCTAAATTAGTATCATTAGTAACAACACGTTGTTGTAAACTCAAAACATGATAATCAAATTATCGAGATAAACGAGCGTTCTTTTGCAATTTGTTACACATTATTTATATGCGAATGGCTCAAAGCGTAGTACAAGCGAGCTTGGCCAAATGAACATCATTCCCACCGTATCCTGTCTTCATACTGCCGTAATAACAGTATTATCTATTTTCTTTATCAACTGTTTATTCAACGAATGCCGTGATAAACACATTTTTTTAATTATATAAATTGCAAACAATGATACTGAATTCGGAGAAAAGCTTCGAACGTTTAAGCGAAACAGAAAAGAGATAATGGTAAAAGAATAGAAAACTAGTATATTAGCGATACATGAAGATAATAAAGGAGAAAACTAGTATATTAGCGATACATGAAGATAATAAAGGAGAGTTAAAAATAAAAATAGGAAAAAAACAGAGAATCGATATCCTGTCTCATTGATACAACAAACGACTGAGGCGTTATTGGGATAGAACCGTTTCGTTGAGCTCAAGTAATTATACGACTCTTTGATTAATATAACCGAGACATTGAAATGAAATAATGTTTATTTGTTTCTGAACTTTCTTTAAGTATACAAATGGGAATGTCATTTAAAGGTATACCTAATGTTACAAACTTAATTTGTCAAACTTTTTACGTGTACCTGACGCAAGACATTCACTACATCAGGCCACATGGCTATTTAATTACCACCAAAATGCGACCTCTACACAGGCGAGCGACTTTTTGTAAAATGTCCGATACATACGCGAGGGCTTATGAAGTAAGTAGGCGAACTTTGCGCTGTATGCATGATAGTCTACTACAGTGCCAATAAAGATCGCCATTTATTTCCCAGCACTGATTAAAGGAGGTGTGTATTTCCATCAAAAAGTGACTCGTAATCTCTGGACTTTGTAGAGATGCTTCTGCAGAGAGCTGCAGTTATTTCTCACATTTTTCAGAAATAGTTCTCTTCTGCTACTTTTCATAAATTGTTCAAATTACTCGCTTATTTTGATTATTAACAATTTATATGATGCTTAAAAAAAGAAACTTTCATCAAATATATAATTGATAAACCTAAATTGTTTTAAACACACGGTGTAACTATATCAAGTTTGTTTTCTTGTACAATTAATTGTCGTCACTCCTCCACCGTATCCAATCAAATAAAGTTGTTCAAATCTGAAAACTGTTCCTAGATGATCGAGACATGGGGAGCACCCAACTTCAATGGACTGATAAATAAGCACTTTTCCAGTGCTGGTCTGTGTTTGCACAAATACCTTTCACACAAATACACCTCTAACAGATTCTCTCATGTACATAGTCATCCTTTAGATGTTAAACTTCCAAAGTATCCTTTTTAGGTCAATTGCCCACACCGTTTTCAGCCGATATACAACGACACATGCTGTTGGTTAGTTTCCATTTCATACCGAAGAAGGCACCTCATGAAATCCAATAGATATAGCGAGAACAAAGCACCAATATATATGTTCGATCCGCCAAGATGTAAATATGGCTATCGTATCGGAATCTTGGCTAACGAAGAAGGATGACCCAGTGCTATACATCACTATAAACTGCCACACTACAGATATCGTAGCGATTTGACTTAAAAATTGTTAAAGCTACGTTAAAAATCTAAATCATATAAACACACACACACACACACACACACACACACACACACACACACACACAAATCATCAGCCAGATGTATTTCTAATATATTAAAAGTTTTAATGCTGGATTTACTAGAAAGTAACATTTTATTGACTCGACCACATTTGGGCTGGCACCATATCATGTGTATTTGAATTAGCTTATAAAGTGGCCATTTGTAACGTTTCAGGTATTTAGACAGTTTGAAAATGTCATTAAACATATCATGGCATAGCGACCTAAAAGTAAATTGAACAGAAGGTACATCCATAAAACCATTCTGGCATTTCCCCACAATTTTTCCACCACTTTATCTTTAGATAAGATCTGCCCTAAAGGATCCAGTGCTCAATGAAAACAAAACTTATAAACAGGTCCAGGGCTGGTGACTTTAAAAGAGAATCCAAGCCCTGACTCAAATTCCACAAACACTGACTACAGTTTCCAAATGCCCATAATGTCCCCTTTCTGATGTTATCTGTGACACAAAGCTGCAATTGCTATACTTCAAAAAGCATGAAGATAATGCAAGGGTCAGTCGTGTTTATAACTACACTCACTATAGACTGGATGATACTGGTATTCCAAGACTTCTGTGCTGGATTCCCATGAATCCTGATCACATCCAAGTTTTTCTGGACGATTATAATGTTAGCGTTGTCAGAATTGTATCTCATGCTCTCTGACCACGAGCTATTCTTGACTTTATTGAAAAAAATGAATATTCATCACTTTTGGGACCGTTTCATTGGGGGAGGTGCATAATCTGTTCTTAGGTGGGGGGGGCGCAACCGTTAATACAGCAGTAATAAACGTATGTCTTGTATTATTGCTAACTATTTATCAAAACAAATCAACTGTGCAAACACAAGAGTGTGCTAATCGTTTCCTTTATAATTTTATTTCAGTCAGTTTCGTGTTTGAATAGTATTTTCACAAGAGTAAGATAAGGAATACATAAATGAATTAACCTGAATGTTCAATTCAGCGTGTCGAATATGTTACATACAGGTGGTGCACCTATTTCGACAGACTTGGTACACATTAATCAAATATGTCAAATGTTGTTTATTGCATGTGAAAAGAATTAAATGCTGGTGTGCTTCACAAAGTAAAACTCCATCAAGCAAGAGTTTAGAAATTTGAACTACGTCTCCATCTTTCATCTAAAAGCACCCCTCTGCCCCTACCCCAACCCCACCACCCTCCACTCCCCGCGCAGAGTTTTCAAACTATAACATAAACATCTGCTTTCAATAAATGGAAGTTTTAACTAATTTTGGGTTGTGACCCCCAACGGAATATGATTCTACGCCAGTTATGATCAGTTGCAAACACAGTGGCGTTGACGCATGTCTTAATAATTTCACATACATGCCACATACCTTTTGAGTCTTTCAACAGGATCTGGTTTTCACTGGTTTACTCGTACAATATTCCTATCGGAGCTGATTCAGATTTGAGCAGAGCGCTTATCTCTCCTATCTATTCACATTGGGCTGCGGAAGAAATATACTGACTGCTGCTGGAGGTAGTCTGGTTCTCTGCTTCGTTTAATCTCTGCATTGCACTCCGCTATACGACGTCAGGTGAACCATATATATCTGGTATTTCGATTTTAATAGTTGACAAAATCTGGGCTGTCGTGTAGAACGAGAACTCAATACCGATTTTAAATTGCAAACATTTTTAGATGACGCAGTGAAACATGCAATATTTGCAAAACAATCGTTACCTTCACTCCGTCTAGCGGCCGAGACATACCAAACACTTATAAAAATGGTACTAACAGCTGCCTAGCTAGGTGGTCAGCAATAAGAGATTAATGTTAGGACTGGTCGGATAATGTGGCTGGGTGGGCCATCATGCTACACGTCTGCGATATGATGCCCCAGTGCTAGATATCACTATAAACTTCCACACTACAGACATTTGACTGAAAAATTGTTAAAGCTGCATTACAACTCCAAATCACAAGCACATGCACACGCACATGGACACGCACAGAGACACATACACGCAGAAGAGGGTTGACATTTTCTTCTTAATCTTTGGCAAAATTAGTTATGTCATATATCGCTTCTTATTAATATCGACATAATGTTATAAGTCGACTGAAGAAGAAACATTTTAATATAACACAGTGTGAAATGCGCAATATGAAGTTTTTCTTTCTTTTCTTTTTCGCCTACTAATAAAATGTTTGTAAATATATTTGTAAAAAAAAAAAAACAATTGCAGATTATACTTGAATACAATATAACGACTTCTTTGGATCAAACCGAAAGTTATGTAAAGTTCGTCAAGTGTCACTAAGAAACAGAAAATTAAAAGAATAAATTTGCTACGGTTTGATTATTGAGTATTCTTTTTTTATCGTCTATATTGTTTTGATCACACGACAATATGGCGTGGGCATTCACCTGACTTCGCCTATCGAAGTACAACGTAGAGATCATATAGAGCATGGAAACCAGACTATTTCACGTGACTTTGTTTAGTGGTTTAGAAAGTTTCTGAACAAGTCTAGAAATGGGTGGGGTTTAGGTAGAATAAGAACCAGTCTGGAAATGGCTGTTTTAGTTAGTCTGGTTCATTGTTTTCCCTCCACTGTACGAAGCCATGTGAACGCCGACGCCATGTCGACATGTCATCAAAACAAATGGCTTCTTGTCGAGAGATTTTGTGAATCTAACCGCGGTACATTTATTCCTTTAACATTCACTTTCTTAGCGACACTATGTTAACTTTATTAATACTTTCGATTTGAAATGTAGTATGCGTTATATTGTGTTCAAGCTTAACCACCAATTTAGTCATATAATTATTTTAACAAATATTTTAACTAATATGCGAAGATGAAGGAAAAGAGCACACACAATGATATTTTATTAATATTGCATATTTTAAACAGCGTCATCTAAAACAATCCATCTCCAATTGATTCTTTGCTAAATTTACGTCGAAATTGATATTAGGTGATGTACGACAGCCTAATAAAGCCAAAGATTAAGAGTTACTAAGACGAAAATATCACTCTTCTTTTACGAGGAGGTGAGAGAAACAATTATTTTGCAAATATTGCACACTACAAACCACATCATCTACAAAATTATAGTTGCAATAGATTCCTTGATCAATTTGACTTCGATATTGATATCTCGTTTTATACGACACCTCAGACCATGCCAACTAATATTATCGTCACATATCACTGCCATCTACCTCTGTCTGCGTGAGTTCGAGTCCAGACTCGGCTAACGTGGGTAAGTGAGAAAGTCTGTCAGTAACTTCTCTTTTCTCTTTCGAAAAAAATTCGTATTTTGCCCTAAAGCTGCGGCAGTTGATGCGTTTACTTTGGCGCATGTCGGAGTTTCACTAAAGTCGAATGCGCCAAGTTGACGCATGCATGTGCCAAGTTGATGCATGCATGCGCCACTTTGGCGTATTGATATAATGCACTTAAAAAAGTACGTGGATTGTTAATTTTCAATGAAAAGGTGAAAAAATACGTATTATGAATGGAATGGTTTCATTTTCAATCAAGTGGAAAGAAATTATTAGTCTAAACCAAACTGGAATAAAATTTGGTATTGAATTGTCAGAAGTAGTATTGTTTTGGTGATTTTGGAAATGTAATTGTAACAATTACCATGGAAGTGAATTATATATATATATATATATATATATATATATATATATATATATATATATAGATATATATCTATATATATATATATATATATTGAACAGCCGATCCGATCAAAATCTGGCAATATCTGACAATGATCTGTCATTCAGTCCAATTTTTCCGGTTGTCTTCTTTCTTCTTCTTCCGCTTATCTTCTTCTTCTTCCGTCTTGTGGAGTGGGGTTCTCTCCCACGGCTGTCAGCGTCATCATCGCAGAGAGAGAGAGGTGTAACAACCAAATTTTGTAAGAACAGTGTGGTTGTTTAACAAGACCACCACTATTTCCGCCATATCTACTGGCAATTTTTCTAATTCCGATCTTGTCCATTTTCTCCTTCAGCAGTAAGTGCAGTTTTGTTTTAGTTGCTCAGATGTTACTTTCAGTTCATCCGTGCTTATTGATCTAGCTTGAATAATTTATTTTATCTGGGGGTGGGGTTCTCTCTTCAGAGAAACTTGTGAAAAAGTTATATTTGTGAGTGAAGTCAATGTTTGAAACTGATGAAAAATTACTATGTATTCATGTATGGATGTATGTATGTATGTATGTATGTATGTATGTATGTATGTATGTATGTATGTATGTATGTATGTATGTATGTATGTATGTATGTATGTATGTATGTATGTAGGTATAAGTTTATATGATGTTTTAACAACACACTAATATACTTTTTAATTCACATTCATTGAATCCTTTCTTCTGTTCTTCATCATGACAACATATCATTTGATTAAAATACTTATATCTTTGCTAATACAGACATTTTAAAATTATTGATACGCAATATTTTTAACAGCAATGTATTTCTGTCGGTATGTCTTTCTGTCTCTTTGCATCATTCAGTAAAATAAAAAACATGCGAGTGAGATGTTTTAGTCAATGTATGAAACTGGTGGAAAAAAGTTTTGTTAGTTACTATATGAAACTGATGGAAAATTGCTGTCCCACCTACTGTACGATTTACCTCCCTTGACACATGTCAACTTTCTCTGATAAATGACTAAGTCCAATTTTTTTTATAACAAAGTCCGATTTTTTAAACTGATAGCTCGAGTACATGCTTTTGTCTCTGTATGTGCCGGACTATCTATCTATCTATCTATCTATCTATCTATCTATCTATCTATCTATCTATCTATCTATCTATCTATCTATCTATCTATCTATCTATCTATCTATCTGATACAAAGCTCGTCTCTGTCGCCCAAGGCGTTCGCAGGTATTTTTCAAGGTCATCCGCAACCTTAACCCTACTGCTAACAACGCTGGTTTTCTTCACCGTACGGACGATCAGATATGCCGATTTTCATGGGGTTTTCACTGCTAGATGCGACTATTCAACACTGGTCTCCTGACATATGGCATGTTGCACTAGACCAAAGCGTCTACAAGAAAACTTGAATTAATGCTTTTGTCGCGCCTTAGCGACATTGCCCTGAACAAATTCCTTTTCTTCATCCCACGTCCCACGGACGAACGGACAAGGCGAATGCAAATGGGTTGACACTGTCGGACGTGCTTTGTGAAGACCTGTCTATTAGTAGAAAGGATGCAATAGTTTTGGAGAAAAGTGGATTTAAGCTAAATGCACGCTGACATCACCAAACACGGCTTAAAATGGGGTTTTTTTTGAGCTCACGAAAGAACGGACGGAGCCAATAGAACATAGTTTCCACTGGCAGACGCGTTTTATTCAGGCCGATCTTTTGGCATATGGAACATGAAGTTAGGTCCAGCTGTTGTGGAGACAACGTTTTTAATCGACATTTCGTCTTAAACTTTGGAGAAGGGCTCAAAAAGACGGTTTTCTTAAGATTACGGACGAACGGACAAGACGAATGTACTTATGATATTTTCCCAGACGCGTCTCAGCAAGCCCGATCTACTGGTATATTGCAATTGCAATTCGATCCAGTTGTTTGACCAGGGGGGAAAATTCGCCTCTTGTCGGCGCTTCCAGGCCATTGTCTTTCCAATGCACAGTTTTCACTGCCATATGCGTCTCATCCAGGCCAATGTGTCGGATAGTACGTCGTGCTGCAATATAGGTGTTGTAGGTTGAGATAAAATGGCATTTAAGTTCCCCGTTGCTTTCCAACTATTGCTTCTCTTGATCGTACGTACGAAGAGACAGGACGATTTGCATGCAATTTACACTGGCAGCTGTCTCTCATTGAGGACTATCTGTTATAGTTTGGGACAGAATGGCAATTAAGCCATTTTGTCCTACAACTCCGACAATGCACTAACCCTACTCCTAACAACGGTGGGGTTTTTTCACCGTACAGTCGATAAGACAGGCCGATTTTCATTGGGTGTTCACTGCCAGATGCGACTCTTCAACGCCGATCTCCTGACATATGGAATGTTGCACTAGACCAAAGTGTCAACGAGAAAACTAGAAATAATCCTTTTGCGTTGCCTTAGCGACATTGCCCTGAACAAGTTTCTTTTTTTTTTTGGTCACACGGGCGAACTGACAGGCGAATTCAACGGGGTTGACACCCTCGAACGTGCCTTGTCAAGTCCTGTCTATGGGGCTAAATATCGCCTAGGTATGCATGAGCAAGTCCCAGCAATTCAAGAATAACTATATATATATATATATATATATATATATATATATATATATATATATATATATATATATATATATATATATATTTATGTATATATATATATATATATATATATATATATATATGTATGTATGTATGTATGTATGTATGTATGTATGTATGTATGTATGTATGTATGTATTCAGTCCCATGCCAATTCATTAAATCATATATTTCTTTAAAGACTGAACAGATTTTTATAAATCAAATATGGCGATATATGTTTGTGATAATTTTAGAAACAGCTATGTAATCAAATTTTATGTAAAATGTCAAGTAAAAGGTTTATTTTTTTTTTTTACTGAGTTGCGATTAATACAGTTAACGGATGTTTATCATGTCTCTACTGTCTAATTCGGGCGGCTTTGCCAACGTTGTAGTTTAATGATCACGAACCAAGTATGACTTTGAACTAACCAATCAAAACTAGGTCAAAATTAGGATAGCTATAGGACTCTTTACTTGACCTTACCAATTTCCGAAATTTAAATCCAGTGGATACTTTTCATTACAATAGACTGCAATGAAATAAATAAAAAACGATTAAGAATTTAAACACTAACACATAAGTAATTAAATTACATATAAGTAACAAAAACTACATTCTAGTATACATAAATACATACAACTACACAGGCGCCATCGGCCGATACGAGCGTCGTGTCTGTCGCTCAAGGCTTTCACTTGTTATTCAAGCTCATCAGTAACCCTAACACTAACCCTACTCCTAACAATGGTGGGGGGTCATCGTGCAGGCCCTTGCTTGGGGTACTAATGCATTACTCTTTTAATAATAATAATCTAACCTAGCAAGTGCCATGCTTTCATGACAAATATATAAGTTTCGAATGTCTCTACGTTCTAGAGTCCATATGAGCGGTTAAAGAACATCATTTTTGGTTATGTTTCGATAGCCGTGTTAGCATTTATGATAGAAAGTGCAAACAGGCGATTGTTGCCATATCTCTTAGCAGTAGACCTATGTTTGAATCCCGACATGGAACCAATATTCATTTAATAAATAAAATGAAATATATGATGAACCTCGTCAAATAATGTCTTGACTAATTCACCTTTGGCCCTTGCTTGGATTATTAATACATTACTCCCATAAAAATAATAACCTAACCCTACTACTAACAATTTTGGTTTTCTTCACAGTACCGACGATCGGACAAGCCGATTTTCATGTTTATTCGCAGCTAGATGCAACTCTCATGACATATGGCATGTCGCAAAAGACCAAAGCGTCTACGAGAAAACTCAAATTTATGCATCAGGTGAATTTCGGCCTGAATCAGATGATTCCTTAAAGCCATTATTCAACAACAATTAGCCTTTCATTTAGTACCGCAATACTACTAGTATTACTATGATTGCTATTCAACGACAATTAGCCTTTCATTTAGTACTTCAATACTACTAGTATTACTATGATTGCTATTCAACGACAATTACCCTTTCATTTAGTACCGCAATACTACTAGTATTACTATGATTGCTATTCAACGACAAGTAGCCTTTCAATTAGTACCGCAATACTACTAGTATTACTATGATTGCTATTCAACGACAAGTAGCCTTTCAATTAGTACCGCAATACTACTAGTATTACTATGATTGCTATTCAACGATAATTAGCCTTTCAATTAGAACCGCAATACTACTAGTATTGCTATGATTGCTATTCAACGACAATTACCCTTTCATTTAGTACAGCAATACTACTAGTATTACTATGATTGCTATTCAACGACAATTAGCCTTTCACTTAGTACCGCAATACTACTAGTATTACTATGATTGCTATTCAACGACAATTAGCCTTTCATTTAGTACCGCAATACTACTAGTATTACTATGATTGCTATTCAACGACAATTAGCCTTTCATTTAGTACCGCAATACAACTAGTATTACTCTGATTTCTATTCAACGACAATTAGCCTTTCAATTAGTACCGCAATACTACTAGTATTACTATGATTTCTATTCAACGACAATTAGCCTTTCATTTAGTACAGCAATACTACTAATACTACTATGATTGCTATTCAACGACAATTAGCCTTTCATTCAGTACCGCAATACTACTAGTATTACTATGATTGCTATTCAACGCCAATTAACCTTTCAATTAGTACCGCAATACTACTAGTATTACTATGATTTCTATTCAACGACAATTAGCCTTTCATTTAGTACCGCAATACTACTAGTATTACTATGATTGCTATTCAACGACAAGTAGCCTTTCATTTAGTACCGCAATACTACTAGTATTACTATGATTGCTATTCAACGACAATTAGCCTTTCATTTAGTACCGCAATACTACTAGTATTACTATGATTGCTATTCAACGACAATTAGCCTTTCATTTAGTACCGCATTACTACTAGTATTACTATGATTGCTATTCAACGACAATTAGCCTTTCATTTAGTACAGCAATACTACTAGTATTACTATGATTGCTATTCAACGCCAATTAGCCTTTCATTTAGTACTTCAATACTACTAGTATTACTATGATTGCTATTCAACGACAATTAGCCTTTCATTTAGTACCGCAATACTACTAGTATTACTATGATTGCTATTCAACGACAATTAACCTTTCAATTAGTACCGCAATACTACTAGTATTACTATGATTGCTATTCAACGACAAGTAGCCTTTCAATTAGTACCGCAATACTACTAGTATTACTATGATTGCTATTCAACGACAATTAGCCTTTCAATTAGTACCGCAATACTACTAGTATTACTATGATTGCTATTCAACGACAATTAGCCTTTCAATTAGTACCGCAATACTACTAGTATTACTATGATTGCTATTCAGCGACAATTAGCCTTTCACTTAGTACTGCAATACTACTAGTATTACTATGATTGCTATTCATCGACAATTAGCCTTTCATTGAGTACCGCAATACTACTAGTATTACTATGATTTCTATTCAACGACAATTAGCCTTTCATTGAGTACCGCAATACTACTAGTATTACTATGATTGCTATTCAACGACAATTAGCCTTTCATTTAGTACAGCAATACTACTAGTATTACTATGATTGCTATTCAACGACAATTAGCCTTTCATTTAGTACAGCAATACTACTAGTATTACTATGATTGCTATTCAACGACAATTAGCCTTTCATTGAGTACCGCAATACTACTAGTATTACTATGATTGCTACTATTACTACTACGATGATTTTACATTTTCTTTCCATTTCTTGTGGCCTTTTATCTTGAGAAGGGTGTTGCTTCTTTCTAGTCCATGGGAGTAAGACATGTATAACTAATGATCATGTTCTATAGCAAAATTGTACCCATTAAATCGATGCGTGGTTTTTTTTTTTAAATCAGATCATTCAAAATCTTCTTAATACTTAAAGACAATCAATACTTGATCGTAATGGGAATCAGTCGCTTTAAAATAAGATATTTTTTTTATAAATGTAGGTGAACTCTGTTAACTTTCATTAATTTTCATTTTGTACATCCATGATCAGGATTAGTTTTTATCCTCCAAAAACGTGACATTTTGTGCCCAAAATATAAAGATTATTACCAACATTCAAAGGTTAATTATCAACACCTTATGCGTAAGTTTAGCAGAGTAATGTTTGCTTCTCGTTGTTGGCTAGCGGATGTAGAGTTGTCCTAATTCATCTTACTTACCTTATGTTGTAAGAACAATCTGATCAAAGTCAGATCTGCGCTGTCCTTCATTAAAGTTTGATGATGACCACTTAAGGGTCATGTGACCTTTCAATTAAGCCAATAGAAATGTACCTTTTAAAAATCGGAAAGTAAATAAATTCATTTGGTACATATTCCTGATATTCATCTACACTGCTCAGTCTCCAAACCTGAAGATATAAGAATTCATCTGATTGGTTGATAAAATGAACAATTATGGTAACGATATAGATTAGCAGAACACGAGCCCTAAGCGGTTGCTGTCAGATCTCCACGTAGGACAGCAGATATATGATTTTAATCAGATTGGTCCTAAGATATGATTAATTTAGGCAGGTACTGTCAGTGGCTCAGTAATTGGTTCGTTGGACCAGTGACGGGTTGGCTGCTGCGGAGCGTCCTTGGGCAGGTACGCTACTCCAGTTGTCTGATTTTTATATAATAGTTGTGCTAATGTACCTTAAAATGACCAAAGAAATCAAATCATTTTTGTTTTGGAATGTATGTCATTGTCGGAGATGAGATCAGTCTCTCTGACTATAATGCTGTCTCCTCCTTAACAGCTTGGTTCGGATTTAATATTCTTTATTGCACCATCAACTCTTGTTACAACAACCAAGCTATTGTTCATCCATTTTTTTTAGAAGTAGAGAACATGTTGTTTTAAAAATCATCTCTTTAATTTCCATGACAAACCATAACATACCACGTACTCTCTCTCTCTCTCTCTCTCTCTCTCTCTCTCTCTCTCTCTCTCTCTCTCTCTCTCTCTCTCTCTCTCTCTCTCTCTCTCTCTCTCTCTCTCTCTCTCTCTCTCTCTCTCTCTCTCTCCAAGTATTAATCCATAGACCACATAGCTATCAATAGTTTGTAGCATAGCAATAAAGCCTTTCAAATGCTAAAAGCTTACCTAAAAACTGGTGTGCCATGTTTTTCTGTATTAATTATTCTTAGACGATATATATATATATATATATATATATATATATATATATATATATATATATATATATATATATATATATATATATATATATATATATATATATATATACCTCATGACAACCAAATGTATAAACTTAGGAAATTCACATTACTATGGGCAGATATATAATATTTAGAAGTTTATTTCTTTAATAGTTAAGGTAACGGATATTTACTGATAACCAGATACATAGACCAGTTCAAAATTCAAACACTAACTGTACGCTTTAACTGATTTCCAATCTTTAAAATGTTTTAAAAATTTCTTATTCTGAATGAATAAATTAATAAATGTTTATTCGCATTGTTCTGAGTCTATAGAAATGCGAGTTTCAAACATCCTTTTACACATTTCTACATCGTTTTAACTATGTGCAAACATAGAGAAGAAGTTGCAATTTGTATGTCACCTGTGCTGTGATTGTGTCCGACATTACTTATTTGCAATAAATAGCAGTTTCTTGCATTATGGGTGACACTGCTTAATGAAAGACACTGAAATATTTTATGGCATTGCTTGTGGTTCATTAAATTTGGTAGCATCCATATTTCTTCTGTGCTCAGTAAGTTAAGAGACGGGCAATACATATTTGACTCCATTCATCCATGGAGTTTGCAAGTCTTAAGTTTGAGACACTCAGAATTTGCAAGTTAGCCACAAGGAGGACAGGAGACGTTGTTAGGGAAAGGGAATGTGTGGTTTGCTCAAATTGTATTTTGCCTGAAGATTGCCACTAAGAACATGCCATGGGAATCGACATTGGAGTATATTACACATACATGTAACTTCTATGTATATCTGAGATCAATTTGGTAACTGTTATGATATTTAGAAACAACACACTCTTTGAAGCATAAACATTGATATCACAGTGGTAATAAAGACCACTAATATTTGAACATTAGGATCATTTTTTAAAACAAAAATAACCTAAAAACTAATCCATTGTTGCTTTGCTGGCAGTCGACAATTCATGTAAAATCCACAGAGTATGAAGTATTAGCTTTTGAAAGGAGGAACTATTTGATTTCTGATAAATATGTGCTTGTGTGATGTTGAGGTCAAAGTTCTTTAGGACAATTCATTGCCAATTTAACCCACATGCTTCAGTCAACCGGGGTGGGGTAAAGGTGAAACAATTCCAATGGTTATCTGATCCCTAGAAGAGGGCAGTTTTATTATTCATATTTTTTATGTAACTAACCTTGGATTGTGAAGAATACAAATTCGAGCAGGAAACTTAAATCTCTGGCAGACTAAATGAGTTTCAGTCCATTTTTCTTTCTATAAATGGCAATATAAACAATAATCAATGTTTTCTCTCAAATAGAACATAAATTAAACATCAGTGTATCATAGTTTCAAATTATTTGTTAGTTTGATATAAACGACTATTATAATGATGCCACTAAAATATTTATAATGGATAGTGTTAACTGCATTTAAACTCTACCATTATCGTTAACAACGGTCGAATCATATGGTATATCATCATTCCCTATAAATAAATGCAAAGTCTATGCAGATGCTTTCGTTGTTTCGTTTGTGTGTGTAATCTACTTTAAATGAATCTATCACTTGGATATATATATATATATATATATATATATATATATATATATATATATATATATATATATATATATATATATATATATCTTCCAATATTACACTATTTTAATAACACATAACACCCAATGATATAACAAATTATGGCATGTCAATATATAATTTTACGGAATGTAATTTAAAGCCAATTCTTTATATTATTTTTATGGTTCTCACTGAGTAATTTTGGTATCTACATGTAACACCATTAAAATTTGAGATTTTAAATGATTAAAGAGTCCTTAATAATGTAATTTATTCCATACATTTCATTTAACATAGACACTCATGTAAGACCCTGTATCTTATATAAACGTTTTCATTCTATTATAATGTTTAATTGAAAAACACTGCTTAAAAAAAGATAACTTCATTCTGTCCTGTAAAAACAGTCATCAGCAAAGCTAATTACTTAATTCTGCTTGGGTTACACCAGTACTACCCGTAATATGCAGACAAACTTGACCGCTCTTTCACCTTTTAGTAAATGTACGTGGAGATTGATTTCGTCGGGGCGTAGCTATGGAAACGTTCATTACAGGCCCTTTTGTTCAGCCTGGAAAGCTTGGATCAGTGCTAAACTCCTTATTGTTATATCATTTTTCTGCCGTTTATCTAAGGTTTAAAGCTGGGAGAATTGTACAAATTTAATAATGACGAATGCATTTTATGCACTTTAAGATACATTCATTGTCTAGATTTTATTGTTCATGTGCAAGTTAATCAGGACATAAGGTCATTGCAGTGTCAAAATCTTGCATGCATTAAAGCAGACTCTAATTATTCCCTTGTTGTAAGTTTCAGTTCAAAGACATCAAACTGAAGATTCAAAATACAGGTGACTTGCATAAAACCATCTTCTGCACCGAGGTGTAAATATCATGATTTGTATGGACTCCATTACTCAAAGACCGATATTGAGAAACTGATTCTTTTTGCTTTTATAAATCTCACCTATTCATTATCATGCTTCAGTGATATAATGTCCGGTTTCTTTCTTTAAAAAAAAAAAAAACATATAGAAATTGGTATGTACAGAGAATGTGCATGGAAATCGTGAATAAGCAATTTGCTCATTGTGCCGATTCATTATTGGTCAACAAGTATTAGGCTGTCAGAAAACTGCGAAATGGTAATAATTAAAAAATGAAATAAATAAAAATTAATAATTAAAATGAAAATTAAATTAAATTGAAACCTGTTATATGCAGTCATACAGAAAAATTAAGGCTATTAGTAGGGACATTGCTTAGTTATCAATGCTTAAAAACGTTTAGTGAACTGTAAAGTAAAACTTTCGTTTTAAAGGCACATTTTTAAAGGGAAATGGATACTGTCAGAAGTAATACGTATTTCATTTTTAAGATAACTGTGGCATTTTGTAAATATATAAACATACGGGTTCAATTTAGGACCCTGCTGCAAACCAGCCAAAGCAAACATATAACGTCACGCCAGCACCTATCTACAAATTGCAATCACTGCCCAGCACATGAGCCACACCTCCACATACTCCACAACTGCCCCATATAGGGCCTACCAATCACAAAGGACCGCTATGCAACAATACCAACAACGCATAGGGGCACCTCTCACCTACCAAGAAATGCTGAAGACCAGACTAAATCCAAACATAGTACTAACCTACCAGAACATCACCAACTACTTGGAGACAATTGGGAAACAGCATCACATATAGACACACAACAAACAAAACCTCCCCCAACAACCCAGCATGATTCCCATCTTAGCATGCCACAGAGTCCTGGCACTAATACTTTAAAAAAATACACACAATAATATAACTAATATCTCACCTTGAAACTAACAAATGCTACCAACCAAACGACATTGACTCAACGGACTAAACCTAGAACCAACTACCATGACAAAGGCAAGGGGAGATCATATACGCTAGTGGAAAAGCCATGTACACAACACAGAAGCCATCCTTTCAAACACTGGAATATTTCTGGACAAAGGAACTCAACCAACAACAAGAACACAACTAAGGGGCGAGTAGGCAGCTCCACCTACCCCAGACAAACCCCCAACCCCTCCGGACAAGCGTAAGGGTAGTTCAGGCTGCAAGCCTATGCCCAACCCCTTCAACATCAACATTATAACATTTGGGCTTTTATCTGGCTCCACCAAAAGCTCACTTTCGACTTACAACCAATGGCCCTGAAAGGCACTGATTGGTCGTAATAAATTATTTAACAAACTCAATTCACACCTCCCATATTAAGGCCACAAAAGACAAATGGCCACCTCGGCCAACCAAATTTGACAAACCTTTTGGATCAATACGTACACAAAGTACCCAAAATTGGCAAACTATCAACACGAGTTAGGTAAATTCACAACCATTAATCATTCGACACGTATGTGGCAAACATATATTTAGCACTGGATAGGGCACGCCATAAAACATAGGCAAAGGGGAACAAACACAGGTAACCATAGTAGAATCTAGCTTGCAATGGTGTATTTGGTAACCGCCCACAGCCCACAGGAAGAAACCAACAGCCCCAACGACTACAAGGAGAGACTACAAGATTCATCAACGCCGTCAACTCCAATAGGAAATGAATTACTATCAAAATTGCCAATAAAATGAAAAGATTAATTAAATTGCCAATAACATGAAAAGATTAAGTAACTTCGATAGCCATCCCCTCAAATCAAGGGGCAGGTAGAACAGCTCTTTCTCCTGCCACACAAGCCCATCTGAACAAGCTAGCCCCTTTCAATGAAAAAAGATCACACACACACACACACACACACACACACACACACACACACACACAAATTCAAGGGACAGACCAGGCGGAACTGACTGCTGTCCCACAAGCCCTATCCGGAAAACGCAGCCCATTTCGATGAAATGTCCCACCCCCACCCCCATGATGTGCAGTGGTGGCTGTCAATGTGCTCCTTCCCCCAGGGATGGCCTGGGAGGACGATGTGCTCTATTTCAATACATGACAGGGTCATGCGAATAAGGCCCAGCACGAGGGCCAAAAAGTGTAGTGCCCCCCTGTTGGGACAATACCGCCCCCTCTGGGGTCGGTTTCTAGCCCGGGCCGAGTGCCCCTACAGGAGGGTTATTGCCCAGCTTAGGGCATGGAGAGCCCTACCATAGCATGGGCGATTTAAATCTCTTATGCTATACTAGGAGCCGCAGTGGTATACTGGTTAGCTTTACCACTAGTGTGTCCTCAGGCAAAGCACCTTACCTCGGTAGGAAATAACCTACTTGATTTGCTTTGTCGTAAAATACCTAACATAGCTAAACTGGGTTGGATCTTCGTTCAGAATTATGTAATGCCCTTGAGTGGAATAAATGCCGTCTCTAACGGTATCAGAATTATGTAATGCCCACGAGTGGAATAAATGCCGCCTATATCGGGATCAGAATTATGTAATGCCCAGGAGTGGAATAAATGCCGTCTATACCAATATTAAAACACCAGTGTACCGGAAATAAATATGAAACGGATGTCAACTCTTGAAATTAGTAGGTAATAATAATGCATTTTCTGAATGGTCTTGCTCTGTGTTTTATACGGCTGGTCGATTTGCACATGTTTGTTTTTTTTTCCCTTTTGCTTTTAGCGAAATCCGAAAGTATGCTGCACACATTGTAGTGTAACTGACAAGATCTGAAATCCAAACAAACACCAACATTCTCCAGGAGTATAATTTATTTGTTAAATTAATAGTTATAAAAGAAAATTTAGAAATAAAGGTTTAATTATGGGAAAGTAATCCACTGGTATGTTAGACAAAGATATATAATAATGACACTTTTATGATACTAAAAAAGTAGTTTTGCTTGATCTGTATTATAACATGTCTAGGTTTGGATAGGAGTCTCATGTATGATAACTATGTGACTAACTTTGTCATAAGACAATTTATTCAAAATCTCTAATAATACAGTTCAAAACAAAATTAATAATGATACAATACGATAGAAGGATACACTTCTTTCTTTTGCCTTAACTTCTTGCACGAATTTTCTAATACAAGAAATAATAATACCAAAAGCCGATTTGGTTCTTTATATAATTCAAATCGTCATATAGATCACATTGAATATATCGAAGTCATTGTCTTGTACAGAAGTCCGCCGTGATTGATCCTTTTGACTCTCTTGCGCTGGTAAATCAAGGCCTCCTTCACTTTGACTTTCTTTTCAAAATTTCCGGTGCCCGTTCTTTTCGCACCCTTTAACTTTGTGTCCACTTTGGATTCGTAAGATTTAATACGTATAGCGTAGACCTTAGAGCTATCACGGCCCTTGTTTTTCCAAGCTCTTACCCCCAAAACGTGTCTGTCAATTTTCCCCAGACAATACATTTTACTGGATGATTTTCTATGAGCAAATTTCTTCAAAATTCGCTCAGAGCCTTACTTTTTAGCTTCCTCTCGCAGGACAAAGCGATTTTTCATTAAAATACCTTGCAATGTAATTAAATAAAATAAAAAAGAAAAGAAATCAAGTACTATCACAGAGGTAATTAAATTACATACAATACATACATTCATACATACATAAATACATGCACATACACATCTTACACTATTCTTTTTATCTACTTACAAACATATCTACCTACCTACATGCCTACATACATGCAAACATACATTACTACAGAAATTTATTTTTAAAAAATACTTACTGATTTTCCACAATTAATATATTTTGATAACACGAAAATATGTTCATAAGTTGATAAAGACATATACAATTATCTCCCAAACTAGAACAGATGAACTTCAATTGCGACAAACCGACACATTGGCTGCGATGAGAAGCAGCTGGCAGTGAAAACCGCACGCAAATTGCTCTGTCTGTTCGTCCGTACGACGAAGAAAATATGTTCATAAGTTGATAATGACATGTACTATTCTCTCCCAAACTAGAACAGATGAACTTCAATTGCGACAAACCGACACATTGGCTGCGATGAGAAGGAGCTGGCAGTGAAAACCGCATGCAAATTGTTCTGTCCGTTCGTTCGTACGATGACGAGAAGCAATCGTTTTAGTGCATTAACGGGATTGTGGGAAAATGGCTTAATTGCTATCCTCACCCAAACTGGAACAGATAACTTCAATTGCATCACACCGACACATTGACCTTGATGAGACACAGCTTGCGGTGCAAATCGCATGAAAATTGTCTTGTCCGTTCGTCCTTAAGAAGCAATAGTTTTAGTGTTTTGTGTCCCCGTGGGAAAAAATGGCTATATTGCCATTCTCTTCCAAACTAGAACAGATAACTTCAATTGCGACACGCTGACACATTGGTCTCGATGACACAGCTGGCAGTGAAAACTACATGCAAATCATCATGTTCGTTCGTACGTACGATCAAGAGATGCAATAGTTTGAGAGCAAGGTGGGACTTAAATGCCATTTTCTCCCAAACTATAACACTTATCTTGAAGTACGACACACAGACACGTCGGCATGGATGAGACTCAAATGGCAGTGAACACCGCATGCAAATTGCCCTGTCCGTTCGTTCATAATCGTCCGTAAACCGTGCATTGAAAGAACAATGGGCTTGGAGCGTCGACAAGTGGCGGGTTTTTTCCCCCGGCCGAACGCCTAGAGCGATTCGCTATTGCAATATACCAGTAGATTGGGTTTGATGAGAGGCGTCTGGGAAAATATCATAATTACATTTGTTTTGTCCGTTCGTCCGTAATCTGAAAAAAAAACGTTTTTGAGCCCCCTCTAATGTTAATGTTCAAGATGAAATGTCGATTTAAAAAATGCTTTCTCCCCGACGGCTTGCCATATGCCGAACGATTGACCTGAATAAGACGCGTCTGCCAGTGCAAACGGACTTCAATTGGCTCCGTCATTTCGTTTGTGAGCTCCAGAAAATAATTTGCCATCGTGTTGTTTCAAGCCAGTTTGTTGTTAGCTTAAATCCACTTTTCTCCGAAACTATTGCACCCCTTATGCAATGCGTGATACCGATAGAGAGGTCTTGACGGGCACGCCTAACCCCGTTGATTTCGCCTTGTCTCTTCGTCCATGCGATGCAGAAAATGAACTATTCCGGGCATGTTCGGAAGATCCTTTCAAGGGATTAAATCGAGTTTTCTGGTAGACTCTTTAGTCTGGTGCAACATGCCATATGTCAGAAGACCGGCGTTGAAGAGTTACATCTAGCAGTGAAAACCCCCGGAAAATCGCTTTGTCTGATCATCCGTGCGACGAAGGAAAGGACCTTGTTCAGGGCACTATCGCTAACGCGCGACCGAAGGATTGATTCGAGTTTTCTCGTATACGCTTTTGTCTAGTGCGACATGCCAAACGTCAGGAGAGTAGCGTTGAAGTGTCGCATCTAGCAGTGAGAACCCCACGAGAATCCCAATGTCCGATCATCCGTATGGTGAAGAAAACGAATATTGTTAGAAGTTGGGTTAGGGTTAGAGTTACGGATGACCTTGAATAACCGGCGAACGCCTTGGGCGACAGAGACGAACTAGGTATACGCCAACGGCGCTTATGTAAGTGTATGTATTTATGTACTTATGTATGTATGTATGTATGTATGTATGTATGTATGTATGTATGTATGTATGTATGTATGTATGTATGTATGTATGTATGTATGTATGTATGTATGTATGTATGTACATGCCTGTATAACCCAAACCCTAACCTAACAATGACAACAACAACAACAACAATAATAATAATAATAATAATAATAATAATAATAATAATAATAATAATAATAATAATAATAATAATAAAAAGACGCTTCAATAACGTGGTTTAATTGGTGTTCTCAGAGAAATCAATAGCTTACACCTGTTTGACAGGTTAAGGCTTAACAATATCCTACACCCGTTTATCGTTTGATTGACTGGCTAACCCTTAATCCTCACCCTTCGACGCTAATCTATAATCTAATCGTCTATAAAGTTTAGATCGTAAAACTACAATTCTAATTTCCATTAAGATGGCTCAGCTTTTCGTTTTAGGGCAGTGTCATTGCTCATTTGGCAAACATTTGCAATGGGACTGATAAAAATTACCCCAAAAATATAGCGGGTGTAGACGCAGAATTTAGAGGTTTTAGTGGTAGAACCACTGAAACCATTTTGCGCTATTTTATAACGACCACATCCGTCAAATATCAAGTATATGTTTCTACTTATGTCTGTATTACAGAAATGTAGCTTAGAATTCAAGCTTTGCAACAGTGTATAAATTGTCTATGGATTTTAATAATTACTTGTTCGTTTCAAATTGTTACAATCAATATGTTTGGTTAAAATTTTGCGACTTTACCTATGTGCTCATCCAAGGCATCCGACTCTACGGCTTGGTTTTCTCGTAACTAAATTTCATATATTTACGATATTATTATAAAATTGTAGCTCAGATCCGAGACTTTACAACAGTATATAAATTGTCTCGGTGTTTTTATACTTATATGGTCTTTTAAGCTCCGTTGCACTGGTACGTAAAGGAACCAAATTTGACTTTACCTATATCGATATACAAGTTTAACCCTCTACAGCTACATATATTATCCTGGCTCCTAAACTGCATATACTTATGTTAGTATTATAGAAATGTAGTATAGAATTCAAGCTTTGCAACATTATATAAATTGTAAGGGTAGTTTAATAATTACTGTTCGTTACAAGGTTCGGTTCAATGAAGCTTTTCGGTAAAAATTAGCGACTTTACCTATTTGCACATCCATGCCATCTGATTATATTTTCTTGAATATTTCTTCATGTAAATTTGGGTATCAATTGAAAAATCTAGGCTTATTTAAACTTAACTCACTATCTGTCTTTCTCTCTGACTGTCTCTATGTATATGTATGTATGTATTTATTTTTGTAAACGGTTGCTGTTTATGTTTAGCAACAAATTGTGTTTGATATTAAATTTTGTTGATTGGGACGATGTTAGCCAGCGATTAGCTGTTTTCCGAAATAGTCGCTTGTAGTTTCATGTTGGCCCTTAAAATGGCCGTTAGTACTTCCATTGTTTCTGATATCCTTTATCGTCTCAAAAGTGTCATGGTAAATACTCTTATTTCTCTGAAATGTACACCTCGACTTAATAAAAATGCTTTGAAATGTCTAGCTTCAAAAATTGAGAAGAAGTAAACCATTGTCATAAAACCTAAATTGTGATAATGAATGTAACAACTATATATTGTCTCTTATAAAAGTTACGATCTCCATTACCAGTCCTTGCGTTATACTTTCTATAAAAACATTTTGCTCGGTGCAGTCATCTTCCTCCTAGGGCAATCAAACACAACTTGAATCAGTTGTTCAGAAATTTCGAATGGATTAACGAGATTCACATTCTCTCTATCTACAATATTTAGCTAAACTACAGCCAAGGGAATGTGTGTCACTATCTAGATGATTAATTTTTTGGCAACCTCTTTAACATAGTAGTAGTTACACGTCCGTTTTCAAGGCGCCGAGTTTAAATATCAATTTTACGTTAGCACTGGGCAGAAATGAGACTTCCGCAACATAAGTGACGCATCGCAATGCTTTGTTTAATTAGAAAGTAGGATTCACCTGGCAGTTCACAGCGCCAATTCTAAGGGGCTATATAATCATATGATCTAAATAATATGATACATGCCATATGTTTATTTTAATTTTAAATATCAGTGCCTACACTTTACCGCCAAAATTTTATTTCAGTAATATAGATTGAAGGCTGTATGTATGTGTCCAATATAAAAATCATGCAAGTGAGATGTTCAAGCGTATGTATGTATGTATGTATGTATGTATGTATGTATGTATGTATGTATGTATGTATGTATGTATGTATGTATGTATGTATGTATGTATGTATGTATGTATGTATGTATGTATGTATGTATGTATGTATGTATGTGCCAAAAGAAATGTACAAACATGCTAATAATATTTGCAACGAACTACATGTCACGAGTGTAACAAGGCAAGTCTTATTATTAGTTTGGGTATGTAGCGGCATTTAAGCTGTCTTTGTTTTTGTCCAACGCTCCCGACTATGAAAATGTTATTGAGTTAATGGTACCTTTCTTTTAATTATAAAATGCATATACTAATATTTTTTGTTAACTAATTTTGAAATCCATCACTCTTTATTTATGGTTTATTTACATAGTGGATATGCAACATGATTATCTTGTATAGCGAATCGATTCATTAAATGAAAACCTCTAGGCTTAGGTCAAGGTTTGATATTGTAGCTTCGCTTTAACACAAATAATGGTTGAATCCTTGTCTTTGTGCTTTTGTTTTCTCCAAAATTATGACCATTTAGGCACAATAGATGCTATTTGTAATGGCGCCAAAGTGTGCCTATAACATATCCATTAAAGACAATAAATGTTTGGACAGCATAAATTAGCAATTCATCTCGATATGCAGTTCTGGTCTTCACTAGGGCAACATTGTGTAAAAGGAACTTTACAATGAAATTTGTGAGTAAAATATCATACAACTGCTAAAAGTTGAGACTACAATAAAATGTTAAGACAATGAAATCAATATTTTAATTATATAATGTACATGTTCATCACAAAAGAAACTTCGAGAGCAAACGTTAAGAAACAAAACAGATGTTATATCTGTATGAGCTAATACATACATTGAAAAATTATGTTTGTGTAGTTAATCGTCTCCAAATGTTGTTTGAATAATTTTGAACATTAAAGAAGAGTTAAAGAAACACAGGGTTAACTGTTGACATTTCATGGAGAGCAACTATGAATTTATTTCGTTAGATTTAATCTATACAAATGTCTACGTTTTTTCATCATGCACGGGTTATAATATATGCAATTTATACACAAGTAGCTACATTCATTGCTGTTGGTTGCTTCATTATGATAGACAATAAATCTTAAAGAGACGCCAATTTACAAGCAGAGTTTTGAAACCTACTATTGTAATTTTGAACACGGAATTGAAATTTTACCTGATAAAATCAAAGGTTCCAAAATTTGAAATTCTGACACAAGAGTAAAAGAAAAATCATACAAAATATAATATATTTTATTTAGATCCAAAGGTTTTCTCTGTAGAAGAATCAAACACAAGCAGAACAAATGTATGGCTTCAAAGATTGACAATTGATCCTGACTTTTTTTTCTCTCTACATAATTTATTGTATAAAAGCTTTATCAAGTTTAAATTACATAATCTTGAACATTTAAGGTTTCAAAATAATTATAAATACCTTTGCACAGTTGTTTGCAGGTGTGTACAGTATATATATATATATATATATATATATATATATATATATATATATATATATATATATATAATTTAAAACATTGCTAGGACCAAGTGCAAAGCTTCATAGCTATAAATAATTTTCTTCTTATCTTGTTTTCATAACGAGAAAGTAAAATATATTCCATTTATATTCCATGTAAAAAAAAAACCTTACGAAACATTTAATGACAGGACAATGCCAGTAATGATGAATATCATTAGTCGTTGACAGATACAATGAATCCAAAATAATAGATTAAACGTAGTTCACTTTACATGGAGATTGATACAGATTATGGCCTTACAATATATCTGCCGTACTAAGCTTGTCTAACTGGAGTGAAATCGGTGGAATTAAAGCTTAACAAATTATGTTTCGGATACCACACATGCATAAATACAATATATTTAATTTTAACGTAAAGAACCATATACGAAGAAACATTAAGCTCAGAATAAAAAAACACCATTCATGGAAAGCACAGCAAAATATAACGGCAGCTCTTTGATCTATCAATCAAATGTGGGTTTCATTGTAGTGTTTTCGTTACTATCACTACTAATGTGTTTTGTTCTTACTTTGTTGAAAGAATGAGGAACAATACAGATACACATTTTGTGACTGAAGCTGATATACAAAGAAAAGGATTGTTAGGATCGACTTGTGACTTATAATAATTAAGCCAAGATGGCAATTTTATTAGAAGTGCCATGCGATGGACTATTTACTATACATTAGCTAATCAAATCCAATATGAAACAATGCTGTAGAGGTAACTGGATGCTTAATGCTGGCATATTTCTGACCAAGCAATTGTAACGCAGCTATCATATTATTTGCACAGGTGTTTTGTGTTTCAAAACTTCGATAGACGCTCTGTAGTTGCAATCATCTTCATCTTTCTCCACAACAAATATTTAGCTCAAAGAGGAAAGGTTTTTTCATCCAAATGAACAATTGGAGATTTTGTTTATATATTATTCATTTTCAATACAGTAACATTATCAGTTTATAAAATAAAGTGAAAGAAACATCGAAAACAAATTCTTGAACTTTTAAATCAAAGAACATAATTTTCAGTTTATCTCTTGTGTCACAAAATGTGTAACGGTATTTCTTTCCTTGGTGTCTTTGATACGTATGAAAGTCACAAGGTAAACAGTCACTCAAAATAATTATTATTCATAAACACCAAATTTTTAAAATTACTACACATCAAAGCAAAAAAAATATAATGTTCTTCATTTAATCCATGTAACGACAATTTTGACATCAAAACCTCTGTTGTTGGTTTTGTATCAAAGATTCTATGACAAGATTTAGGCTAACTTTGGTGTAATGTTGTTCATCTGAGTCTTTACTTTTCTTATCGGTATCATTATTGTTCTTATTATTATTTGAAATAAGAGTAGATACTGAATGCAAACTAAATCGTTTAAAAATCGATTGAAATTTATTTGCAAAGGTTACTCACAACAAACGAATGGACAAGGCCTTAGTTTAGCTCATCATTTCATTTGACAATTTATGACCACCTATTGCTTTTAAGAAAATATTTTTTGGATAGGTCATCTTTCGCTTGTGTAGTAATCTAGGGTGTTTTATTGTCAGACGTTAGAGCAGGATCTCGAGCAAAGGTTTCTATCCTCACGTCTGATGGTTTGTTTGTGAATGAACTCATCACGATAGTTACATTTGCACCGAATTAATGCATGTTTGTGAGTATCACAAAATCGAAATCTTTCATCACAAAAGCTGTAAACATGATTCTCAAAGAAAACTCCAGTAAAATCCAAACTTACAATAAAGTATATTTCTTCCAATAACTAAAATCCACGACTCCATCTCGATGAAACGTTTCTAAACCGTTAACAAATGGTCTAATCTCGGTGTTGATTATCAGGTATTGATTTCCAAATGCATATTTTACCATTATGAAACTGTAACCTGGTTATATCAGAATTAGGATATTGTTATGTTGGATAAAGAAACAATAAATCATAAAAGCTCTTGCTTACAAAGCTATGATGCTAATTTTTAATTACATTGAGTTTTTCCACGATTTATCGGGTACATTTAAATGTGACAATATATTTGTTTGAATCATTACTTTTTATTTTCGTTCTCCAAAGCTTTCCCTGACAAAAACACAATTATATATATATATATATATATATATATATATATATATATATATATATATATATATATATATATATATATATATATAAATATATATATATATATATATATATAAATATATATATATATATATATACATATATATATGTGTGTGTGTGTGTGTGTGTGTGTGTTTGTGTGTGTGTGTGAGCCAATTATAAATATAGTTTGCCCATAATATTTCCTTTGATCATGACGAAACAGAGGCTTCATTTTACTCTTAAGTAGACTATGATCTCAAGAATTCTAGCTTGTTTGCTACAATTATATTTTGTTTCATTCAAATTATGACAATTAAATGTTATCCCCTGGGAATAAAAACATAGTGCATTGTTATTAGTGTGCTAGCTAAGGTGGTTCGATTTTCCTTACAAATATATTGTTTTGCAAAGTTCAGGATTATTTCTTCTGCAGAGACATGATTTCCCATCGTAAAGTGTGCTTTTGTTTTCATGTTGTCCATCTAACTTGACCATACGTTGTTTTAGTTTTACCGGGCTCAAATACTTTGTTTATGGGAAGAATATTTATTCTCTTTATTTTTCTAAATGGATTAGAAGAACACTACATTTATTGTTCATATATGTTAATATAGTTTCAGATCAATCAAGTGTCAATAGTGATGGTCATATATATATGCAATTAATGTTTTCAACAAGGTTATAAGGGCCCAAAATCCAGCTCCTTATTACCGTAAGAAATAATTTTAAAACAAATTTATTCTGCGTTGAAAGAATGGTAAAATTATTTCTTGCCATTTTTAATAGTTCAGTACTGGTTCCATGTCTCAATAGCCCTTAATATCAGATGAAGATGGTTAGTGGCATTTTACAACACTTTGAAATGATGACAAGTCGTTTGCATGCATTGAGATACCAAAATATAAGTAAAGAATTATTTTAACATTTGAACATTTTCTTTTTATTATCACTCCTTATATAGTAATTAGATACAGTTTCAAATGTCATTGTTGGGGTGTCCGATAAAAGGACCAACTTTCCCAAAGACTATTTTCTAATATTAACTAGATGCAATGGTCTATTAAAATTTCATACAATGTTACAATTATTAAAATGTGACAATGAAATCAGAGTAGCTATTTTAGTTCAGTGATTAGACTATTCAGTGGTATGCAGAAAACGAGATACCATTATAATACAACAAACAGCGGTGGAAAGCCATGCTGTTCTTGAGATCTTAAGGCCATTTTTGGATATGATAGGCCATACACTGAAGCCGCTATAAATAGTAAAGGACGAATCCAAGAAACCCTGGGAAGAATCACTGACCCACGGAAATCTACTAGTAAGCTTTATCACCTACTCTTATAGGCCGTTTCCGGCGTAGAATCCACGCGGATAGAAGTAAAATAGCTGTGATATCTTAAGGCGAGCGATTTAAGCCAGCCGGAATACCTGGGGCATCAGTTGAAAGTTAGAGATAGAAAGAAAACATTTTGAGCGCAACAACAAGTAATTAATTGCTTAAATGTTTATAGTGACCTCAATGCAAAAGATTTCGTTTTGGGTATACTCTCTTATTTAATTGCACAAACTTACAAACTAGCTACAACCATTTCAGAAACTTTCAAAATCATTGTATAAAATTTAGTGTCGACCAAAATTTAAGAAAGAAGAAAAGAATCAAATGTATATTTTTGACTGCCACTAACCTTTTTCGCTATACAAAGATATATCTAAATAGGATATTTAGACATGGAACCAACTAACGCTATGCCATGTACGTTCTTACTCTTTCTTTTATTGGCTTCCAGCATTCTGGACACAATTTGCTCTTGTTTGCGCACTCATGACAAAGACTTCGATGAGCACAAGGTAACAAAAGTATGTTTTTCTCTCTTGCTTGACAATATTTGCACAACATCATGGTCTTCATTTTCTGGTTTTCTGCTAGTAGTTGTTGGCATTCTGAAAAGATACAATAAATATCAAGTCCTCTGTCATATCCTGATTATGGTGGCGGGTTTCCATCTAGTATGTTAACATTTGCAAAAGATTCGAGCACACATTTATTAATTCATTTATGCAACAATGCCTTGTTTATTAATTTTGTACTATATTCCCTAAGTGATTTTCTGTATACGTTAAAAATCAATAAAATTATGTTCTGTTATGTATGCAGTAAACTATTACTAACATGTAACCTAAAATACTTTAATTTTTAAAATTTCTTCAGAAGAAAAAATAAAAAAGCAAACTTCTCTATATAAAATACAGATATGTACTAAGAAGAATTTAAACGGGTTATTTCGTGAAAATAAATTGTATTAAACACGAAAACAAATGAAAATGCGTTGCTATATTTCAGAAGCTGCCTTAAAGAATGTTTTTTATTATAAATTGTGTTATGAAATAAAAGGTATCTGTACAATTTGTACACCTTTATCGATAAATGTAAACTTTGCGAAAATATAATCGAATTTAAGAACTTAAATAGGTTGGTCTATTGTTATCATTCCAGTTCAATTGAGGAGGTAACAGTTACAATGTTATTTACGTACACGAATCCTCAAATTTAGAATTTGATATACAACGTTTTTTTTCGGATTCTTATTAAACATAGCCTTGCTATTAAATATCCAGTGTCTCGTGTTATAAACTTAATTTAATACTTTCATTTAACTGTACATTTGTAAATTATAACGTAAGACCGATTATCGAACATGTTACAGTAAGATACACCTCCAAGGCAGCATAGCGAGTTTGGTATGGAGTGCTCATTCACAACTGTTTTAAAGTTCGAATGTTCGCCAAAATAAATTTCATATTTTCATAGTTACATGTCAATGCGTCCGGGCACCTAAAATTGAGTAGCATAAAATCCGATTTTAACCGATTACTATGTGCCATCGGTTCCCTGGATGCAAATGAAAAACAAACCTGAACCTTAATATGTATCAGCTTTTCTTACGTTTTGTTTGATATATGAAACGAATATAGGAACATATTTAATGGTAAAACCAAGATGAAATCTTTGAAGCCTTTCCAGTACCTTATCCAAAAACCTAATTTATCGCAATAATAACACTGATTGGAATGAGAATGTGATTTACTAAAGACTGAAGATTGCTTTGATTATTGCATCTTAATAGGTGATAATTTTATATTTGATCAATCTTAGATTACTATATACCCTAGACTAGTAATACTCGAATATGAAAGCCGTACTCTCTTTATGAGAAGTGGAACTATCTTTGACAACGAATGACGTCCTTTCGAGGATCCAACAATTTATAGACATAAATGACGTTTCCTGCTTCTATCGACACAGACATATGTGGTACCCTTTTCCATGCAAAATCAAACGTGTGTGATTTCAGATGCATATTTTCGTTTGTACTAAATTTAAATGAAATATATGCTCATGGCGTGAACAAAATGATGAATAGAATGCACTCGTTGTGATATAATTCAAATCAGAATCATCAAAATCAAACTCGCATAAAATCCGGACAAGCATAAGTAAGGTTAAGATAACTTGTGTCGAATGATCATACGCAATTGTATGGGTGTACATTAATTCGAACATTTAATCAAGGTCCATTTACCTTAATACGAGTTTGAATGAACTAAACATATTTTCATTAACTCATTACCTACAAGGTCTTATGTAGAAATTCCTTTCTCTTTTTCTATATCAACACCGACGTCCTTATCAGCCCAAAGTCCAAGTTCAGTGCGTGTGATTGGGCTGAGGGTTGAATTGGATTGTGAAATGAATATTTCATATGAAACATTTTATCATATAAATAAATTACGTCTCATCCGATATTTTGGACACAAGAACGATAAATTATGGACATTAATGTTTCATATCATTTTTCTATTATAACCTAAACAAAGTGAAGACTAATAGCCGAATTTGCGGTTAATTACATGCTAGAGTACGCTGAGATGGTTTGAGACTACTGACTTGATGACCGATATTTAAATATATTCTTTAACATTCAATGGAACATATATATTCAGAGTAGTAGCTCTGATAAATTGCGCAGCGCATGCCAGTCATAGGCAACTTTCGATGAGCCATTGCTCACTCAGCCTACCCCATTGGGTGTCCTTATTGACACTATTGCATATTTACAGGCAATGTATGGTGGCAGAACATCTAGACACTCTGAGCTATATAACATAAACAATATTAAATATTTATTATTAAATATTAAATATTAATATTAATAAGTCATATTTTTCATCTGATAAGCATGACGTTTTTACAATTTAAACACATTTTTGTTCTTTTTGACGATGACGAGGTGAATATGAAGAGGCAGATACTACTCATGTGCTTTACCTTCATTAGGGCTTTGGACATTCTTGCTTTGGTATTTCTGTGACTCGTAAGTGCTGTCATTCTCCACTAGATCGATTCCATTTTCCTCTGCATCAAATATGACTTCAAGTATCTGTTTTGCTGTTAGTTTTGTCTCATCTAAAAAATTAATGGCGAAAACGCAATCAAATACTCGTGAAATAATGCTACATTTATTTCAATAAAGCGTTGTTGACACAAAGAAAATAAGCGTGATCTTAGTTACACAGTTAGAATGCATGATAATAATATGGTATTTGATTGTTTTCAGATGCCATGACAAAAGACTGCGCATCCTAGGAAAATAAAATTCAATTTACACCTATTACAGAGAAATCTCCCGATCTTGTGGAGCAGCAGAGAGGCTAAACCCTACAATTTTTTATGAGACTTTATATTTGGAAAAAAAATCTTCGTACAAAAAATGAAAATATAAGGTTAATAACGTCAAACAAAAGCTTCTAACTGACCATGAGATTTCACTTATTGTGTTAATTCATTTTGTTACTTTTTTTGCAGACGCGTGTATTTTCATTTATATAAGCGTGTTTGTTTACTTTTCGACTTATTTTCCGTTGGTCATCTAGCCTCTCTGCTGCAGTGAATTAAATCATTATTTTAACAATAATGGAATCACATACATATAGATTGGCTTGAGATCGACAGGAGACAATTAAGAAATATCTACCAGTCCAGAATTCTGTCAAGAAAAAGATACAAGCACGCCAAGAATCTCAGATGTAATTTTCAGAAGGTGAAGAACAATTATTTAAACCAATTGTCGAACCAACAAAGAAAATTGCTAAAACAGCTAAAGCAACACAGAAAGCTCTTGAAATATTGCATGTTGATATTGCTGGCCGTACTCAAGTAGCTAAACCACCACCCGTTCGGCTTCCTCAACCACCATCCGTGCAACCTGCTTAACCACAACCTGAAGATAAACCACAACCTCAGCTAAGAAAAATAAGAACCAATATTATGGATAAATTTGGATCCGAATGTATTGCCGCTATCAGGGACCCAGACCAAATAGCTAGTATTGCCGCGTTTGGATATTGTTGTTGTTGTTGTTGGGTTTAACGCCATTTTTCAGCACACGATAGGCTATTCATGGCGGCCAGTATTAATGGTGGAGGAAGAAACCGGGAAATCACCGGAAAGAACCACCGACCTACGTGAAGCTACTGGCAAGCTTTGTCACATATCCACATTCGCCGAATCCTAGACTCGAACCCACGCAGACAGAGGTGAGATGGCAGTGATCCGTAACGGACGGCGCTTTAGACCACTTGGCCACTCAGGGCCCCTCCGCGTTTGAATATCGCAATAGAGATAAGTATGTAAAATCCAAATACGTTAAGACACTAAGATCTGCCGACTGGCGCATGGGTATAGATAGCTTCGCTACTTATACTCAGCAAATCAGATCTGAGAAAGATGTTAATTTTTTATGACTTTAGTCGGAGAGTAGATGAGTATATTACACAAGAAATACAAGAAAGGAGACAAGGGTAAGAAGAAATGAAATTACAGCTTAAAAAATTCGACAAAAGAAACAAAAGGAAGAAGAAAAAAGTTGAGAGTATACAGATCCTGACCTCGGCGTCACAAGAAGTGGTCTTGTTATTCAAGAAAATGGTCTTATTATTCCATGTCTTAATAATGTTCTTGCTGATGCTGTTCGACTATAAATCCTTATTGGAGGAAAACGAGCTGGCAATAATTTCCCAGAAATCATTAATGAAGCAGTTGATATTTGTCAATGATTTGTTACGGTCGGTATCATGGATATTAATATTTACCAAAATCGAATTAATGAGATCACCGATGATTATTACAGTGATTAAAGTAAGCAATTAGATACAATGAATAAAATAAGACGGTCTTTTTATATGCTCACCTTTTTTTCTCCATTAACTTTACATTGTCAGAATCGTGCAATATTCACCGATATTGAACACCTTCATATTGTATCCCACGTGCAAAAGAAACAATTTTCTAACGTAAATAATTTTTTATGAATGAACTAAAGCATATATGTCATAGACGGCCACGTACCAGCAAATGTTTCATAGACTGACACATACAAACTGCTTTGGCACATTCCGTGTTTACTTTTTTGATACAATGTTTCAAATTTAATTATACATTGACGGTATACAGGTTCATCACAATAAAATGCAAGTTATAGACATAAACTGTCTTCTTTAGCTGTTAACAAAAATGGAAAAAAATATACTTGCAATATACTTCCTCAAAAAATATATTTTCGTAGGTCTGTAAATCTGAATTAGATGAGCCATATCATGGGTTCTCAAGATTGATTATACATTTTGAAATTGTACTATAATTTCGAGTATATTCCAAGTGTAGCTACATACTCCTTTCTGCACTTAAATGAAAAAAACATTAAATTCCACAGCATGTTTTCGATAATTGCAATGGAAAGGCTTCATAATTTCTCCACATTGTGATCTGAATCATTCAATGACAGAAAAGAAACACGCATGCCGATGTCAACACAATTCAAAACATTAAATTGTCAGACGCTGCTGGACACCGATGCAAGTCACTTCATGTAGATAAATCCAGACCATAATCAAAAGATTCCGTTGAATCAACAAATATACCAAAAGGTATTCATTCCAGATCAAATAGAAAAGTTGTTGCAATTTCAATCTTAAGTAGAGCAAGCGCCATTTTCTTTCGAAACTTACGTCTAGCGCGCGACCAACTTCATATTTATCTGGGCGGAGTTATGCGCTCATTAATAATGTTGTGTAATGATCCATCAACGCTTATGTATTTAGTTCGGAATACGGCATACATTTAGTTACTTTGTTTCTTTCAGTGTATTTTTGATTATAAATTTAAGCCTTGGGAAGAATAAAAAATAAGCATATAATAAAAAGGTTACTGTATTTGTATTGGAAAATATGAACGTTTTTTGTCGGAAGGATATGCTGCGCTCCCAACGTCGTGCAGTATATCCATCCGAAAGACTCGTTCATATTTTCCCATACAAATGAGGTAACCTATAAATACATAATGATCAAAGTGGACCAACCATAGTTAGGGTGATAAATCTGCAATTAACAACCTATAAACCGATTTACGGTGAGGGACTAGGTGATATTGTTCAGGGTTTCTTCAAAGGATAGTCCCAAAACCAATAACGATTGTAAAGCAAACGAGAATGAAAGCTATTGAAGTTGTTCGTGAAAAAGCATTAGTAGCCTCGGCGAAGTTGCCAGCAAAGCATTCTCAGCAATCAAAGATAGACTAGCATGATTAATACTACAAAAACTTCAGCCAGTAAAATTACCAAGCACTGAAGTGATGCCTGCAAATGTTAGTAAAATAATAAATCAAGCTGAAAATCAAAAACTATCAGCAATGACGTTGCCATCGATGTCAGAAAAAGAAAACAGATATAACAGCCAGTCTAATAGAGGGGAGTAGTCTTCGTGTTAGACTGTAACAAATATAAATAATGTTCAAACGCGTATCTTATCCTGCATTTCACACGGATGCATCAGTTATCAAAGATGAATCTTTGCACGATTATCAATATCATTCCTATGACATACGAGAGTCAAATCAACCTGGCCAAATTAAGCTACAAGTTCAAAATACAAGTATATATTTCCGAACCGCTGAAGCACTGACTGAAAATGAAGGTAAACTTTTGAAAGAAAATGGTGCGCCATACGGAATTGTCGAAAAACTTGAATTTGTTTACAAACGTATTATGATGTTATTTAAAAGCGCCACATACGTGATTGGCGAAAAAAAAATATTGAATCAATTCAGAATAACGTCGATATTGTCACGACGATTCTTGGTATTGTAAGATGCAGTGATGATTACTCGAGGTCAGCTGGTCCGTCGATGATGTTTGCTAAAGATACCGTATCCTTAAACATAATAATGATCCAAATGGTGAAGGTTACCATATTTCACCAGAAATTGTCAATATTACATCAATTATCTCGGTCAATCTAGTATGTGATGTAAATGATGGAAGTTTTCAAGTAGATCTTGCAAACTCCAGTCAGGCCCAGCAAGGATACGTCTAATACATATTTACACTGCAGGTGACACATGAGCATTTAGCTCTATCTGAGTCTATTCAGTTTATCTGCGATATCATAATCCACTATTATCAAAGATGCATTTCAAACTTAATGGCCAGACTGGACACTTGATTAATCTTAGGGAGGAATATTTAAATATAAATCTGTACGTGAGATCGTAAGGTATACACTAGAAAAAATATCCGAATCTGATTCTGATTAAATATAAGTAAAAATGATTTTGATCAAATTTAAAGCAAACATTATTCTGAATAAATATTATAACAGAAGTTTAGTTCTTTGACTGATTTTTCATGATCTGATGGGTAAATGGTACTTGAAATCGTAATTATCAGCCAAACCTAATCATTTGGTGGGGTAAATGACACTAAAAATCGTAAAAGTCCTTCCAAAATCAGAAAATAGTTTTATCATGGATATAAATAAATTATCAAAATAAATTAAACTTTTATCTGAAATGAAAAAAAAACTTATCAGAAATAAAAATAAATCTTTATCAGAATAAAAAATACATCCATCACCGATGAGGGATCGTTACATATCATACAATGTTACATTCGCGGGTTCAAAGGACACACACACACACCAAGTAAGGGTTCTACAACTTTTATGTAAAATGAAAATAAAGCCAAAATAAACTCACATGTTGCTTTCAGTACTATGCCCACTATAAAACTGCCTGCTCTCCCACTCTGTTCTTGTTTTAGTAAGGGTGAGGGATTAAGAGATTTTAATTAATTTAACATCTGTGCCTTCCTCCAGGGCAAAGGTGGTCCAGGCTCAGTTAACCATGGAAAAATAAACAAACAGGAGGGAACCTGTTGATAGTCTCTGATATCAAATATCCAGAATGTTGGAATTATTGTTCTGGCCAACTGTCACTATTAACAGTAAGAATTTTATACAAGCATGTGAAAATTATACTGATAACAACAATAATATTGAAAAATGTAACGATCCAATAATATTGAAAAATGTAACGATCCCTAATCAAGTTCAGGCAAATGATGGAATAATGGAAGTACTATTTGCTGATTCTGAGTTGTTTTTTTTTTCATACACACACGCATTAATGGAAATAACTCCGTCAAGCAAATCTCTCTCTCTCTCTCTCTCTCTCTCTCTCTCTCTCTCTCTCTCTCTCTCTCTCTCTCTCTCTCTCTCTCTCTCTCTCTCTCTCTCTCTCTCTCTCTCTCATAGAGGAATTATGTTATTTTCATCCTTGTACCGTGTAATATATTGCCTGAATTTAATCTAATTGTGATTAAATAATTATCAGAGTAAATGTGATCTGATTCAGAATAATAAAAAATATATGATAATTTATTTAATTGATTTTTGATAATCTGATGGTGTAAATGGTACTTGTGTGTATATGTGTGTCTGTGTGTTTGTGTGTATGATTTAGATTTTTAAGGTTGCTTGAAAAACAAAAATCAGCCATATCGATATGATATCGGCAGTGTGACAGTTTATAGTAATATAGTACTTGATATCTTAATTATCAGCCACATTTAATGATTTGGTGGGATAAATGATACTAAAAATTGGGAAAATTAGTTAGCTTTCATAATCTGATAGGGCAATTGGTACTCAAAATCGTGAAAATCCTACTTAAAAACAAAAAATAATATATCTCAAATAAACAATAAATCTGATTCTGAAATAATAATCATAATAAAACATAAATATTAAGATTATCAAACAATTTCATCAAATTATTGGGATACTGACTAAATTTAAGCTGATTCTAAATAAACTGATATTGAAATAATTATTATAATAATAAAAATAAATATTAAGATTATCAAACAATTTCATCCGATTGATAAGTATATTACCTGAATTTATTAAGATTATCAAACGATTTTATGTGGTGGTTCTGGTAAAACAACACGTGTGATTGAATTATTCCTGAACAGTTATTCAGATTTGATTACTTTGACATCGACACATAGATTCGCCAGAGAAAAAAATGAACGAAGAATAAAATTATCATGGTTTCTTCAGATGGTGCGGGGACAAATGGACGTCATCGCGGATAGATGAGAAATACATTTCTAACATTATTATCTGGGACGATATATTCACAGTGTCGTTGGAAGTATTAAAAATGTATCTTGACTGGTTATTGACGAAAAATACTGCTGTGATAATGTGTCGTGATCATGGTCAATCGCAACCCTTTGTTCCACAGTCTCCACATGAGTGCCTGAACACATTTATAGGTCATTATGAAGAAATAACCGATGACCATGGAGCTATTGTTGAAACACTGAAAAAATTTAAAGGTTAATCAGACTTGCAGCCAGACAAAATATAATATGAGATGATGCGTTCAGTAATTCCAGAAAAAACTCTTATGAATGATTTTTGGAATTTATAGATACCTGCTTTGCTGATTTGATAGTGGCAAGTAAAAAGATAGTTCGTGATACACTTCACAACAATTATTTCTGTTACACAAAGAAGAGAAGAATTTTCAAATCTAGCTGTACCATTGTGTTATCGCCCAGCGGATGCTCGATGACAGAATATTGATGTTGAAATCACTGGTTGCGGAGATAAATAAATTCTTATAATACATGATATTTTATAGTTCCTGCCAGTACAATTGATAGCGCGTTAACGATGAACAAAACGCGGTTGTAATTGTCAGTAATCAGAAATTATTTGGATTTGTTCACGTACAAATTCACATTTAGGAACAGTTAAATCTATCTGTAGATTGCAATTCTACCCGTGGATCCAACCCCACTAAAACTTTTGTGTGAAGTCACACTCCAAATAAAATCAGTTGGTCATTTTCACCCCTTTCCCCCAATAAGTTCACCAGGTTAATATAAATACCATACGGTGACATTACATAGTACTGGTTGAGAGAAAGATTCATGTCGTTGTATTGGTTTATTTTTTTGTAAACGCATTGGCAGGCTTCATAGAAGTTGCAAGAGTAATTTCATTGTTTAGCATAGCTGTCACACTTGGTAATCTTGCAACCCATTCACGAGATCTCTCCCCGGACTTAAAGTCGATGGATATTTCATTTGTATATTGATACACATATTATAACCGCAGATCTCTAGTGTTCGATTAAATCGTTCAACGACTGCCTGATCGCGATGAATTTCAGTGTGTCCTCGTCTGATTTTGACGTTATGTGTTTTCATCAACGATGATACTGCACCAAGAAATTTCTTGCCAGGATCAACCAGTAACAGCCGTCGCCATCATAGACCACCTTGTGGTCCTGGTCATCGTTGATAAATTCGTTCAAAGGCAGATGCAATATCAGATGCAGTTTTTTTTATAATGGTTCTACTTCTTTTTATCTATTTGCAACATCAACGAAAGCTAATGCCCATTTGTATGTGCGTGATGGACGTTTAATAGTTTTCATGGCATCATGTGGTACAAAAAATATTTGCTTGATGAACTTCATGTGCATATTAAATTTGTTTAGGTGAAGGTAGATATATTTGCTGTCGTGCTCACCAATTTACAGCAACAACACATGTGACACCAGCTACATCAGCACGTTTTATGTGGTGGTTCTGGTAAAACAACACGTGTGATTGAATTATTCCTGAACAGTTATTCAGATTTGATTACTTTGACATCGACACATAGATTCGCCAGAGAAAAAAATGAACGAAGAATAAAATTATCATGGTTTCTTCAGATGGTGCGGGGACAAATGGACGTCATCGCGGATAGATGAGAAATACATTCCTAACATTATTATCTGGGACGATATATTCACAGTGTCGTTGGAAGTATTAAAAATGTATCTTGACTGGTTATTGACGAAAAATACTGCTGTGATAATGTGTCGGGATCATGGTCAATCGCAACCCTTTGTTCGACAGTCTCCACATGAGTGCCTGAACACATTTATAGGTCATTATGAAGAAATAACCGATGACCATGGAGCTATTGTTGAAACACTGAAAAAATTTAAAGGTTAATCAGACTTGCAGCCAGACAAAATATAGTATGAGATGATGCGTTCAGTAATTCCAGAAACAACTCTTATGAATGATTTTTGGAATTTATAGATACCTGCTTTGCTGATTTGATAGTGGCAAGTAAAAAGATAGTTCGTGATACACTTCACAACAATTATTTCTGTTACACAAAGAAGAGAAGAATTTTCAAATCTAGCTGTACCATTGTGTTATCGCCCAGCGGATGCTCGATGACAGAATATTGATGTTGAAATCACTGGTTGCGGAGATAAATAAATTCTTATAATACATGATATTTTATAGTTCCTGCCAGTACAATTGATAGCGCGTTAACGATGAACAAAACGCGGTTGTAATTGTCAGTAATCAGAAATTATTTGGATTTGTTCACGTACAAATTCACATTTAGGAACAGTTAAATCTATCTGTAGATTGCAATTCTACCCGTGGATCCAACCCCACTAAAACTTTTGTGTGAAGTCACACTCCAAATAAAATCAGTTGGTCATTTTCACCCCTTTCCCCCAATAAGTTCACCAGGTTAATATAAATACCATACGGTGACATTACATAGTACTGGTTGAGAGAAAGATTCATGTCGTTGTATTGGTTTATTTTTTTGTAAACGCATTGGCAGGCTTCATAGAAGTTGCAAGAGTAATTTCATTGTTTAGCATAGCTGTCACACTTGGTAATCTTGCAACCCATTCACGAGATCTCTCCCCGGACTTAAAGTCGATGGATATTTCATTTGTATATTGATACACATATTATAACCGCAGATCTCTAGTGTTCGATTAAATCGTTCAACGACTGCCTGATCGCGATGAATTTCAGTGTGTCCTCGTCTGATTTTGACGTTATGTGTTTTCATCAACGATGATACTGCACCAAGAAATTTCTTGCCAGGATCAACCAGTAACAGCCGTCGCCATCATAGACCACCTTGTGGTCCTGGTCATCGTTGATAAATTCGTTCAAAGGCAGATGCAATATCAGATGCAGTTTTTTTTATAATGGTTCTACTTCTTTTTATCTATTTGCAACATCAACGAAAGCTAATGCCCATTTGTATGTGCGTGATGGACGTTTAATAGTTTTCATGGCATCATGTGGTACAAAAAATATTTGCTTGATGAACTTCATGTGCATATTAAATTTGTTTAGGTGAAGGTAGATATATTTGCTGTCGTGCTCACCAATTTACAGCAACAACACATGTGACACCAGCTACATCAGCACGTTTTATGTGGTGGTTCTGGTAAAACAACACGTGTGATTGAATTATTCCTGAACAGTTATTCAGATTTGATTACTTTGACATCGACACATAGATTCGCCAGAGAAAAAAATGAACGAAGAATAAAATTATCATGGTTTCTTCAGATGGTGCGGGGACAAATGGACGTCATCGCGGATAGATGAGAAATACATTCCTAACATTATTATCTGGGACGATATATTCACAGTGTCGTTGGAAGTATTAAAAATGTATCTTGACTGGTTATTGACGAAAAATACTGCTGTGATAATGTGTCGTGATCATGGTCAATCGCAACCCTTTGTTCCACAGTCTCCACATGAGTGCCTGAACACATTTATAGGTCATTATGAAGAAATAACCGATGACCATGGAGCTATTGTTGAAACACTGAAAAAATTTAAAGGTTAATCAGACTTGCAGCCAGACAAAATATAATATGAGATGATGCGTTCAGTAATTCCAGAAACAACTCTTATGAATGATTTTTGGAATTTATAGATACCTGCTTTGCTGATTTGATAGTGGCAAGTAAAAAGATAGTTCGTGATACACTTCACAACAATTATTTCTGTTACACAAAGAAGAGAAGAATTTTCAAATCTAGCTGTACCATTGTGTTATCGCCCAGCGGATGCTCGATGACAGAATATTGATGTTGAAATCACTGGTTGCGGAGATAAATAAATTCTTATAATACATGATATTTTATAGTTCCTGCCAGTACAATTGATAGCGCGTTAACGATGAACAAAACGCGGTTGTAATTGTCAGTAATCAGAAATTATTTGGATTTGTTCACGTACAAATTCACATTTAGGAACAGTTAAATCTATCTGTAGATTGCAATTCTACCCGTGGATCCAACCCCACTAAAACTTTTGTGTGAAGTCACACTCCAAATAAAATCAGTTGGTCATTTTCACCCCTTTCCCCAATAAGTTCACCAGGTTAATATAAATACCATACGGTGACATTACATAGTACTGGTTGAGAGAAAGATTCATGTCGTTGTATTGGTTTATTTTTTTGTAAACGCATTGGCAGGCTTCATAGAAGTTGCAAGAGTAATTTCATTGTTTAGCATAGCTGTCACACTTGGTAATCTTGCAACCCATTCACGAGATCTCTCCCCGGACTTAAAGTCGATGGATATTTCATTTGTATATTGATACACATATTATAACCGCAGATCTCTAGTGTTCGATTAAATCGTTCAACGACTGCCTGATCGCGATGAATTTCAGTGTGTCCTCGTCTGATTTTGACGTTATGTGTTTTCATCAACGATGATACTGCACCAAGAAATTTCTTGCCAGGATCAACCAGTAACAGCCGTCGCCATCATAGACCACCTTGTGGTCCTGGTCATCGTTGATAAATTCGTTCAAAGGCAGATGCAATATCAGATGCAGTTTTTTTTATAATGGTTCTACTTCTTTTTATCTATTTGCAACATCAACGAAAGCTAATGCCCATTTGTATGTGCGTGATGGACGTTTAATAGTTTTCATGGCATCATGTGGTACAAAAAATATTTGCTTGATGAACTTCATGTGCATATTAAATTTGTTTAGGTGAAGGTAGATATATTTGCTGTCGTGCTCACCAATTTACAGCAACAACACATGTGACACCAGCTACATCAGCACGTTTTATGTGGTGGTTCTGGTAAAACAACACGTGTGATTGAATTATTCCTGAACAGTTATTCAGATTTGATTACTTTGACATCGACACATAGATTCGCCAGAGAAAAAAATGAACGAAGAATAAAATTATCATGGTTTCTTCAGATGGTGCGGGGACAAATGGACGTCATCGCGGATAGATGAGAAATACATTCCTAACATTATTATCTGGGACGATATATTCACAGTGTCGTTGGAAGTATTAAAAATGTATCTTGACTGGTTATTGACGAAAAATACTGCTGTGATAATGTGTCGTGATCATGGTCAATCGCAACCCTTTGTTCCACAGTCTCCACATGAGTGCCTGAACACATTTATAGGTCATTATGAAGAAATAACCGATGACCATGGAGCTATTGTTGAAACACTGAAAAAATTTAAAGGTTAATCAGACTTGCAGCCAGACAAAATATAATATGAGATGATGCGTTCAGTAATTCCAGAAACAACTCTTATGAATGATTTTTGGAATTTATAGATACCTGCTTTGCTGATTTGATAGTGGCAAGTAAAAAGATAGTTCGTGATACACTTCACAACAATTATTTCTGTTACACAAAGAAGAGAAGAATTTTCAAATCTAGCTGTACCATTGTGTTATCGCCCAGCGGATGCTCGATGACAGAATATTGATGTTGAAATCACTGGTTGCGGAGATAAATAAATTCTTATAATACATGATATTTTATAGTTCTTGCCAGTACAATTGATAGCGCGTTAACGATGAACAAAACGCGGTTGTAATTGTCAGTAATCAGAAATTATTTGGATTTGTTCACGTACAAATTCACATTTAGGAACAGTTAAATCTATCTGTAGATTGCAATTCTACCCGTGGATCCAACCCCACTAAAACTTTTGTGTGAAGTCACACTCCAAATAAAATCAGTTGCTCATTTTCACCCCTTTCCCCCAATAAGTTCACCAGGTTAATATAAATACCATACGGTGACATTACATAGTACTGGTTGAGAGAAAGATTCATGTCGTTGTATTGGTTTATTTTTTTGTAAACGCATTGGCAGGCTTCATAGAAGTTGCAAGAGTAATTTCATTGTTTAGCATAGCTGTCACACTTGGTAATCTTGCAACCCATTCACGAGATCTCTCCCCGGACTTAAAGTCGATGGATATTTCATTTGTATATTGATACACATATTATAACCGCAGATCTCTAGTGTTCGATTAAATCGTTCAACGACTGCCTGATCGCGATGAATTTCAGTGTGTCCTCGTCTGATTTTGACGTTATGTGTTTTCATCAACGATGATACTGCACCAAGAAATTTCTTGCCAGGATCAACCAGTAACAGCCGTCGCCATCATAGACCACCTTGTGGTCCTGGTCATCGTTGATAAATTCGTTCAAAGGCAGATGCAATATCAGATGCAGTTTTTTTTATAATGGTTCTACTTCTTTTTATCTATTTGCAACATCAACGAAAGCTAATGCCCATTTGTATGTGCGTGATGGACGTTTAATAGTTTTCATGGCATCATGTGGTACAAAAAATATTTGCTTGATGAACTTCATGTGCATATTAAATTTGTTTAGGTGAAGGTAGATATATTTGCTGTCGTGCTCACCAATTTACAGCAACAACACATGTGACACCAGCTACATCAGCACGTTTTATGTGGTGGTTCTGGTAAAACAACACGTGTGATTGAATTATTCCTGAACAGTTATTCAGATTTGATTACTTTGACATCGACACATAGATTCGCCAGAGAAAAAAATGAACGAAGAATAAAATTATCATGGTTTCTTCAGATGGTGCGGGGACAAATGGACGTCATCGCGGATAGATGAGAAATACATTCCTAACATTATTATCTGGGACGATATATTCACAGTGTCGTTGGAAGTATTAAAAATGTATCTTGACTGGTTATTGACGAAAAATACTGCTGTGATAATGTGTCGTGATCATGGTCAATCGCAACCCTTTGTTCCACAGTCTCCACATGAGTGCCTGAACACATTTATAGGTCATTATGAAGAAATAACCGATGACCATGGAGCTATTGTTGAAACACTGAAAAAATTTAAAGGTTAATCAGACTTGCAGCCAGACAAAATATAATATGAGATGATGCGTTCAGTAATTCCAGAAACAACTCTTATGAATGATTTTTGGAATTTATAGATACCTGCTTTGCTGATTTGATAGTGGCAAGTAAAAAGATAGTTCGTGATACACTTCACAACAATTATTTCTGTTACACAAAGAAGAGAAGAATTTTCAAATCTAGCTGTACCATTGTGTTATCGCCCAGCGGATGCTCGATGACAGAATATTGATGTTGAAATCACTGGTTGCGGAGATAAATAAATTCTTATAATACATGATATTTTATAGTTCCTGCCAGTACAATTGATAGCGCGTTAACGATGAACAAAACGCGGTTGTAATTGTCAGTAATCAGAAATTATTTGGATTTGTTCACGTACAAATTCACATTTAGGAACAGTTAAATCTATCTGTAGATTGCAATTCTACCCGTGGATCCAACCCCACTAAAACTTTTGTGTGAAGTCACACTCCAAATAAAATCAGTTGCTCATTTTCACCCCTTTCCCCCAATAAGTTCACCAGGTTAATATAAATACCATACGGTGACATTACATAGTACTGGTTGAGAGAAAGATTCATGTCGTTGTATTGGTTTATTTTTTTGTAAACGCATTGGCAGGCTTCATAGAAGTTGCAAGAGTAATTTCATTGTTTAGCATAGCTGTCACACTTGGTAATCTTGCAACCCATTCACGAGATCTCTCCCCGGACTTAAAGTCGATGGATATTTCATTTGTATATTGATACACATATTATAACCGCAGATCTCTAGTGTTCGATTAAATCGTTCAACGACTGCCTGATCGCGATGAATTTCAGTGTGTCCTCGTCTGATTTTGACGTTATGTGTTTTCATCAACGATGATACTGCACCAAGAAATTTCTTGCCAGGATCAACCAGTAACAGCCGTCGCCATCATAGACCACCTTGTGGTCCTGGTCATCGTTGATAAATTCGTTCAAAGGCAGATGCAATATCAGATGCAGTTTTTTTATAATGGTTCTACTTCTTTTTATCTATTTGCAACATCAACGAAAGCTAATGCCCATTTGTATGTGCGTGATGGACGTTTAATAGTTTTCATGGCATCATGTGGTACAAAAAATATTTGCTTGATGAACTTCATGTGCATATTAAATTTGTTTAGGTGAAGGTAGATATATTTGCTGTCGTGCTCACCAATTTACAGCAACAACACATGTGACACCAGCTACATCAGCACGTTTTATGTGGTGGTTCTGGTAAAACAACACGTGTGATTGAATTATTCCTGAACAGTTATTCAGATTTGATTACTTTGACATCGACACATAGATTCGCCAGAGAAAAAAATGAACGAAGAATAAAATTATCATGGTTTCTTCAGATGGTGCGGGGACAAATGGACGTCATCGCGGATAGATGAGAAATACATTCCTAACATTATTATCTGGGACGATATATTCACAGTGTCGTTGGAAGTATTAAAAATGTATCTTGACTGGTTATTGACGAAAAATACTGCTGTGATAATGTGTCGTGATCATGGTCAATCGCAACCCTTTGTTCCACAGTCTCCACATGAGTGCCTGAACACATTTATAGGTCATTATGAAGAAATAACCGATGACCATGGAGCTATTGTTGAAACACTGAAAAAATTTAAAGGTTAATCAGACTTGCAGCCAGACAAAATATAATATGAGATGATGCGTTCAGTAATTCCAGAAACAACTCTTATGAATGATTTTTGGAATTTATAGATACCTGCTTTGCTGATTTGATAGTGGCAAGTAAAAAGATAGTTCGTGATACACTTCACAACAATTATTTCTGTTACACAAAGAAGAGAAGAATTTTCAAATCTAGCTGTACCATTGTGTTATCGCCCAGCGGATGCTCGATGACAGAATATTGATGTTGAAATCACTGGTTGCGGAGATAAATAAATTCTTATAATACATGATATTTTATAGTTCCTGCCAGTACAATTGATAGCGCGTTAACGATGAACAAAACGCGGTTGTAATTGTCAGTAATCAGAAATTATTTGGATTTGTTCACGTACAAATTCACATTTAGGAACAGTTAAATCTATCTGTAGATTGCAATTCTACCCGTGGATCCAACCCCACTAAAACTTTTGTGTGAAGTCACACTCCAAATAAAATCAGTTGCTCATTTTCACCCCTTTCCCCCAATAAGTTCACCAGGTTAATATAAATACCATACGGTGACATTACATAGTACTGGTTGAGAGAAAGATTCATGTCGTTGTATTGGTTTATTTTTTTGTAAACGCATTGGCAGGCTTCATAGAAGTTGCAAGAGTAATTTCATTGTTTAGCATAGCTGTCACACTTGGTAATCTTGCAACCCATTCACGAGATCTCTCCCCGGACTTAAAGTCGATGGATATTTCATTTGTATATTGATACACATATTATAACCGCAGATCTCTAGTGTTCGATTAAATCGTTCAACGACTGCCTGATCGCGATGAATTTCAGTGTGTCCTCGTCTGATTTTGACGTTATGTGTTTTCATCAACGATGCCAGGATCAACCAGTAACAGCCGTCGCCATCATAGACCACCTTGTGGTCCTGGTCATCGTTGATAAATTCGTTCAAACGCAGATGCAATATCAGATGCAGTTTTTTTTATAATGGTTCTACTTCTTTTTATCTATTTGCAACATCAACGAAAGCTAATGCCCATTTGTATGTGCGTGATGGACGTTTAATAGTTTTCATGGCATCATGTGGTACAAAAAATATTTGCTTGATGAACTTCATGTGCATATTAAATTTGTTTAGGTGAAGGTAGATATATTTGCTGTCGTGCTCACCAATTTACAGCAACAACACATGTGACACCAGCTACATCAGCACGTTTTATGTGGTGGTTCTGGTAAAACAACACGTGTGATTGAATTATTCCTGAACAGTTATTCAGATTTGATTACTTTGACATCGACACATAGATTCGCCAGAGAAAAAAATGAACGAAGAATAAAATTATCATGGTTTCTTCAGATGGTGCGGGGACAAATGGACGTCATCGCGGATAGATGAGAAATACATTCCTAACATTATTATCTGGGACGATATATTCACAGTGTCGTTGGAAGTATTAAAAATGTATCTTGACTGGTTATTGACGAAAAATACTGCTGTGATAATGTGTCGTGATCATGGTCAATCGCAACCCTTTGTTCCACAGTCTCCACATGAGTGCCTGAACACATTTATAGGTCATTATGAAGAAATAACCGATGACCATGGAGCTATTGTTGAAACACTGAAAAAATTTAAAGGTTAATCAGACTTGCAGCCAGACAAAATATAATATGAGATGATGCGTTCAGTAATTCCAGAAACAACTCTTATGAATGATTTTTGGAATTTATAGATACCTGCTTTGCTGATTTGATAGTGGCAAGTAAAAAGATAGTTCGTGATACACTTCACAACAATTATTTCTGTTACACAAAGAAGAGAAGAATTTTCAAATCTAGCTGTACCATTGTGTTATCGCCCAGCGGATGCTCGATGACAGAATATTGATGTTGAAATCACTGCTTGCGGAGATAAATAAATTCTTATAATACATGATATTTTATAGTTCTTGCCAGTACAATTGATAGCGCGTTAACGATGAACAAAACGCGGTTGTAATTGTCAGTAATCAGAAATTATTTGGATTTGTTCACGTACAAATTCACATTTAGGAACAGTTAAATCTATCTGTAGATTGCAATTCTACCCGTGGATCCAACCCCACTAAAACTTTTGTGTGAAGTCACACTCCAAATAAAATCAGTTGCTCATTTTCACCCCTTTCCCCCAATAAGTTCACCAGGTTAATATAAATACCATACGGTGACATTACATAGTACTGGTTGAGAGAAAGATTCATGTCGTTGTATTGGTTTATTTTTTTTGTAAACGCATTGGCAGGCTTCATAGAAGTTGCAAGAGTAATTTCATTGTTTAGCATAGCTGTCACACTTGGTAATCTTGCAACCCATTCACGAGATCTCTCCCCGGACTTAAAGTCGATGGATATTTCATTTGTATATTGATACACATATTATAACCGCAGATCTCTAGTGTTCGATTAAATCGTTCAACGACTGCCTGATCGCGATGAATTTCAGTGTGTCCTCGTCTGATTTTGACGTTATGTGTTTTCATCAACGATGATACTGCACCAAGAAATTTCTTGCCAGGATCAACCAGTAACAGCCGTCGCCATCATAGACCACCTTGTGGTCCTGGTCATCGTTGATAAATTCGTTCAAAGGCAGATGCAATATCAGATGCAGTTTTTTTTATAATGGTTCTACTTCTTTTTATCTATTTGCAACATCAACGAAAGCTAATGCCCATTTGTATGTGCGTGATGGACGTTTAATAGTTTTCATGGCATCATGTGGTACAAAAAATATTTGCTTGATGAACTTCATGTGCATATTAAATTTGTTTAGGTGAAGGTAGATATATTTGCTGTCGTGCTCACCAATTTACAGCAACAACACATGTGACACCAGCTACATCAGCACGTTTTATGTGGTGGTTCTGGTAAAACAACACGTGTGATTGAATTATTCCTGAACAGTTATTCAGATTTGATTACTTTGACATCGACACATAGATTCGCCAGAGAAAAAAATGAACGAAGAATAAAATTATCATGGTTTCTTCAGATGGTGCGGGGACAAATGGACGTCATCGCGGATAGATGAGAAATACATTCCTAACATTATTATCTGGGACGATATATTCACAGTGTCGTTGGAAGTATTAAAAATGTATCTTGACTGGTTATTGACGAAAAATACTGCTGTGATAATGTGTCGTGATCATGGTCAATCGCAACCCTTTGTTCCACAGTCTCCACATGAGTGCCTGAACACATTTATAGGTCATTATGAAGAAATAACCGATGACCATGGAGCTATTGTTGAAACACTGAAAAAATTTAAAGGTTAATCAGACTTGCAGCCAGACAAAATATAATATGAGATGATGCGTTCAGTAATTCCAGAAACAACTCTTATGAATGATTTTTGGAATTTATAGATACCTGCTTTGCTGATTTGATAGTGGCAAGTAAAAAGATAGTTCGTGATACACTTCACAACAATTATTTCTGTTACACAAAGAAGAGAAGAATTTTCAAATCTAGCTGTACCATTGTGTTATCGCCCAGCGGATGCTCGATGACAGAATATTGATGTTGAAATCACTGCTTGCGGAGATAAATAAATTCTTATAATACATGATATTTTATAGTTCTTGCCAGTACAATTGATAGCGCGTTAACGATGAACAAAACGCGGTTGTAATTGTCAGTAATCAGAAATTATTTGGATTTGTTCACGTACAAATTCACATTTAGGAACAGTTAAATCTATCTGTAGATTGCAATTCTACCCGTGGATCCAACCCCACTAAAACTTTTGTGTGAAGTCACACTCCAAATAAAATCAGTTGCTCATTTTCACCCCTTTCCCCCAATAAGTTCACCAGGTTAATATAAATACCATACGGTGACATTACATAGTACTGGTTGAGAGAAAGATTCATGTCGTTGTATTGGTTTATTTTTTTGTAAACGCATTGGCAGGCTTCATAGAAGTTGCAAGAGTAATTTCATTGTTTAGCATAGCTGTCACACTTGGTAATCTTGCAACCCATTCACGAGATCTCTCCCCGGACTTAAAGTCGATGGATATTTCATTTGTATATTGATACACATATTATAACCGCAGATCTCTAGTGTTCGATTAAATCGTTCAACGACTGCCTGATCGCGATGAATTTCAGTGTGTCCTCGTCTGATTTTGACGTTATGTGTTTTCATCAACGATGATACTGCACCAAGAAATTTCTTGCCAGGATCAACCAGTAACAGCCGTCGCCATCATAGACCACCTTGTGGTCCTGGTCATCGTTGATAAATTCGTTCAAAGGCAGATGCAATATCAGATGCAGTTTTTTTATAATGGTTCTACTTCTTTTTATCTATTTGCAACATCAACGAAAGCTAATGCCCATTTGTATGTGCGTGATGGACGTTTAATAGTTTTCATGGCATCATGTGGTACAAAAAATATTTGCTTGATGAACTTCATGTGCATATTAAATTTGTTTAGGTGAAGGTAGATATATTTGCTGTCGTGCTCACCAATTTACAGCAACAACACATGTGACACCAGCTACATCAGCACGTTTTATGTGGTGGTTCTGGTAAAACAACACGTGTGATTGAATTATTCCTGAACAGTTATTCAGATTTGATTACTTTGACATCGACACATAGATTCGCCAGAGAAAAAAATGAACGAAGAATAAAATTATCATGGTTTCTTCAGATGGTGCGGGGACAAATGGACGTCATCGCGGATAGATGAGAAATACATTCCTAACATTATTATCTGGGACGATATATTCACAGTGTCGTTGGAAGTATTAAAAATGTATCTTGACTGGTTATTGACGAAAAATACTGCTGTGATAATGTGTCGTGATCATGGTCAATCGCAACCCTTTGTTCCACAGTCTCCACATGAGTGCCTGAACACATTTATAGGTCATTATGAAGAAATAACCGATGACCATGGAGCTATTGTTGAAACACTGAAAAAATTTAAAGGTTAATCAGACTTGCAGCCAGACAAAATATAATATGAGATGATGCGTTCAGTAATTCCAGAAACAACTCTTATGAATGATTTTTGGAATTTATAGATACCTGCTTTGCTGATTTGATAGTGGCAAGTAAAAAGATAGTTCGTGATACACTTCACAACAATTATTTCTGTTACACAAAGAAGAGAAGAATTTTCAAATCTAGCTGTACCATTGTGTTATCGCCCAGCGGATGCTCGATGACAGAATATTGATGTTGAAATCACTGGTTGCGGAGATAAATAAATTCTTATAATACATGATATTTTATAGTTCCTGCCAGTACAATTGATAGCGCGTTAACGATGAACAAAACGCGGTTGTAATTGTCAGTAATCAGAAATTATTTGGATTTGTTCACGTACAAATTCACATTTAGGAACAGTTAAATCTATCTGTAGATTGCAATTCTACCCGTGGATCCAACCCCACTAAAACTTTTGTGTGAAGTCACACTCCAAATAAAATCAGTTGGTCATTTTCACCCCTTTCCCCAATAAGTTCACCAGGTTAATATAAATACCATACGGTGACATTACATAGTACTGGTTGAGAGAAAGATTCATGTCGTTGTATTGGTTTATTTTTTTGTAAACGCATTGGCAGGCTTCATAGAAGTTGCAAGAGTAATTTCATTGTTTAGCATAGCTGTCACACTTGGTAATCTTGCAACCCATTCACGAGATCTCTCCCCGGACTTAAAGTCGATGGATATTTCATTTGTATATTGATACACATATTATAACCGCAGATCTCTAGTGTTCGATTAAATCGTTCAACGACTGCCTGATCGCGATGAATTTCAGTGTGTCCTCGTCTGATTTTGACGTTATGTGTTTTCATCAACGATGATACTGCACCAATAAATTTCTTGCCAGGATCAACCAGTAACAGCCGTCGCCATCATAGACCACCTTGTGGTCCTGGTCATCGTTGATAAATTCGTTCAAAGGCAGATGCAATATCAGATGCAGTTTTTTTTATAATGGTTCTACTTCTTTTTATCTATTTGCAACATCAACGAAAGCTAATGCCCATTTGTATGTGCGTGATGGACGTTTAATAGTTTTCATGGCATCATGTGGTACAAAAAATATTTGCTTGATGAACTTCATGTGCATATTAAATTTGTTTAGGTGAAGGTAGATATATTTGCTGTCGTGCTCACCAATTTACAGCAACAACACATGTGACACCAGCTACATCAGCACGTTTTATGTGGTGGTTCTGGTAAAACAACACGTGTGATTGAATTATTCCTGAACAGTTATTCAGATTTGATTACTTTGACATCGACACATAGATTCGCCAGAGAAAAAAATGAACGAAGAATAAAATTATCATGGTTTCTTCAGATGGTGCGGGGACAAATGGACGTCATCGCGGATAGATGAGAAATACATTCCTAACATTATTATCTGGGACGATATATTCACAGTGTCGTTGGAAGTATTAAAAATGTATCTTGACTGGTTATTGACGAAAAATACTGCTGTGATAATGTGTCGTGATCATGGTCAATCGCAACCCTTTGTTCCACAGTCTCCACATGAGTGCCTGAACACATTTATAGGTCATTATGAAGAAATAACCGATGACCATGGAGCTATTGTTGAAACACTGAAAAAATTTAAAGGTTAATCAGACTTGCAGCCAGACAAAATATAATATGAGATGATGCGTTCAGTAATTCCAGAAACAACTCTTATGAATGATTTTTGGAATTTATAGATACCTGCTTTGCTGATTTGATAGTGGCAAGTAAAAAGATAGTTCGTGATACACTTCACAACAATTATTTCTGTTACACAAAGAAGAGAAGAATTTTCAAATCTAGCTGTACCATTGTGTTATCGCCCAGCGGATGCTCGATGACAGAATATTGATGTTGAAATCACTGGTTGCGGAGATAAATAAATTCTTATAATACATGATATTTTATAGTTCCTGCCAGTACAATTGATAGCGCGTTAACGATGAACAAAACGCGGTTGTAATTGTCAGTAATCAGAAATTATTTGGATTTGTTCACGTACAAATTCACATTTAGGAACAGTTAAATCTATCTGTAGATTGCAATTCTACCCGTGGATCCAACCCCACTAAAACTTTTGTGTGAAGTCACACTCCAAATAAAATCAGTTGGTCATTTTCACCCCTTTCCCCAATAAGTTCACCAGGTTAATATAAATACCATACGGTGACATTACATAGTACTGGTTGAGAGAAAGATTCATGTCGTTGTATTGGTTTATTTTTTTGTAAACGCATTGGCAGGCTTCATAGAAGTTGCAAGAGTAATTTCATTGTTTAGCATAGCTGTCACACTTGGTAATCTTGCAACCCATTCACGAGATCTCTCCCCGGACTTAAAGTCGATGGATATTTCATTTGTATATTGATACACATATTATAACCGCAGATCTCTAGTGTTCGATTAAATCGTTCAACGACTGCCTGATCGCGATGAATTTCAGTGTGTCCTCGTCTGATTTTGACGTTATGTGTTTTCATCAACGATGATACTGCACCAAGAAATTTCTTGCCAGGATCAACCAGTAACAGCCGTCGCCATCATAGACCACCTTGTGGTCCTGGTCATCGTTGATAAATTCGTTCAAAGGCAGATGCAATATCAGATGCAGTTTTTTTTATAATGGTTCTACTTCTTTTTATCTATTTGCAACATCAACGAAAGCTAATGCCCATTTGTATGTGCGTGATGGACGTTTAATAGTTTTCATGGCATCATGTGGTACAAAAAATATTTGCTTGATGAACTTCATGTGCATATTAAATTTGTTTAGGTGAAGGTAGATATATTTGCTGTCGTGCTCACCAATTTACAGCAACAACACATGTGACACCAGCTACATCAGCACGTTTTATGTGGTGGTTCTGGTAAAACAACACGTGTGATTGAATTATTCCTGAACAGTTATTCAGATTTGATTACTTTGACATCGACACATAGATTCGCCAGAGAAAAAAATGAACGAAGAATAAAATTATCATGGTTTCTTCAGATGGTGCGGGGACAAATGGACGTCATCGCGGATAGATGAGAAATACATTCCTAACATTATTATCTGGGACGATATATTCACAGTGTCGTTGGAAGTATTAAAAATGTATCTTGACTGGTTATTGACGAAAAATACTGCTGTGATAATGTGTCGTGATCATGGTCAATCGCAACCCTTTGTTCCACAGTCTCCACATGAGTGCCTGAACACATTTATAGGTCATTATGAAGAAATAACCGATGACCATGGAGCTATTGTTGAAACACTGAAAAAATTTAAAGGTTAATCAGACTTGCAGCCAGACAAAATATAATATGAGATGATGCGTTCAGTAATTCCAGAAACAACTCTTATGAATGATTTTTGGAATTTATAGATACCTGCTTTGCTGATTTGATAGTGGCAAGTAAAAAGATAGTTCGTGATACACTTCACAACAATTATTTCTGTTACACAAAGAAGAGAAGAATTTTCAAATCTAGCTGTACCATTGTGTTATCGCCCAGCGGATGCTCGATGACAGAATATTGATGTTGAAATCACTGCTTGCGGAGATAAATAAATTCTTATAATACATGATATTTTATAGTTCTTGCCAGTACAATTGATAGCGCGTTAACGATGAACAAAACGCGGTTGTAATTGTCAGTAATCAGAAATTATTTGGATTTGTTCACGTACAAATTCACATTTAGGAACAGTTAAATCTATCTGTAGATTGCAATTCTACCCGTGGATCCAACCCCACTAAAACTTTTGTGTGAAGTCACACTCCAAATAAAATCAGTTGCTCATTTTCACCCCTTTCCCCCAATAAGTTCACCAGGTTAATATAAATACCATACGGTGACATTACATAGTACTGGTTGAGAGAAAGATTCATGTCGTTGTATTGGTTTATTTTTTTTGTAAACGCATTGGCAGGCTTCATAGAAGTTGCAAGAGTAATTTCATTGTTTAGCATAGCTGTCACACTTGGTAATCTTGCAACCCATTCACGAGATCTCTCCCCGGACTTAAAGTCGATGGATATTTCATTTGTATATTGATACACATATTATAACCGCAGATCTCTAGTGTTCGATTAAATCGTTCAACGACTGCCTGATCGCGATGAATTTCAGTGTGTCCTCGTCTGATTTTGACGTTATGTGTTTTCATCAACGATGATACTGCACCAAGAAATTTCTTGCCAGGATCAACCAGTAACAGCCGTCGCCATCATAGACCACCTTGTGGTCCTGGTCATCGTTGATAAATTCGTTCAAAGGCAGATGCAATATCAGATGCAGTTTTTTTTATAATGGTTCTACTTCTTTTTATCTATTTGCAACATCAACGAAAGCTAATGCCCATTTGTATGTGCGTGATGGACGTTTAATAGTTTTCATGGCATCATGTGGTACAAAAAATATTTGCTTGATGAACTTCATGTGCATATTAAATTTGTTTAGGTGAAGGTAGATATATTTGCTGTCGTGCTCACCAATTTACAGCAACAACACATGTGACACCAGCTACATCAGCACGTTTTATGTGGTGGTTCTGGTAAAACAACACGTGTGATTGAATTATTCCTGAACAGTTATTCAGATTTGATTACTTTGACATCGACACATAGATTCGCCAGAGAAAAAAATGAACGAAGAATAAAATTATCATGGTTTCTTCAGATGGTGCGGGGACAAATGGACGTCATCGCGGATAGATGAGAAATACATTCCTAACATTATTATCTGGGACGATATATTCACAGTGTCGTTGGAAGTATTAAAAATGTATCTTGACTGGTTATTGACGAAAAATACTGCTGTGATAATGTGTCGTGATCATGGTCAATCGCAACCCTTTGTTCCACAGTCTCCACATGAGTGCCTGAACACATTTATAGGTCATTATGAAGAAATAACCGATGACCATGGAGCTATTGTTGAAACACTGAAAAAATTTAAAGGTTAATCAGACTTGCAGCCAGACAAAATATAATATGAGATGATGCGTTCAGTAATTCCAGAAACAACTCTTATGAATGATTTTTGGAATTTATAGATACCTGCTTTGCTGATTTGATAGTGGCAAGTAAAAAGATAGTTCGTGATACACTTCACAACAATTATTTCTGTTACACAAAGAAGAGAAGAATTTTCAAATCTAGCTGTACCATTGTGTTATCGCCCAGCGGATGCTCGATGACAGAATATTGATGTTGAAATCACTGCTTGCGGAGATAAATAAATTCTTATAATACATGATATTTTATAGTTCTTGCCAGTACAATTGATAGCGCGTTAACGATGAACAAAACGCGGTTGTAATTGTCAGTAATCAGAAATTATTTGGATTTGTTCACGTACAAATTCACATTTAGGAACAGTTAAATCTATCTGTAGATTGCAATTCTACCCGTGGATCCAACCCCACTAAAACTTTTGTGTGAAGTCACACTCCAAATAAAATCAGTTGCTCATTTTCACCCCTTTCCCCCAATAAGTTCACCAGGTTAATATAAATACCATACGGTGACATTACATAGTACTGGTTGAGAGAAAGATTCATGTCGTTGTATTGGTTTATTTTTTTGTAAACGCATTGGCAGGCTTCATAGAAGTTGCAAGAGTAATTTCATTGTTTAGCATAGCTGTCACACTTGGTAATCTTGCAACCCATTCACGAGATCTCTCCCCGGACTTAAAGTCGATGGATATTTCATTTGTATATTGATACACATATTATAACCGCAGATCTCTAGTGTTCGATTAAATCGTTCAACGACTGCCTGATCGCGATGAATTTCAGTGTGTCCTCGTCTGATTTTGACGTTATGTGTTTTCATCAACGATGATACTGCACCAAGAAATTTCTTGCCAGGATCAACCAGTAACAGCCGTCGCCATCATAGACCACCTTGTGGTCCTGGTCATCGTTGATAAATTCGTTCAAAGGCAGATGCAATATCAGATGCAGTTTTTTTATAATGGTTCTACTTCTTTTTATCTATTTGCAACATCAACGAAAGCTAATGCCCATTTGTATGTGCGTGATGGACGTTTAATAGTTTTCATGGCATCATGTGGTACAAAAAATATTTGCTTGATGAACTTCATGTGCATATTAAATTTGTTTAGGTGAAGGTAGATATATTTGCTGTCGTGCTCACCAATTTACAGCAACAACACATGTGACACCAGCTACATCAGCACGTTTTATGTGGTGGTTCTGGTAAAACAACACGTGTGATTGAATTATTCCTGAACAGTTATTCAGATTTGATTACTTTGACATCGACACATAGATTCGCCAGAGAAAAAAATGAACGAAGAATAAAATTATCATGGTTTCTTCAGATGGTGCGGGGACAAATGGACGTCATCGCGGATAGATGAGAAATACATTCCTAACATTATTATCTGGGACGATATATTCACAGTGTCGTTGGAAGTATTAAAAATGTATCTTGACTGGTTATTGACGAAAAATACTGCTGTGATAATGTGTCGTGATCATGGTCAATCGCAACCCTTTGTTCCACAGTCTCCACATGAGTGCCTGAACACATTTATAGGTCATTATGAAGAAATAACCGATGACCATGGAGCTATTGTTGAAACACTGAAAAAATTTAAAGGTTAATCAGACTTGCAGCCAGACAAAATATAATATGAGATGATGCGTTCAGTAATTCCAGAAACAACTCTTATGAATGATTTTTGGAATTTATAGATACCTGCTTTGCTGATTTGATAGTGGCAAGTAAAAAGATAGTTCGTGATACACTTCACAACAATTATTTCTGTTACACAAAGAAGAGAAGAATTTTCAAATCTAGCTGTACCATTGTGTTATCGCCCAGCGGATGCTCGATGACAGAATATTGATGTTGAAATCACTGGTTGCGGAGATAAATAAATTCTTATAATACATGATATTTTATAGTTCCTGCCAGTACAATTGATAGCGCGTTAACGATGAACAAAACGCGGTTGTAATTGTCAGTAATCAGAAATTATTTGGATTTGTTCACGTACAAATTCACATTTAGGAACAGTTAAATCTATCTGTAGATTGCAATTCTACCCGTGGATCCAACCCCACTAAAACTTTTGTGTGAAGTCACACTCCAAATAAAATCAGTTGCTCATTTTCACCCCTTTCCCCCAATAAGTTCACCAGGTTAATATAAATACCATACGGTGACATTACATAGTACTGGTTGAGAGAAAGATTCATGTCGTTGTATTGGTTTATTTTTTTGTAAACGCATTGGCAGGCTTCATAGAAGTTGCAAGAGTAATTTCATTGTTTAGCATAGCTGTCACACTTGGTAATCTTGCAACCCATTCACGAGATCTCTCCCCGGACTTAAAGTCGATGGATATTTCATTTGTATATTGATACACATATTATAACCGCAGATCTCTAGTGTTCGATTAAATCGTTCAACGACTGCCTGATCGCGATGAATTTCAGTGTGTCCTCGTCTGATTTTGACGTTATGTGTTTTCATCAACGATGCCAGGATCAACCAGTAACAGCCGTCGCCATCATAGACCACCTTGTGGTCCTGGTCATCGTTGATAAATTCGTTCAAACGCAGATGCAATATCAGATGCAGTTTTTTTTATAATGGTTCTACTTCTTTTTATCTATTTGCAACATCAACGAAAGCTAATGCCCATTTGTATGTGCGTGATGGACGTTTAATAGTTTTCATGGCATCATGTGGTACAAAAAATATTTGCTTGATGAACTTCATGTGCATATTAAATTTGTTTAGGTGAAGGTAGATATATTTGCTGTCGTGCTCACCAATTTACAGCAACAACACATGTGACACCAGCTACATCAGCACGTTTATCAATCGCTGCTCTACCCCTCCAAAATTGTCTTTGGCTATAATAAATCGATTTCATTATTATGATACTAATCAGTTGATTAAATACCAAACCCTTTTACTTGTTTATCTTTCATTACAAATTTTACTAGAACTCTGTCAAATTTTTCTCTGAGAGATTGATTTTGATTGAATTTAAAGAGTGAATCAACTTCATAACTGCAATATATCGTTGTTAGAAGTCCTTATCTTTATAAGCAACATTATAAACGTGATACGCTTGATCAGTTGCATTATTGGACACTCTCCAGGTCTCGATTGATCTCGAGTGTCAAGTCCGATATCAAGTCGAGTTCGCGGACCAAAATAATTATATTCAGCAAAATATTTCTCACCAGGATACATTGCTCATGGAGCTCCTGGTAATTTTCCCAGTGAAGTAGCAATATCACCACCTGTCCTCAGATATGAAATAAATTTATATTTTGTACCACATTTTACACACTTCCCTGTGAGTGCGTGCCTTCTATATTGTGTTATTATTGTTGTTAATCCTCTTGTGAGGGGTGGGGCCTGCATCTAACACAATATAAATCCATATAATTTATTATATTTATATAACATGGATATCATTGATTTCTCAGCGACACGAAAACAAGAAGCAATCAAACATCATCCAGCGCTACCAAATTATATTAGTGCAATTATTTCCAATCCCATTGGGGTTTGGTAAAGTACAATTGTTGCTTAAACTGATAATGAGATGACTGAAGTGTGATAACTTATATCTAGAAGCACCGTCTGAAAATGATCAGAGATGTTATGAAGTATATAAAGATTTTAATGAAAACACAAAGTTACAGGATGAAGATAATGATATTATTAATTTTATCACCAATATTGATTACGCTCCATTGATTACGCTCTATCTGTAGATGATCTCGACTGATTTATTAATAATTTTTTAGTATATGACGATGTAATGCTGGACAAACAATCAAAACCAGCTCGGATATTTTCTTGAGGTAGACACAAAAGTACTGACGCGATTTATGTCACTCAACGATATACACAAATACCTAAAGTGATTAGAGACAACTGTAATATTTCACTTGTGCTTAATGGAGAAATGATGCAAATTTTGTTTAAATAGAAATACAAGTCCTGTAAAAAGTTCTAAACACAGTCTGAAGTGTCTGAAGTTCTGGTCCAAAATGGCGGATGACAACGTCAGACGAAGGCTAACAGAAAATTTCAGAATTTACACAATAAAGCACAGTTTGTGTAGTCCCGTTCCAATTTAGAATATTTTCGGGAAAATATCCAAATCAGTAATGTTCTCCAGGAAAACTATTATTCATAAAAACGAAGTAAAAATATCTCCTCTAACAAGACATGTTTTCTACGTAGGCATACGAACAGACAACTTCATCAGGCACAGAAATATCTTTCTTAAGGTAATAGAAGTTGTATAACTGACTTTACGACTCTATGACTGTGTATGACTCGACTACGACTGCCTGTCCGTGACTGTACGACGCACACAAATTTCCAACATATAAATGAAGCTAATAGGTTGTTTGAATTGCACGCGCACGATGACTCATGCAATTTCGTAATACTTCTGGACATTAGGAAAGCCTGGCCCAGTATCAGCCAATCGTTTTTATAGCTACTCCTGAATGTTTACTTGTAATGATTTTTTTATCATACACAACACGTGCTCACATGAGTCACATCTACAACTCAAGTAAACATTGTTTTTCAAAAACATGTTAGACTGATATTAATATAATTATATTAATAATTACATTTAATGAAATAAAAATGAAATAGAAAGATTTATACAGAATTGTTTTCTTAACACACACAATTAAACTACAGGGTCGTAACAGTAGCAAGTATTTACTGAAAACGCTGATTCGTTGCCGGTAAAACTCACTTTGCAACGGTAGAAATGTCATTATCATCCTCAGAACTTCAAAAGCAAACACCGTTATTCTGTAATTTGATACCAACTTTGTTGGAGCTCTTGAAATTTCTAATGAATAGCATCATTCTCAATGCTTAATTAGCAGATAAATTTTATAATAACAAGTCTCCTTCCATTTGGCATAATAAATTCAGTATCTGTAATTGGGCATTTCAGATTATGACGGATGCTAAAGATGTTACGATTAACACTACCTTTGACAAGTATAAAAAATATTATGACTCAATAAATCATTTTTGCATGCTCGATGTTTACTTCAAAGAATGAAAATATAGCACGTTAAAATTTAAAATACCTTTGATGTTAAGTTTTTTTATTGCAGCTAGAACTTTCTCGTCTGTATATCCATGCTCTAGAACGCTTTGTGCAGCAGGCGTGCAAAGAAAATTGGAACATAATTTCTGTTTATCCGAGCTCTGACCTGCAAGAGAGGCTTCGTTTTAAGTATTGAAAAAAATTGCTTGTTCAATGCTTGGCGATTATTTACATTATTCGCTATCAAAGAAAAATATATTTTCATGCAAATTGTAGCAAAATACTAACGTCTCATTGCTTCATTGGCATCAAAAACAACTCTTTCGATCTAAACAAACGCATTGTTGTAGATCCTGTTGTAGATCCTAAATATATGTGCTTGAGTGTATAGTGTTTAAAGCTTATATGGTACCGTGTAGTCAATATAGTGATCAGGTGCAGTTTAACGCTACCGGGAGGGCAATACCAAACGTAGATGGGGGGAACGGTCCCATATGGATTACCCACAATATATGTACAAAACGGTCACAAGCATGATTTATCAACAAAATGAAAACCATGTTGAAATCAACAAACTTGGACCAATTTCATCATTATAACAGATTTATAACATCTCAGAATATAATATTTTTAAAACGGCTGATACATTTTAGTGGCAGTAATTAAAAATCAATTTAGATTGTATATACGTAGAACAACAATACATAACGAATACGAAAATAATTATTAAAAACATTATCGCTTACCTTGGGCAACCCAGTTCCATTCCTGAACGTCTTCATGGAAATTCTGCCTTTCAATTTCTCTCTTGCCTGCGCTCACGCGTTCCCTTGGACTTGCTGAGAGACTCCATCTCGGACTTGTAGTGTACGTCTTAAGTAGAAACAAAGAGGTGAAAGAAAATGGAATCGTTTACAAATTAACATTCTTAGTGATACCTTATGATGGAACATTTTTTTTTTCTGAAAGTATGAGAAAAATGGTATGTTCTAAGTTTAATATGACCTTTGGGTATAATTACTTAATAAATGTCATTTAATTTACGCATGGAAATACTTTTTGAAGCACAAATTTAAATTTTATGTTGTCGCTAACAGAATTAACCACATTACTTGGTATTTAGCCTTGGGGATTACCGAATAGCACATACAAAACGTAGAAAGTGTGGTGTTGTGTTTGGGAGGGGACGCCCGTTCATCCCGAATTCTCAGGTGGTGGATTTGACCTCTATCATCGTCTTGACGAGGCTATTATTTGTTTATCGTCACTCTGTTGACAAGCCTTATCAGACAACGGTCCTCATTTCAGAAGGAGTCAAACGCTGCATGTAAAATGTAATATGTATTCCCTTTTTGATATCCGTTACATGTGATGAATTTTTAAATTTTATTGATGTTTCGGAAATTATTCAAAATTTCTATCAGTCAGACTAGTGTCTCATAACGCCATTCTATTCAGTAGACTATAGTCTGTTTCAGGTAAGACATTTAATAGCTAAACAGACAAGTTAAATTCAATTATATATTTTACAGATTAAATGATGAGACAAATTCAGATCTTTCTACTACTGTACGAATATTCTTGTTGCAGACCGAACGTGGTTATAATTATAATCTCGTATAGTTGTTCTTATTAATGAATCGAATGCGTAAAAAAGTCAATTAGTAAGAACGTGTAATATATATATATATATATATATATATATATATATATATATATATATATATATATATATATATATATATATATATATATATATATATATATATATATATATAATTGTAGTTCCATTTAAACGTGTCAAATTGATTACACTGTTCAGTTATTTTATTTCTAGCTGCAACGGGAGTCGTCGAACTCTATGGGGTTGTGTAACACTGATACTGAAGTCAGGGATTATAACGGTCAACTCCCTGTGAGGGACCAACGGGTCTGAGAGATAACGAATAGTGGACCACACAAGATCATTCCTCACCCTCAACTTCAGGAAATGTATATCGGAATTATCTGTAGTAATTGTCTGGGTGCAACGATATAACAACACTATACATGTTGAACATAATTGAAAATGTTATATTTATGACAAGATAATGCACTAGCATACTTGTGGATGAACAATACGTGATCATATTTGCTGATATTGCTTACATTGATCACATTTATTGGCAAATCTATTTATTATTCATGCACTGATCAGATATGTGGAAAAACGACACCGTTTCTTATTATCTGTTGAAAATCCATGCTGATCGTATCCGTTCGATAACGCTAACATTTTGTTAAATACATTGTTGATCTCTGTGCATCACAAAAGCAGAATTTTAAGTTCTTAGAGATTAGTTTATGTGAGACAGAAATAAGTGTGTAACCTATTGTGACATAGATTCAATTATCATTTTATTTACATAATAGAAATATTCACATTCACGAGCTCGATTTATATATCTTCGCGAGATCAGTTGTCATCCGGGTTTTACTTGTAATAATGAACTCTTAACTGAATATGAAAGGAGCAGTATAAGAGGCTAACTGCATATTCAAACATTACATTTGGTGTGCATATATATATATATATATATATATATATATATATATATATATATATATATATATATATATATATATATATATATATATATATATATATATATATATATATATAATTGATAGAAATACCCTATTTACTAACGAAATATTTTTTAGACCAAACTGTCTGGCTTTTCATAGCTTGAAACATAAAAGAATCGGCAAGTTAAATATGCTGTCATTGGAAATAAAAATGATCACCGTTACCTTTGGAAGATGAGCTTCATTCTGAGTTTGCTTAATGAAGTCTTCACCTTTGACACTTCTCAGATGAACACAGTCTTGTTTATATTTCGCGTGCTCCTTAGTAGGATCGTCTCCATAGTCCCAGTTTTTCAGACCTAAATCGCACCAATAGCAGCGGACTACGTCGCTTAAACCTGGAGTTTTAAATATATCATCAATATTTTTTTCCGAATTGCTACCAGCAAGGTGTCTGCATGGAAGCTGTGGTGCTAAAACACCAATCACACCACCCACCCACCCCCAACAAAAACAATCGCCACTCCAAGTCGCACAGAAGGGACAAGGGGTATGGGTGAGTAGTCATCGGTCTTAAGGTAGCATCTTATCCTATAGACCATTTCATGGAGACTTCGGCGAACTTCGTAATTTGCTCGGAATTTTGATCACGTGGCGGTTGGTCAACTAGTACCATTTTTATATCTCTTTAGCATGGCTTGGCCGAGGTTCGAGTCCGCGACCTCTTGCATCCGAGGAGGACGCTCTAACCTCTTAGCCACCAAAGAGAATACATTGTCAAAAAATGACATTTCATTTGTTTCATTAATATGAAATATATTGGCAGCAATAAGCAAACATGTGATGTGTATGCATCGGCTAATAACAACACAGTATCGTAGATGAAAATGCGCGTTATCTGGTTGGAGAAAACGTGACGAGAACACTTGCGAAATAGTCACTATTCAGCATGGTTGTATGTCAGATTACGAATACGAAGCTTTGATTATTGTGGAAAAGTCATGTACTTTTTAAATATTGGTGTGCCGAGACAGAAAGCAATTATTTCCGTTTGGCTTGGCTAGGCACACCTTATAGTGTTTTGCGTTAAAAACTCTTCTGAAGTATAATATGAAGTAAATCCTGTTCATCTTGCTTATTATAACAAAACATCTCTCAAACGTCCGACTAACTTAAAGGTTGCTACTTACATTTTTCAGGAATGGAAAATAAATTTAGAAAATTCAGCATTTGCTTAATTTTTTTAAAAAAGAAGTCAAAGTGGTATATATTGCAATCATTATTATATTTTTGTCACTGATATGTGTGTGCCGCAAAAGAACATTTTACTCCGGAGTATATATATATATATATATATATATATATATATATATATATATATATATATATATATATATATATATATATATATATATATATATACATATATATATATATATATATATATATATATATATATATATATATATATATATATATATATATATATATATATATATATATATATATATATATATAGGATTAATCGAATTAAAAGTCACTGGATTTTTCTAAACATATGTAAATCTTCCATGGCATAGGATTTTGAGAGCTTATTAAAGTAAATGGTACGTAGAAACTTATCTTTGCATCTGCTTCTGTTCTCAAATTTAAGAAAGAACGTTTTCGTAACGTCTCATATCTCTCAAAGTTCGAGGGATCCGTAGGTGAAGATAATTTTGTCTGACCCGGCAAAAGTCCACCCAGTTACTAAGTTTTATCGCATGTAACTTCAGTTTGATTCAGCGAAGAAATGAAAATAATGGATACGTATGCAGGTTTATAATGAGCCATCGATTATAGATATTAGGAACCAGAGACTTAGGGGCAGATGTAGAACTGGCTTTTTTCAAGTTGCTAACCTTGTCTCGTTTATTTTAAGATAAGCATGTCCAGTGTCATAACAGGTAATATCAGTGATCTAATCTTTGTCGCACAGTATGATTTTTGTTTCTTCAGCCTATTGCAACATTAAGCTTTTGTTAACCATCGATGATGAAAACGAGCAATTTTGTGCATGACTGTTATTTCCCTCGAGATATTCCCCTTTCGAGCCTCCACTCATGGAGTATTTACAAAGAACACCTGAAGTACATGTGTCATATTCGCTAGCCAAGGCTCCGATTTGTTAGCCCTCTCTACATCTTGGATGATCGATCAGATGTTTCGGTGCTTTGAGTCCATGCTTTTCATTTGATGCGGCGGAAAACCACCGAATCTAATCAAAATCAAGTTGTTCAAATTTGAACACTGTTAATAAATAATCGAGAGAACTAGAGCACACAACTAGAATGGACTCGTAAATAAGCAGCTTTCAGCTGCCGGTCTAAGTTTGTACAAAAAGATCCTTGCCCTCAAATAAGCCTGTGTTGGGTTCTCTCTGACACTTAGTCATACTTTGATGGTCAAACTTATAAAGTATCTTTTTGAAGTTAATTGCCTCCACCATATTCGGCCGAAGTACAAAAAGTACCACTGTTATACACTGTTGGTTAGTTGGCAGTAGATACTAAGGAAGGCAACCCAAGAAATCCAACAGTTGTCGCTATGACAAGGCACTGAAATATCTGATAGATCCACCAAGGTGTAGATAAGGTTAACATATCGGAATCTCGGCTAGCGAAGATGTACATATTTACTACTGAATAATAAGTGCTTTCCCACAATCTTCCTCTAGGAGTTCTTTCAATAATAAGATGCCGTAATACATGCACATAGACGATAATGACGTGACAACATTTATAAACATACATATACATATAATTATTTATAATCGTTCTACTCAAGACTTATGATATAAAATGTTTTATCTACAATAAAGCAAACACGTTCTTAGATTTACGACAGGCTAAAGACTGTTACCTTTATAGGTGATAATATAGTATAATATACAAAGCAAAATAGTATGACCTTTTGGCAACGAAATTAGGATTCAAAGAAATGATCACATTATTAATGTTAATGACAATGACTGTAATACCTGTATAATAAAAACCGGCTTTTGCTAAATCTTGGATGCTTATTTCATTGTAGTTTGGGAATTTTGCAAAGGTGGATAGTCTCACCTCAAGAGACTGGTACTCGGGACTTCTTGCTGATGTCAATGACCCTGTATTTTCTTTGTGATAATCTTCGGTCAGTTCTAAAGAGATATGTTTTTTATATTGCTGAAAATTATCTGTCAGAATTACTTCATAGTAAGGTGGGAAAACATTGATTGATATAATTTAAATTACAGTAAATCTACCAAACGTAGCTAGATATAATACTCCCTTAGCATCATTAGAAAATATTTCATCAAAGATAATAACAGATTCCTATCATTAGATAACATCCGAAAGTTGCTTTAACCCTACAAGACTTTAAAGGTATTAAAACAATTTACTCAAAATTATTTGCATATATTCTTCTATATAAAAATATATTAAATAGTTAGAAAAGCTCCATGTTGATTACAATTATGTAATAACTTTCATTAAGTAATGGTAATATACAAATTTGGGCATGAGATTATCTTTGACTTCAGAAATAATTTTTAAAAGTAGTGTTCTACTTGTGGTGACAGTGCGATCTCCTCCATCCATTGTGACAACCCCGGTATTGAACCCGATTTTCATCTTAGCGTCATTCCTAATCTGATCCTGTGAACATAGATCGTACAAGTATAAAACATGTAAAATATTTTGTTACAATATTATATTTTAAATTCTTATATTTTCAGCAGTAGAACTCTCATATAAAGATAGATTATTGACAGAAATTAATTACTATCCTAAACCTAGCATCCGTTAATTATGGAACAACAACTGTACATTTGAACTATAGTTTGCGAAAATAATAATTATCAAGTTCCAAACTTTGCAATTGATACATGAAATGATATTTAGTATCCAAAAGCATATTAGCCACACTCTTATAAACATTTATTTACATTTTTTTAATTTGTACCTTCTCATATAGTCATCCAACTATAATAAAATATCTAGTGCATTAAGATTAGTGATATTTTGAGGTAAATACCAAGTATTCTTGAATAGTCTTCCATCCCAAAGTGTTCTCTAGGTGGTTACAAGTCGGGGAGTAGCGAATGTGCTCTAGAAGTGGGTCATCGTCTGGATCCCAATGTTTCAAAGCCACACCACACGAGTAGCATGTTATTGTGTCTCCCACTCCTGCAAAATTCTCATATGTTTAACTCCGCTCTCATCTAACGTGTTATTGCTGTTCCGTTAATAAAAATTTTGAAACTGAAGGTGATGGAATTCACATGACTTTAACATTATGAAGGTCAAATTTTAGTACAAAAATAGTGCAACTTTCATTACAGTAGAGCAAATCATACATTATGTACACACACACACACTATATATAAATATATATATATATATATATATATATATATATATATATATATATATATATATATATATATATATATATATATGTACGGTGTATCAGTAATATTCCACGAGATGTGTAAATTTTTCATTAAATGGAAACGAAGCTTGCTAAGTTTTTTTTTAATGCAATATTTATACAACGAGAGGTATATCATTGATACACCGTACATACTGTACATATATTTTATTTATACCACATGTATTCATTTAATATGGGAGATAAACCTGACGGTCATAAACAGTGCACTGTAGGGGAGTGAACTCTTTACAAATCATCGCACATATGTAAGCTCAAAAAAGAAGTTCTATAGTGATTCTTAATTTTGTGTACATTTCATTAATATTAATTGCTTTGTGTTTCCTTTAATAATAGTAAATAAAATGAAAACACTACAAGTTAATAGCCAACATTAATTTTGTTTTAAATAATGTGCATGCAAACATTGAATTTACAGCGTTAGGCATCATGTATAGTAACAGTCCGGCAATTTTGATCTATAAGGAGATTACGAATCGAGCCAGAAACATAATAATAATAAAGGAAAAAGAGATAATGAAACAATTTAACCTTAACTGCGTTTCGTTGATATCGTTTCTGTCCATATTTTCCTTTTCCTACTGACTGTCAGTGTCCCTTTGAAAAATTCTCCTACGTTTCCTCTGTGTGGGCTCTGTTTGAAAATCGCTTGTTGCAAGATGTTGACCCAATTAGGGATTTCATACACATTTTGCGGAAGGTTCATAAAAAACATATTTTGTACGGTGATATTTGTTTCGTAGAATGGGTTGTTAATGATCTGATTCTGGTGAATATTAAACGTTTGGGAACTTGATATACTACAGTCATCTGCTGTGCAGTTTGAAATTTTTTTCTTGTGGGGGTGGGGGATGGTTACTTGGTTGGCCTTAGACCAACAAGTAGGTCTCTGCTTTTCTCTGACAACAGACAGCAATGGACTCGGTAAATATTCCATACTGAAGTTTATATATTCTTTCCGTTCAGATGTATCGGACGCTATTTAGGAATTAATGCATTTATTTCGACTGACCTTGGAATGCGGATGGAAACTAAAATCCCATTTCTTTTGACCTATGGTGTAAAATCCTTCAGAAGACTCACTTTTTAGTAATAATCCCTGTAAGAACAAAACACTTTTGTATAATCTATAAATTACCTGATTTTTAAATTGCTGCCGCATGCGTAGAAAGCAGCATCACCTTAAGACAAGAATAACTGATGGAAACCTTCTAGTGAGGAGTAAATCACACAGGGCTGACTCAACCTTGGGACGGAGGAATTGAGATTGCGTCTGTTCTTCACGGCATAATTGAGAGAGAGGGGGATGGGGGAATTCGAGATATAGAGAACGATAAATTATTTAATTGAAGAGTTTCATAGAGATATGGCTGAGACACCGATACGTCAGTACTGAAAGAATGTTAAAACTTCAGTATGGACTATTGCCCGAGGCCATTGGTCTCTGCTGTCCGTAAAGTAAAAAAAAGCAGAGGCCTAATTGTTGGTCTAGAGTGGCCGGTATTGCTCAGGTAATTGGAGTAAGTCTGTTGTTGTTTGTCACTTATGATGGAAAAGCTGTTTATAGACTGTACATTTATGTGGCATGAAATTTGCATATTAGTTGGAGGATGATTTTGTCTCTTAACTTCTGAATTAGGCACTTTCGGCTGCTCGTGCTTGTTAATTTCTTTCTTTCTGTAAAATTTGCCTTTTCTTTCATTTTTTTTTTCATGATACATCCAAGTTTATTGATTCCAATGATTTACTTCCTAAACCATTTTGGGTTTGTCATGGAGATTGGCATAGTGTTGGGTATAATATAAAAACTATTTTCAGGCTGACAAAAGTCTGCTGGTCTTAGCTCTTCACACCGTTTGTACATATCAAGTGGATCTCTCTTTATTGCTTTATTTTGATACATCTTAGGATTAATATCCCTGATGTTCTTGACATTGTCTCCTGTTCTTGTTTTTGTTTGCCTTTCTTTGAGTTCAAGATACTCCATTACTCCATGCCACTCATCTTTCTTTAGTGTAATATCCCCCCATTTCAGATTGTAATGTTCAGTCACTCCCCTCAGACCAAAATGCACAGAAGTTTTTAACCACAATGTGTTTATAATGGCTTCCGGTGTTTCCATCCCCATTAGTTTTTTTTTGTTATACAAAACATTCATATCTTCGTTTGTGATCGGCTGACTCCGATTGGGTATATTTTCTTTTCCTTTAGATTTTAAATCTTTTTGCGTTGCACGATGAGCTTTTCTTTTCAATGCAAAATTTGTGTCATTTCCCCTAATAATTGAACTTGCATATTTCTTGCCTTTAAGGTGGCGATCAATGATGCTTCTTAAGCTGTTCAGTTCAAACGCAGATCCATCTCTTTTCCTAACACTGAATATAAAACAAGCCAGGAGCTGATCAAATTCAGATGGGTGTATTTCGTGTAAATTTCTGATTTCATTTTTTACTGCAAGAATGCTGTCACTAGCCCTACATCAAATAGTGTCATTTTTAATGTGTTTGCATTCTGCTTACTTTCTATAATTTCAGTATATCATCAGGTTCATGGTGTACAAATCATTTATAAATGTCTCAGCCATGTCTCTATGAAACTCTTCAATTAACTCACAGTTTAGTAAATTACATGTTGCTTCATCATGTTGCTCCATATCTGATGTCATTGTTTCCTTTTTCTGCAGTGTTGCACTGTGTTTGACGTTTGGAAGAGGGAGAGACTAGAAGCATCTGTGTTGATATAGATGAGAGCAGACGATACAGGGTGGAGCTCAATAATATTTATTTCCTGGATTGAGTATGGCTGATGTTCTTTGTATAAACATTTTAGTTTCTATAAAAAATACTTTGCATGAAAATCATTTTCTTGTTATTTTCTCTTTTTTAAATGTAATATTCCAAGGAATTCATACCCATGTTTAGAGAGTATAAAGCTATAAAAACATTATACTTATGCGTATTCATACGCCATGGGCAAATCACAATTTGATATACCAGTACTATTGGTATATCAAGTTGCTTTATACCAACACTTCAAATGTATGCTATTTTTAATGTATGTGGTTTAAATAAATATATGTATAACAATATATTTGTAAAAAGGAAGGTCAATATTATCAAACATAGTGCCAAATTTAGATGCTCTATGAGACGTTGTCAATAGATCAGATATATGTAGATAATAAATACAAATTAACCGTGCGAATCTAGAGGTAAGACTTCTTCGTGCTTAGTTTTATATCTTACTTATTCATCAATTGTGTTCGGACGCGGTAAGGCGTGTAGAGGTTGACCAACATTATTGTCTTTGTTCGTTTTTAAAATATGTTACAATTATTCTTAAGATATATCCTTGCCATGAGATATCCTATCTTTGCATTTCTAATTTGGTATGCTTTAATCTGATAGATTTGTCTTATTTGAATTGAATACGTCACTGTTCAACAACTATTGCACAATTCTCGTTATTTAGTATTTTTGATTGGTCATCTTTAATATCTACTAAATGCTGTTCTTTCTTGGATTTGATTGAACTGATTTTTTTTATGAAATATCCATGCCATCTTAATGGAAGTGGGGGCATGTTTAAGCTATGATTTTCTTTCCATCATGAAAATCCGATTCAATACCTTGATCATTAGGTGATACAAGAAGCTTATTTGTATCTTGCCTTGATATCACTACCTGTTTGATATGATTTATAATATTCTAGATGGTCCTCAGAGAGCATGTGACAATGTCCATTCAGCCTAAAGCCTATACCGAAATGAGTTCCCTGAAAGTATGTACTCTACTCCTGTCCCTTTTTATCCTTCACTTGAACTTTCTTAATGCTGTTAATCTTCAGTCTTATCCATGTATTTTGGAGCCGTATTGTGGGAATAGATTCAGTTTTGGGAATTTATGTCACTTTGAGTCTTGTTAGAGATGCTGATATGTTTTCATTTATTTTGAGACCAATTTTCATCATATGGCTCTTAAATGGAACGCACGCTAACTATATACTCTGCAATCTAATTATATAAAAAAGGTTAAAAGTGTACGCAGAAAATACAAGACACGCAGAGACAAGAAACAAAAAGAGTGGACAAAGTAAGAGTTGATAAAACAGTTAATATATACCAAATATGCTCAAAAGAAAGTCAATTATACAAATGGCTAAATGCAAAATTCTCTCATTAATGGAGAAGAAAGTATAATCGTGGAGAGTAATTAACGATCTGCTGTAGAAAATGTAACTTACCCTTGGGGTACTAAGTGGTTTACACCCCACCCGATGAGAGTGGGTGGGGGAGTATTATAAACTATGATACTAGTATATTGATGCAGTTTTAATCAAAGATAAAAAATAGTGATGATGTATCATTATTAATTGATGGGCAAGGAACAACATTTACTAACGTTAATACTATTGATAAATAAAAGCTTTCTATGCCAGAGGCTCAATTCTGTCCAATATTAAAGATCGTAAATACAGACCGTTAATATGTAACCTCGAGAAGTATAAAGACTGATTTCACAACTGACAATTAAAAATAAACGCCACTGAAAAATGTAACAAAGGATTCCATGTACGAGTGAATATTTTTTAGAATGCAGATTACCAATGGAGCAAATGCAAGAATACCGTGTGCAACACAGTGATGACAGATAATGCATACTGGTTAGATTTACAAAAAGAGAAAGAGAGTCAAATACTGATATGTTGATTTTAGATGATAATATAAATGATGAGTATCTTTATTATGGGAATATTTATTTATCTAGGTTGATATCATTTCAGATAAGCAAATACATATTCAAATAGCATTTTTGTAAAAAGTGTTTAAAACATCTTTATGATCAAAAACTTTAAATGCATATATGAAATTCTGAAATCAGGTCTATTTTTCAAATGACAGTATACAGGAAAATGATCAAGTTATAAAACGTTGAACGTGTAATCATTCGCGTCAAATGCTCCAATGTAATTTGTTGTAATTTTGAATGTATTAAAAAACATAGTTAAAGTTCCAAATAAAGCAGTAAACATATATGGGAGATAAGACACCCAATATATTCCATAAGAATTTGAGCTCATTAAAATCACAACAAAAACTATAAATATATTGTGTACAGAGAGACACAGAATGCATTATAAATGCTTATTAGTGTTAAATTCAGTTATCAAGAACCTTCACCAAATAATGTTACAAAGGATGATAAGAACAATTTAATTTTTACCAACATGTCTTCCATTTTTGTGAATAGGAAATTAATGGACAATCTTTACAAAGACATTGAATTGTCTGATATAATCACAAGATGTGTAACATGCAGTTAATAAATATAAAAGTTAAATTATTCAAATGATGAAATTAAATTTCTGAAACTGAGTAAAGCATTTTTCTTTTAAAACTGACAAAGATAAGGAAAGAGGACTGTAGAAATTAAGAAATGAGTCATCAAGAAAAAGTTCAACTTTTGACTAGAACACAGATTCTTAAAGTTTAAATTATCAATAAATGAATCTATTAAGTATATAAGAATATATATTATATACATATTTTATATGTTATATGACTAGATATATTTAATGGATAATGTAACAACTTTGCTATCTGTTTTCTATAATGCAAAAACTATACAAATAAATAACCAAATGAATACACAAGATGTAGTTGCAGATTTGTAATTTTATTTGCTCTAAAAGTTGCCTCTTTCTGTCGTCTTAAATAAATTAAGTTTCGTTAATAATACATTGTGTGTCCTGTTTGTCTCAACATTAAAACATAACAAAAATCCTAATATTGTATCGTCCTAATTTTGTATCAATGACACACTCTTATTTCATAAAATCCATCCCATAATGATAAATTGCCTAGAATAGTTGTTTTCTTTTTTGTTTCGTCTGAGTTAGCACAATGATCTGTTAGGAATATACTATTAATGTCTTGGAAAATATAAGTAATCTTAACCATTTAATTTTCACCATTCTCTGTTATAAATTTAGTTAATATATTTAATACTCATTAAATGCTAAATTCTTGTTGAATATAAAAGACGCACAGGTTATGATAACATAAATATAATTATGGTCTTTTTTCATATTCTTGCGAGTTCCATAATCTCGTTGTATAGATTATTTCCGTTCTAAACAGACGCTTGCACATCTGCCGGTCGTTTATAACAATAGTTATACTATATGGAACTAACTAATCATAACTAATGATAAATTCTTTCAACAATGTTTCATTTTCTGGAAATAAATAAGCAAATAATTAATCAACAGAACACGTTGACCCCCATCTAAATAAGGCCTCCTACATCTCATACTGAAAGGCGAATTATGTCTACTTTGGTCGAATAAGATCAACTTAATATTTGTATCGTGCAAGCATATTCACTTGATTGACCTGGTTTACCTATCACTCACTGCCGAATCAGTGTAAAGAACAAGGGTCGTTGTACTGAACCTCTGACGTCCTTCCAGAGTATTGCAATCGTGTTTGATTCTACGAATATATTTGATTATGTCCCAAATATGAAAGAGAAATTATACCAGTAATCCATACTACGTTACGAAATATGCAATGAATATATAATAGATAATTAACTGTTATATTTAAGTTAGAGGGAAATAAAGCAGTGAAAATAGAGGGCGATGTTTCCAGAAAACATAACAGCTACTCTAGAAAGTACATAATCAATTTCTTTGTATAGACTCGCAAAGATCCTAAATATTTAATATTTTAAAAGTGCTACTTTTAAGTATTTTGTTAAGCACGACGATGCGGTATGTTACTGTCGACATATTATTTAATTTATATCGTTGTGTCCGCGTGCAGCTTTTACATTTGCCTCGAGAATAGGAGAATCTCATTTAATATTGCGGTAGTTGCTTTTCTTAAAATTTTATTTTGGATACAGAAAATATAGACATATTTTTAAACTAACAGAACGTATGTGTCTGTGATATGGACTTTTAACGTAGCTTTAACAATTCTGCAGTTATAACATATCACTACGATGTCGGCATTGGAGAAGTTTATAGTGATGTCTACCGCTGGGGCATTATACTTCAGACATGCAACATCATGTCCCGCCCAATCACATTATCACATTAGCCTTCCAGTCCTAATATTAACCTAATAATGCTTCAACCACTAGGCCACATGACCAAAACTATGTATGATTCAAAATCAATTCTATCGTAGTTCTTTTTCATTCAACGAGGTTGTTATCAGAACACTCTCTTATTTGTTTTTATCAGAAGATGAAATTTTAGGAAATATAGCTCGGAGCAATAATGATATTAAAGGCATATTCAAAATGGATATGAAAAAAACTAGCTCCATATACTGACGACACATCGATCCTTTTAGATGGATCTGAGAACTCTTTGTATGGCTAGGCATAAACATAAGTATTTGTATCAATATCGAGACTAAAATATCTACAAAAGTTATTAAAATAGGGCCATTAAAGAATGATTGATAGATTTTTTTGTGGTTTTACGGCCCACCAGCACTGTAAGACTATTTAACGTCATCAAAATGGTTATGTTTAAGATTATTTACAGTTTATAAAAGAACAAAAGTTATTTACCAAATGCAATCCTGTCGAAACATTATTTGTTGGAAAATAGGGTAGTGGTTATGAAAGTTAATAATGTAATATCTTAATGAAGTGTTTACTCGGAGAAAATAACACTTTTTCTCTGACGGTCTTTCTACTATTCGTATGCAGGTAGATAAGCATATATATATATATATATATATATATATATATATATATATATATATATATATATATATATATATATATATATATATATATATATATATATATATATATATATGCCTATCATATATAATTATATATTTTGACAGGTGGTCTAAATAAAAAGTTAAATAAATAATATGCTAATTAAGGCGGTGATATAATTGGTATATGATAACAAGTCTATTAGAGAAAAAAATCATTATATCGGCGGCCCTTCTCTGAGAGTCTTAGATCCTTTTTATCATATCGAGTGGAGTCTGAGCAGAAAACAATGCTACATTCCGAGACTCTTTGTTATCAGAAGACCATGATCAAACTATAACATGACGTGGGGATAAGTCAGAACTTTTACACTTTTATTACAGATTTCGGACCTATCTGCACTCTCAAGGACAAACAAATAGAGGAAAGAAAAGGAATATTATTCTAAGAAGAAAACAAAAGACAAAATACTAAGAAGAAGAGAGTTCACATACATAAAGAAGAAAGACTAGCAGTCATAAAATCTACATCCTTGACCTCCATTTCTTTCAATCTTCGCTGATACGTCTCTATGGCTCAGCCGATAACATCTCTTTAGGGTATGAGCTGAATATTATGAGAGCTAAATAACACGAGCTTCAAGAAAATTACTGATATGAGCTTTTTATTAATAATCTTGCATAGCTCCATCTCCCCGTAAGTGTGCATGTGTAGTATGTTACTAGTGGAAGTAAAGCTAGAGATGATCTTTAATATTTCTTTCTTACTGCTGATCTGCCCTAAGTTTAACCATTCCACAGAGTTCGGATCTCCATCCTTGTAATCGACATACATAAAGATCATATCTACAGCAAGTGCATCCTTGTTATATCTTCCGAAGTCAACAGAGTGGATCCTTTTGTCATAGTGCCGATTAAGATAACGTTGAGACAAGGAACATTTTCTATAAACGATGTCTACCATACTCTGCCATTACAGAAGAGAGTTCAAAGCCAGAATACACTAGATGAAGATAATGATATGGAATCTTGGCATTATTTCGACGATGGGGACACACTAAAACTTCAGAATAACTACCTTATCTTCAATAATGATGCATTTATTGGGACTGTATCTAAAACTGGGTATGTCCTGGTTACATGTCATCTCTGGGTATTTCGATGTTCATGGACTGAGTCAAGTAGTCTTTGACCACAGACTGGAATAAGGTTCCCTATAAGCAGGGTAGATAAGATCTGTTGTCGTTTCTGTACTCTCTTGTTCTCTTATGATGACGTTTATCAGCTGAGAGTTTAGTCACAGAGAAATATATTTTATCACACCTTATCTTTCCAGGAATACCCAGCTCAACACAGTAAAAAAAACAGCTTCGGTTTCCTCTCCAGTTAGTAATCTGTTTAAGGTACTCATTCCTCCATGTAAAAGTAAGAGTTGGCTGCAAAACTATCTTTGTATGGCAGGTGCCCTGAGATATTTTGACTAAGATCTATAACAGAGATCATATAGACCATTTATAAATCTAACTCTTCTTGATACGTACAGATGATCACAGTAGATACTGGAATTCTCATGATTGTTACTATAACATAGTAGTACGTCTTTAATACATCGAACCATCTATTTTATTAGCATCAACTTATTACAGTTTTCGGGTTTATCTCCCTAGGCCTCTACTCTGAATAGGCGTCGTCATTATCTGCCTTTTTATTATCCTCTTCTGTCTTCCTGACCTCGGACACTGCGACTTCTAGAAATAGATTAATTTGTCTCCTAACAACAATCAGCTAGCTACGATCCATTTCAGGAAAAGCCTGCATTATCTCACGAATGGGTGGCCCAGAAGAGACTACTGTGTAAATTCCTGTGCATAATGGAGAAACGATCATGTCCAATCTGGCTACCATAAATCAACTCCACGTTCCCAGAGCGGACAAAATTACAGGATCGTTGTACAGATCTTTCAGCTTCCCTGTATCTTCCACATAAACATAGTGCTCTACTGCTATGCAGTAAAAGTCCAGAATACTAGAGCCAAGAGATTGGGACATCGCCTAGGATACAGCCATATATCAATGCCAGATTTCCTCGTCAGTACCTTCGAGTCGGGAAACCTGTCCGAATCTTCCAGGGTCAAGCTTTTATCTCTGTACTCCTTACACTTTCCCTGAACAATCACACAATGAATCAGATCTCGTACCGAGGCAACTTCTTCTGCAAGACCTCCAATTCCTTTCTGAGAACCAACTTCAAATATACCGCGATTCTCGCCACGGGAAAATAACTCATTCTGAAAATTGGCCATTTTATAACAAGCTTGTATTATCTTAACAGATAGAAAAGACACAGGAACAATCAGAACAATAATATTCAAACCTTCTAATGTTATCAGTTTTATGTACACTATATACACTTATTAAGTGCATGGGGAGATAAGTCTGATTTTTCTTTTTAATACAGATTTCGGATCTATCTCCACGATACCGGATGATGATGAATGTTATCGTCTGACTTTTGTCTTTCTCAAGATGTTTGTCTGATAGTCATTTGTCTCTCTCGGGGTGTTGGTCTTTTTCGGGACGATTTTTGTTTATGAAGAATGAGTTTGGTGGCATGCGGTGTGTCCACTATCTCGTATTTTTCGGATCCGCTTGTGATCATATACGCTTTATGCACATAAATTGTTTTGAATTGTTTACTATCAAGGTCTCCCTCATGCATGGGGAAACCGGGTTGTGTTAGTTTATAATGGCTACGAGATCCATGCTTCTTTTTCTTAGCGTCGAACTTACAACCATACCTGGAGTAAAGTATTGCTACCCTTCTGATCATGGATAATGGTTTCATTGATTTGGAATTCCTAACCCTTTTCTCCTGAAACACATTATTCTATCATACCATCAGCTGATCCATAATATCCAAGGTGTCTTCCGTCTTCATCCTATCACGTGACGTCTTTCCATCGATGGGTACTTCATCGCTGGGAACCACATTGGGTTGTCCAAATGCTGTCAAATACTTTTGAGTCAATGTTAGTTTCTCATGCTCGTAGGAACTAGAGCCTTTATGTTTTTCTTTCTCCACATGCTTTTCACCGAGTAACGCTCGGTTATATCGGTCATAAATATCTATAGATTCATTCCTCGTTCTGGTTAGACATCTTATACTGACTTATCTGCACTTGATAGACACTCTGGAGATAAGATTTCGTTTTCTCGCAGGGATCCTGGTAGATATACTTGGTTTCAGGAAGTGATCCATATATGTGATACTCATGCATATCCCTGTCACTGAGAGCAATACTGATGCGATTTCCATAAGAAATGATCAACTCCGCTGAAACATCATAAGAAAACCTCTCGGGTAAAAAAAAAACCGTGGAGAAAATCGTCGTCAGAAATCTATAGGTGAAGTGGCGACAGGAAATGTTTTCTTTCAGCGTGGTTTGACAGAAAGCCATACCACATTCTATGTGCATATCATCAAAGAAAGGCGATCGGAAACGATAAATCTGATGATCATCGATTGAGTATTTTTCCTTGGACAGAATCAGCTCCTTCATAGCCTTGACAGAGAATGGTTCATGGAAAATAATTTTTCTTGTTGCTGCGTAGTGGATCTCAGAGGCGCATCGAAATCGGTGAATGGCTTGTTTGGTGACTTTTTCGTATCCTCGGCATGAGGAGACTATGTACGTCTGGTAATTTTGTTATCGACGATAGAGATACTAGCCTCTACAGTCTTGTTATAAATCACTGCGTCTTCATCATCTTAGGCTCTCTTAATGTGACTGAAATTCTTTTCTTTTTTAACAGTAATATTATTTTACTCAGGCTCCCATAGAGGATAACGTCTTGATCATCTCATCTATTGAGTAGTGACTTGTTCACATAACATGGGCAAACACCACGATCTTCTTGCAGTCTCTCTTGGTGTTCACGTGATTGCTCATTTAGTCATTCCTGCGCTTGAAGATAAAATTTTAAACTCTTGGCATGTACTGGCTTATTTTCATTTCTTATCAGAATACGCCTTCATCCTTGGATCTTTTCGATCAGGTCTACATCAGCATCGTTGCCATAGGCATCCAAGTCTATCAGTCGCTTGTCACGTCTTATGAGTCCTTCCATATGATACCAGTGCTCTTTGTTATGAGCCACCTATCGAAGGATCCCAGGAAACTCTTCTAGCAGAAGGACGTTCAGTGGACTACCATTGATTAAATGAACAGACTCGGTCTGGATGATGAGAGTTGATCATCGTTCATATTTATTTTCCCAGGGATGTCCACATAAGATTTTGATGATAGTCCTCTGCTATTATACTCGCGAAGGTTTTTAAATAGGACACTACCACGACTGACTGAGACTCGCTTGTCATGCTACATGCCGCTTCAGACTTACCTAGACCAAAAGCAGAGCAGTCTATGTAATCATTATCGGAGAAATCTCCGTGACATCCCATGTCACCTTCATGCCTGGGATTTCGCTGCAGGAAATGTTAGGCGTGATAGAGATGTATCGAACAGATCTTTCGAGATGATGGTTCATTTTCTGAACCAGCGAGTACTGATTGGTCATCATCTCATGCACGTCGATTTCCTTACCGTCAATGATCTATTGTCAAACCGGTTTATAAGTTTGCAGCGTGGCTAAGAGGAGATATGGAGTCCTGGAAGATACAGGTGTTCCTTTATTATTGTTACAGACATTCCTCATTATATAATCTGAAGGAAGATGCTTGTGTAAGAACCATCGGCACGGGGCTTTCATATAGTATCATACTGAGATTCTCCTTCTCCCTCTTCCTACTCTGTCTGATAAGTCATAGTCAAGCCAGGTAGAGCTCCAGGACAGTGTAGGTACAGAAAGTCATAGTAGATAAATACCAGTGAGTCTATCTTTTCATGAGTTCTATCGCAGATAGAGCAGTTCGTGTATGGCCCTCCTTGTTGTCAATTTAAATTCCACCGACTATTAATCCATTATGATTGCCCATGAGTTTTTCAGTGACTTCCATGCAGACCGATTCAAGTAAATCAAGGAAATCCTCGCTTAGATTCAAATCGAGGTAACGTTTATAGTCTTTAGCGTCAAAAGGTTGAACCAGAGAATTTGTAAACTCCATCCTTCAAGTAGCTCCTTGCATTGGCTGGTCGCACCGGACTTGGTCGTGGCGAGTTTTAAGCTATAAATACCTGTCTGAACATTGACCTTTGAAGACGGATAACACTAAATGATAGAGGTGTTTCTCGATTGGATTTTCTCATGAGTAAATAGTTTATCCGTTGACACCAGGATATGATAGCCTCTATTGGTTTTAGCACCATTGCCATGACTCGATAGATCATCTCGAATAGGAAAACAATTCTATCCATGTTTTGAGTCGAGTCGAGTTTATTGGGCATGATAATCTCGCTTGAACCCACAGTCACTATAGGAATAATTGATTGCACTTGTATGATACAAGTGATAATCGCTATGAAGATACTATATGATATAGACGTCTTTAATTGGCGTGATCATAACAACCTTTGACCTTGTGCGGGTCGTGTGTCTGAAAATAAGTCAGAAATCCCTCTTACTTGTTACAGTCCAGATTCAGGTTAGAATTAATATTCATGGATCTCATCTGGATGGCTCCCCTTTTCTGTAAGAACAGCTGTATTTCAGACATACACGTCTCATAATCGGCCACGTAGACATCGTTGTCATGTATCGCCTGAGAGATTTTGGGAGAGAAGCGACTTAGTGTGCTTTCTGCATCGGTGATACCCTTGTCTCTGAACTAATCTACTGTAGCTAAATCGTGATATTGTACTCATAACACTAAGACCAAGAACGAAGAAATCAGTCACCATCGTGTGAATATCAGAACTGGCTGAGATAGATCTAGCAGCGAAGACATGCTGACGATGATAATCGTAAAAATATGAGACAGTATATCACCGACCTGAGAATCATGTGAAATCTTAAGACAGAGAACTGAAAAAATCGATCACTTCTATGAGTTCCTTGTGTTTTTACCGAATCACCTCACATCTCTATCGTGAAGCTCCATGATTGTCTTATAATGATCATTCCCTTATAATGTGATCCAAAGTGGCCTCAGCACGACGATAAATTTTATTTTGTTATAAGGAGTAATTGGAAGGATTGATGCCCAGAAAATATATATCATTCATTATTCTCCGGCTGATGGCATGAACCGAGTAATCTGTTTGTCATTAACGGTCTTAAATCCTGTAGTGTTATGCTAAAAATGATCAGAGTTACTGGGGTGTCCATTACGGCGTAGTACTTATACTGAATTTCTAAGTCATCCTTTTTTTCTCGTAGCGTAAGTACACTTTATTAAGAATATACAGCCCTGAGGGATCAATGATAATGATCTCTCTTTCTATCTATCTCTCTCTCTCTCTCTCTCTCTCTCTCTCTCTCTCTCTCTCTCTCTCTCTCTCTCTCTCTCTCTCTCTCTCTCTCTCTCTCTCTCTCTGGAGTATAATTGTATAATTTCGTTCATAAACATCACGGTGGCCGACAGAGAGACTCTTTCCGTCATCTTGAGCCCTGTTTCTGCGATAGTGTCTTCTACTGCCTTCATTCTTATTTCCCTAATATCGTCCACTCTTTCTAAGTTTACCATCCTGAGCTCTCTGCGTTTGTTTTTCTTGGTCTCCTCTCAAATTAGTTTACGATCATCGGCCGCATTTTTCTCAAGCTTGGTCACTGTTTTTTTTTGTCTGGCATACCTTCTCTCCGACTTTTCTGATCTTGTTCTCCACATTCAGTATATTTTTCATCATCTGTGTAATCTCATTTTCTTTGAGATGATATTATATCCCATGAACGTGATCTTCACCTCGATTTCGGTCACCTTAGCATGATAGTTTCTGGATAACACTCTTTGGTTTATCTGCTCGACGATGGTCAACATGTCCCCCAAATCTCCTATCTTAGCAACAATACTATCGATCTAAGATTGAATGCCGCTCGCGTCTCCACTAAGCCCTGGCTAAAGAGTATTGATCTTTCTGCAGAGCAGAAATCTTAGATTCGGTCTTCAATCTTGCCTCGGTTTTCTAGAATAAATCGTTTGTTCTCGTAGCTCTGTGGACTGATAGCCGAGGCAGAAGTGAGTTTCTTTCTTGGTCCTCTCAATCCATAAGAAGTCTTAACCCAGGGAAACTCCTTGTAATCGACCCTATAGTTTCTAGTCCATCCTGACTAAGCCACCCCAGTAGTCCAGAACAAATAACTTGAACCTCTGGTAAAGACTGCTACATGAAGTCATGTGGTCGTAATATGGTAACTGGATTCAGTAAACCACTAGCCGGTGACCCTTTCCAGTCATACTTGTATGAACTTAATTTTAACGATGGATGTCTCCTTGGAGAACGTAAAGTCACATCGGTGGAGGACACCGTCAGAGGCAATATGCCCGTGACTGTCTTATTAAACGAGGTGGGGTCGTAGCTGAGAGTATATGTTTTAGCTGCGTAATCAAAGGAAGCACTTATATATAATATACCCGTAACGCATTGCTGAGAATACTAGGCACTCCAGAACTATACAGTCAAAAAGAACCAGCACGAGTGTTCAGTTCATCTGAGTCTACATTATTTTTGTTGGAGAAATCGCTGACAAACATGGGTAATGCCAGAGAAATAATTTTGTGATTTGCCATGCGTATAACTCCCTGCATCGTTCCTTTAGACAGGGAAATTCCGCGGCCTCGCGAACATGTCCTGGTCCAGCAGTCGACATGAAAGTTATAGTATCCAGGCCCGAAGGGGCAGTTGATGGTACTACTTCCGACGGTGTAATTCAGAGCCGATCCTGTAGGAATATTACCCCCATTCCACGACGTAAGAAAATGTCTGCAGCGATAATGCATCTGATCTGATTATCAAGGGTTTTTTTCATCGATTTCGTGGTTCAGGAAGTAACGTGAGTGAAGACCTGGTTGAACACGTTGGCTTATGATGATCTTACCGGGCTTAATCCAGGAATAAAATATGATGACAATGGATGATATCACCCCCCCCCATGACGATTATGGCTATCTTTATTTGGGACCCTGCAGTATCTTCTTCAGCAGTAAATGAATCGTGTCCTGGAAGAATAGTATCTGTCGATGTTGTGTTTGGAATCAGAGTAAGATAAAACCTGATCAATGGTGATTTTTTATGATTATTTTCTGCCGAGTGATCCCTATATGAGTGAATATACAATTTCCTGTATTAAAATCCAGAGTGAGATTCAATTGATGGAACAGGCTAGTAAATTATATTGAGATATTTCTGAGAAAGTGTCCACTAGCTTCATATAGACAAGTTGACGGGTGAGTTCTACAAACGTGGCTCTGGTGGATGGTTTTGCGTCTAAAAAAGGAATATCCAGCCATAATGTTGCCGGAAGAAGTAAATCTGTTTATCGTAACTTGAGAGATCTTTATGACATAATATTATAGAGACTCTGGGTAATCACTACCACTCTTCTTGGAGTAATCCCAATAGTGGTGGCCTGTATGAAGTAAACAAACCAAGCCAAAACATCCTCTTCCTCTGGCTGCATATAAGGAACAATATGTCTGTCTTTGGTTATCTTTTCCTCGACCAAACACGATATGATATGAAGGATTCAAGGTCTTGTCAAATTCAGGTCCATTCTCACTTCTGCCATGTCACTGACCCAGGTTGTCTCCTCTCTTGATTCTCCAGTCGAGTTTAGTAGAATCATGACCATACTTGTTACGTATGCGATGATACGCCATAGAGTCATAATTAGAAGTATACTCACTCCAGTTTGAATGTGAAGACTTATCAGGTAAAGTCACCTTCATTTCACTGAGGATAGTCATGACAGTAAAAAAAATACATTTTATCTCAAGGTGGATCTTATCATGTTATTTCCTCCTTCAGTCCGGTCGTACTGGCTGATACCACACGCCGTCGTAGCACAATAAAAGGAAATGTTAACTGATTCTGAGAATAGGCCATCAGTTTTTGGATATAGCCAATCTTCAACAATGCTTATATATATATATATATATATATATATATATATATATATATATATATATATATATATATATATATGTGTGTGTGTGTGTGTGTGTGTTACATGCATGTGTTATGTATCTATGTCAATAATATTATTTTGAAAAGGTCAATATTTTTCAACTCACAGCTAGCGTTACAATCTTCTCTAACTTTAGTATTTTGCTAATATATTGATAAATTTCAAATCCTAAGAAAAAAACAAATAGGTGTATTTGTCAATGATTAGTTGGTATCTGCAAGTCTAGTTATATTATAACTTCCTCTTTCTAAACTGTAAATTGAATAGCTCATACCCCGGTGTTTGTTTCCTTTCTTGACATATTTATTCCATGATGACTTGAATACTCCCACTTGTTTTAAAACATATTGGTAACTATAAATTGTTTGTACGTTATGAACGTTTTGCAGCAATTCGATTAGAATACAGCATAACGGGCATAATAAATTGTTATGTTTTGAATCCACATTCTGCTTACAGTGTAAACTACTAACTTGCTAGCATGTCCTTAAATATTTACATTATGAACAAACTACAATGTATAATCTTTGGTTTTAAGTCTCAACTTGCAGTGATTATTTAGATTTAATATTAATGTCAGTATCTGTAATTCTATGATATTTTGGATTAAGATATATAACACCATTGGATGTTTTTCTGTTTGCTAGATTTTGTAAACTTGTGTATTCACTGTTGGTTTTAAAGTCTGCAATGAAATATACACAATACCTCCTATTAAATCGGCCTTAAATGTGATCAAAGTTGACATCATAATAAAGATTGGGAATAGAGGAAACAAAAGAGGAAAAACATCATCCAAATTTTTTCTTCATTTCATAGTCATCGCCCACTCAAGCATTATTTTATACATAGCGCTTTTTTTTCTCTATTCAAGTTGAACTCATTAGTTTACTTTAGCTATATTTGAATACTTGTCGTGTCTAATTCCTTCTTCATCAGATATTCGGGTTCATTTATTTGGCATATGCTAGACCATTTGCTACCGTTCACCTGTACGTCTGCGGCAATCAATACACTGTTTTCTTGTAGCAGTATTACCGTGCTCATTGTAACAATTTATTATGCTGCAGATTTGTCGTGTACACTGTCTATTTTAATCCAATTCAATGTAACAACTGTACCAAAGAACTTTATCTTTAACTATTTCTCAAATAATGTAAAAGATCATAAAATCCGATTTCCTTTTATGCAATGAGGCGCTGATAACAGGACAAAAAGAAATGTTATAACATAATGAAAAGATAGCTGTATCTAAAATTTCAATCTTTAACATTTGAATAATGTTTAGAACAAATTCACTAATCTCTGTTGTTTCTGAATTTTTGGGTGAACTGAATATCGATAGAAAGATACTAAGGAAATAAGAACAGTTTGTTGCACTTGTAAAAAAAAGCTGAATCGATCACAAAGCAATCCTTTACTGAGAATTATTTTCTCTTATTTTCCATTGTTTGAGTTTGCTTTTTAATATGTCAGCACTTTTGATCAATTTATAACCTTCACTGTTTTTTTTAGATATATGCTACAATTTAACCGTAGTCCTTTTCGCTCTTGCCAAATTTCTAACAAATATCAAACCAAATTGCGATTAATGACTGGTTCTCTTTCCAACGAGAAGCCAGTACTTAATTTCCTGTAAGAACTTGGTTCCTTTCCTATTGATGAGTAAAATCAAACAAACGTAGGCTCTTTAAAACATATTTTGAAAACTTATATATACTTGATTGTATCAGAAGGGATGAAATATTTTGAACCGCTAAAATTAAAACTAGTTTAAAGCTATTTTCCATTCATTAGTTAGATAAACTAAGCATGTGCTTGTGGTGGATTCCATGAACAAAGATAATTTGTAGTATACGGCAAAAGGAAAAAGTTTTAAAGAAAAATTAATAATAGAACCATATCTTTTATTTTCCTTTCAAATTACGTTTCGAATTTTCGGTACACCTGTTTTCTAATAAGTTAAGACTAAGTCTAACCTCATAATAAATCATCAAATGACCTTAGCTTTAGCTTCAATAGGTTGATCTAGGATTAGAACATAAACATTGATTTCTGCTCCCTATATGACTGACTACTACCTTTGTAGAAGAATCCATGTTCAGCAAGATGTCTTGGGTTTTGATGACTCCTCCAACTTTTAAATGTAGATAGCCGTGTTTGAAAATTGCTGAAAGGTGAGAACTGTACGGAGCAGAAGGGATTGAAAGCGGTCGAACTAGCTCCTCTGCCTTCTGCAACGTTTATGTTATCTGCGTGGTTGCTGCTGATACCAGGTTGGCTGTATTTTGCATCTTCTACGACTATTACTGTACTTTCTGCATGTCTTTCTCGATAGCAGCGATATTTGTCATATCCGACATGTTTTTTGGAGCAAAGCTTGCAAATATGATTCTTTCCTTTATGAGATGGTGCCAGTCTTTTGCCTTGATATTCGGTATTGTCAGTGCTGTCAACTTTGTCTAAATTTCCATGGCATTGCACGATTTCTTCTTTAAGATGATTGTACTCCAGAAGTGCCAAACGACGTAACTTTCTGTTGGCTCGATGTTCTAAATATCTTTCTATGGTTTGATACCAGTAAGGATCTCCCATATACATTGAGCCATCACTTTGTTTAAGAATAATGCTCTTTTTATTTGCCCTCAAATTAACATCCCTCACAAGTCTTCTGCTGCACATACAAGCCTGTATTATCTTTCTCGGAGGTTTGTCGAAATAAATCTTTACACTTTTCATTCGCTTGCTAACGACCGCAACGCAGTCTTCTTCGATCTGTTTTAGTGTGTTTGTTATTGCTTCACGCCGTCTTTGAACTGAAGCAATTGTAGAAAAGATAATGAATACCTCAAACAGAATTAGTTCTGGTGGCATCATGGTGACAAATGTTTGATCTTCGAGTGGTTCAGTCAGGTATTCTGCAAACGAATCACATGGTTTTAGCTTCTATTCCTCATTGGTACATTTGGATTTTCTGTCTGCAATGGAGAACATGAACATTGTGATTACAATAAGTTGAATTGATCAAACCACATGGTATTTGCACAACAAATATATGTAATAATGTTATAACACTTGCTATCTTCTCCCTAAACTGGAACATCAAATGCAGTTTGTTATACAAAAATGCTTTTATAGTGGATGAGGTTCGCAACTAATGTCAAATGTATTTCTCCTGCTCTCTTTTCATTCTTACTGCGTTCCTATCACCGGTACACTTCTGACACTATCTACTGAGAGAGTGTTTATCAATAATATGCTGTTCGAGTTATATTATTTATACAGACAAGTTTTAAACTTAACAAAAGGACAATAGGACTGTTGCTTACTAATTGTCCGATAACAGAACACATTAGCATGAAGGACAAAATCATCGCTCAGGGTGAACCAAACTTAAACGTGTAATCATTGTTCAAGGTTGCATAATTGACTAAATGTGTGCAAAGTAAGAACAACACAATAATTGCAACTGGTGACTTTATTTCAGCTAGCATTGAACTTTAAGCATATGAAACAATAAAATGCCCTAATTATGTTTAATTAAAACATGAATATTTAAAATTTGAAAATATATGATCCTGCTCCAATGACAAAAATAATGAAAGCATATCATAATGAACTGTAATATTTTTCCTTTATATTCCTATATAAGCTGTTTATCTTTGCTTGATTCAGACTGTCATGGAATATTGTGTACTTAATGATTATCCATGAAGTCTGAACGAAAATGTGCTCGGGTTTCATTTCCGAGTACAACGTTTCCCCAGAGAGGTTAATTAAAGTTTTACTTTATTTAATTTAAACTACAGAGCTCAATTCACCTAATGGAGCACAAGCAATTACATCCATTGAGAAAACCAATTACCAAAGCTATATGGTCACGTATTTTAATATAATCAGTGTACTTGTAGAGCAATACTAGATTGTATTGTCAGGAAGCTTTACAATTTACGGACGGCTTCCTGAATAAATAAAAAGCCTTTAAGAGAAAATATTATACAGAATGCTACGCCCAACCAAACCAGGTACTGATTCTATGACCAATGGCTTCTAGGCCAACCGGTCTGCAGCGAATAAGGAGGTGGGGTGTCTTAATGGATTTTTCTGCAGACTGGGATGGAAGGGCCATGTGTGGTAACCCCTTGACCTCTGGAACCGAAAATAGTTTGCGTTCGTTAACTGCATGCCACGGCTTAGATATTTTCCGTTGTTAAGTCAAAATTAAATTATTCAGTACCACTATATGAGAGAAAAGCAATCAATGATATATTTACTACTTGTGGATGAAATATCATTCACATTTTTGTACAAAAGCCTTGGCCATAATATCATCTAATTATTCATACTTTTGTAACTCCTCTAATTAGACACCTTACGAGATAGACGAAACATCATTCATCGTTGTGTTTGCATTCTGTACGTTGGTCATCCATGGTGACAGATCAATATATCCATTATATTTGTTTACTCGTTATATACTTTGTCTCTTGTTTGATTACTCGTTTAAGTTCTATGTTGTCATTTGTTCAGTTAGGATTCATTCAACTTTCAATAAAGATATATAAACAACTCGTTCACTAAACTGCTTTCAGTGACTTAGCTAAATTATAATCTCAACCCTTGCTCTTGCTGGAAGACAAAAGACATAATATACAAACATTTCTCCTTTTGACTCTAAATATACCAATATGATTAATTTCTTTGCATTGGCACAAAACGTCTGTTGGACAGGGGGTACAACCTCTTTTCTTGCCAATTTGACATTAGCCATGCCTAATTTAGTTAGCCATTATCTACTTTGGTCAGACAGATGACGGTTGATCTGCAATATGACTGCTATTAAATTCCGCTGAAATAAATTTAAACCCATTTTTGTAGAAAACATTTCAATGTCTAGTTGTTCACTTTTCTCCTCATTATTATAAACATCGGTATTTACACTTCTTACACTACTTCTGGTGGAATATTTTTCAAGGTCAATAACATGATCTTGATAGGTGCGAACTTGTTTATTTAACTTGAAAACTATTGCGTTTAAGGATTCAGTTTGCTAATTAAGTGTGTTGATCAAAGCTTCCGTCTTCTCAACAATGTAACACCTATTTATAAAGTCTTTCGCGTTTATGTCCTTCAGTTAAGCGCTTACAGCCATTAATAAATTGTATAACTATTGTAGTTGACTATTCGCATTTACTATTTGCACATGCGGACATTTTTCACATTTTAATATTTTTTGCACCATATATAGTCATTAATTAACATGAAACATTTGAACCTGATATTGATAATTGTTACGAGTCTATGCTCTTAAAATAAGTAACAGAAAAGAGAAAAAAGCAAACTTTGTAAAATTTAACAAATAATTTATTTCCCTAGAATGCAAAGAGAAAAATAGGAAAAAAAAGAACTTACGGCATTGCGAATCAAACCCCCCAAAAATCCAGGAATTACAGACACAAGTCTTAGTTATAAAAAGTCCTGAATAAAACTCAGTTAAGTCCTGAAGAGATTTATAATTGAAGGCGATGACGTGTCTATTATGGCCTGCGTCTCACTGATGTGTCAACAATCTCTTTTTGAATCACGGAAATATTATTTCAGGTTTGAATTCAGTACAAATTCCAATGAATATCTTTATGCAAGAATTTTATCAAAGCACTTTTGTATTTGGAGAGAAAATAATCTCTTGAAATCAATAATTTGAAGAAAATAAAATACAGCCCAAACTGTTCACAACATAACACAACTTAAAGTGCTAGGTGTCAAAGCAAAACTGGTAAAATTCTGACAGTCACAAGATAATATAGTTCTCTGTTTGACCTCCGGTCACAAACTAACATTTTCTAAAACCAATCATTACCTAATGAAAAATAACTTTCTAGCATAATATAACGAGCATTGTTTCTTTAAACATAATAGCCTATAAAATTCACTTTGTATTTTCCAAAATGCTGACGCAAATCAATGTTTATCTGCATTATACTTTGGTCAATGAATTTATGCCATTAGAGGACAATGAAGGTTTTATTAGTTGGTTACATCAACGAAATCAAAAGAATAAAAGTCAAACAGGTCAAAGAGACCTGAACTAAATTTTGGACAAGGTCAAGGCCAGTAAACAATGCTACATTACAATAACATGTAATGAAATTTTAGCAAATGTAAAACTAACAGACAAACAATTAAATTAAATGTTTATATGATAATAAATGTTGTGCTGATTAAAAATGTTTGCATGACAAAGCTGAATGTGGAGAAATTATGAGACAATTACTAATGGACAAGAAAAATCATGTCGCTCTTGTGCATCTTCTAAAATAATTTATAATAGATACCTAATAGATAAACTCGACCTTGTTATGGAATAATTACTCAACTGCCACGATGAATGAAACAAATTCGAGTCTTTAGAGGGTAAAATGGAGACTTAAACATGCTTTCAAAGTCGTCCGCTTTTTCTGATGTCTCAGAATGGTCTGTCGAGGTCCGATCTCATTTGATTGTTGTTTTTGTGGCTTCAGTCGACTGTACCCCAGTTTGCGTGGTTACTTGAAAGATTTTGTGAATGTACGTGTGTGTAATTGGATTTTTAACATAGCTTTAACCATGTTTTAGTAATATCGCTATAATGTTTGCAGTGTGAAAGTTTATAGCGATATTTTAAACTGCGGCGTCATGCCGAAGACATGTAGTATGATGTCCCACCCAGTCACATTATCCAGACACCAAGACGACTAGTCCTAACGCTAGCCTCTTAATGCTGAGCACCAAGCGGGACAGATGCTAGTAACATTTTTATAAATCTTTGATATGATCGGCCTGGGTTCGATTCAACGACCTTCCACATCCGAGGTGGGCGGTCTATCCTTTTTAGCTAGCGGAGTGGTTACCAATGAAGGCAATTGAAGGCTGCAGTTCTATATTACTTGTGGGAAAACAATAACGATATTTATATCAGTACTATTTAAGTTGTTAGAGGATTATTAATGCCAATGGTCACACCTGCACGACCGACTAACAACGATAAGAGGCTACGCAATCATGTATTCAAGGAGTTGTGGATAAATGCCAATACCACTCTTTTCAAAACTGCAAAACCTTATACAAATTTCAAACTGGTATGATTGGAAAATGTCTTTATTCAGAAATAAAGCTGCTCACATACATAATACACACACTAACGTCAGCAAGAGAGTTCGACTAGAATGTAATTGAAGTGTAAATTGTACATAAATGTATCTGTCCTTTAATATTTACATGAGTTAGATGCAATTCTGTATTGTATCTTACAGATTACCTAACATTTTGATACATATTTAGATATCAAGCGAATGGAGAATAAACAGGTTAGTAAGAAGAAGAGATAAAAACTATATTGATAAAATAGTATTGTTGTGGCTTTGTCATTCATTGTAGCTAAATCAATCATGCATGACCTTCTTCAATCATGGTTTTAATAAAACCCTTCTGTTACCGCCAGAAATGAAACCCCTGAGTATGAGGTTTGCATGATAACCGAAAATTGTGCAGTGTCAGTGAAGAAAGAATACTCTGTTTCGTGTATACACATAAAGTTATGTATTACATATCTGGTATTAATTTTGTCCACATTGAATGCAGGCAGAAAATAAGACATTTTTATCTTACTAGGCAAAATCTGGCCTTGGTTGCTGATTTCACGCTGATTTTCGATGCTTAAGTTTCATCAACTTTCATTTTAGATCGCTGTTTGCTTATGAATATTCAAAGGTTTAAACAGCAGTAGACTATTGACGAGAGTAATGTGTAATTGGTTTCGAGAGGTTGGGTGGGGTGGGTGGGTGTTTTTCATTTTCCTTCCAACTAGCTATGTCAGAGATTACACAGTGTAGTATGGCATTCTTAATCTCATCATACTTCACACTCCATGGTTGATTCGTTTATGTCGCCTGGACGCGATATGGCATCACGTGCATATGCTATTTTTAGTCTTAGCCATTCAGCAATTTAACATTAATAAGAATAAACTATATGCATCCCTTTCCAACATTGATTACCCTCATTCGGGTGAATATTTTAGTGTTCTACCCAAACCTGTATCCGTATTGTTGTGCTACAATTACAAGCTAAGAACAGCCTCCATGACCTGATCATTTAAGTGGCATGATGTGATTTAAAAGAAACTTTGAATCAAATTCAATTTTTGCTTCTTACCTTTGTTGACGGACATTTACTTGTGTACATAAACTCATTCACATTGCCTTCCAAACTGTAAACCTTATGCTGTTTCCATACATCTGAGTAAATGTTCATAAATTACTAAGTAAGGTGCGTTGTCGTGATTTCACTTTCCTTTCCGGCTTAAAGCAATATAATCCGTCCTTTTTATCGTTTTGTCATAGTTTGCTAGATACAAGATAATATGAGCTAATAGAATGTCGAAAAACTGTGCACACTAAGGTTTTCAAAGAGGCTATCAATCTATCTCAATTTGGTCTAAGACGAGTTTCACTATTTGTCAGTACAGTTTTCCTTTGTTGTTTTCTTTTTCTTTTGTTTTTCTTTGTTGTTTTCGTTTCATTGTTTGGTTGTTTCAAGCTACCAACATTTCAAACAGCAAATGTTGCATGACGTCAAACAAGCTTGTTTTCCATGTCTCAAATCTGTTGGTCTAGAAATCTCGGTAAGTCTTTTACCGTAATCATTGGCGTTGAGGAACACATACATAATATAGGTTCAACAGTTCTGCCCACTGAAATTATGACCGGCTCTAATGGGTTACCGCTTAATGAATTTACCCGGATTTCTTTTGATGGCTCTTAAATTGGACCGTGTGCTTTGGGTATTCAACTTCAAGTATGTCACACATCTGCGGCAGGTATTTTCATCGGTATCATGCAGTGAGGTAGTGTTTGGTGACTGCTGTAGGAGTTATATTAAACCCCTGGTGCCACTTGTAGTCTGTGTGTCTGCATTAAGAGCTTGGTCTACGGGTAGTCTGCTAGAAGTGTTATTCACTTATTGTTAAATCACTGTTTCCCATGTGCTCATCAGTATCAGGTTAGTTTTCGCGCACTAGAATCATGAACCTGGAAAAGAAAAATGCAATTTCCTCCGTCCTTCTCTGGCAATACGTATCAACCCCGGTATGGAATCAGCAATATCCATGTATGGCATAAAAATATACTAGCTGGTCTCTATCATGCCCAAGCTGATTCAGATACTCTATAAAGAGCAGCTGAATGTGAATGTAATATTGATTTAATTCCACTGCATCTATCGCATCAAGGCTAGTATGATCTTGCACATGTTTAACTGTCACGTCAAACAGTGATAATGGTTCCTATCGCCATGCGTATAAACCATTCCAGGCAACTCTCGGCTTGTGGAGCGTACTCTGTTGTTGTAATTCCACCCTTTCAGGATTCCAATGATGACTATACAAGTACATAACTCAGGCCTCCGCTTGCAGACCGCTTTGTCCAACATTACAAAACCTTTTGCTAATAAAGGAAAGAAGGATGCATGCCTGAACTAATCCTATACTGATTTGATGAAACCGATCCTAATATTATCACACGTATAGCTGCAAGGATTCTATAAAGGTATTAAAATGTATAAGACAGGATGGCCAATCATTCCCAGGATTGTATGAAAACATAAACAAGGGGGTGGTTTCATGAAAACCTATTGGATTGTGAAGTTGGGTTTGGGCTGCTCAGCAGTGGAAATCACAGTCCGTACATTTTTTTTACTCGACGAAATATTCCTTCTCTTCCTGATATTAAGAGTATCACAGGCTATGACAGTGAATGCACGGATACATGTTGTTAGAGAAAAGTCCGTGTTCTTGCTTTGGTCAACATATTGAGGCAGGATTGTATGTATCTCCTACAGATTAAATAAAGGGAGTTTATGGCCAAGTTTGTTCGAGGTGTAAATAAGTTGAGCATTTCCATTCAGCGACTTTAAAAGAAAAAACAAAAAAAACCCGCAAAATATATGCTTTCTTGATATCTATAGAGTACTTTGTGTTATGATACGAATTATACGATATAAAAAAAGCAGATAAACCTTTCCAGACAGGTTTTCAGAGGTCACTCATTCATTACCCATGACAAGAGGGTTTTTGGAAGTCAGATTAGAGAATAAGGTAGAATCACATAATTTTTATCCTGCTCCACTGGCTGCGTATGGCAAACTTGCTCAGTGTGAGATATTTAATTTCATTTCGCAGATGCAACTGAAGATTGTTTATGATTGGTATAAATATTTTCAAATGAATCTAACTAGTCTTGATTTCATGTCTATACCGCCGATCAAGTCAAACAGTAAGCTTATAGTCGATCGGATGAAATCTTCTGGCTTGATTTCGAACCCAGTAACATTCACTTTCTGTGTTTTAAGAAGGTTATCGTCTGTTAGCTCCATTAATACATTTAGAATTTTTACAACTGCTTATTTATTGACCTAAAATGGAAAAAGCTTTCAAAAGCAAAGAGGTGAAACCGCAGATTTTATCCTAGATATGTCAATAATAACACCAAGTGAGCCTGACTTAATTTTAATTGTTTCTTGGGCTTTTATTTTGTCAGTTTTGCAAAGTAATTGCAGTGAATATCTGTTGGAAAGTTCTTCCACATGCGATGAATAATACAGAATCTGACAATAGTTACACAGCTCAGCTCCTTCAAATACTGTCTGCCCAGACTGCACGCCCTTTGGTCTTATCAGTTCTCTTTGAAATCTCATATAATACAACTATGCTTATCTGCCCTTGATTTTTTCTTATTCAATTCAAAGAATCTGACCATTTCATAATCAATATATCTCTAAAAAGCCTAAATTAATTATGTTAACAGATCTGTAGCAGATTTTTAATAAATATTTTTAAAATGCATTTGAGTTGATATGTGTTTCTATTCGATAGAATTGTTCTGCAAATCTTTTGAGTGGGATAAACAAGTATGCCATACCTCGTTTTACCATTATGTTCACTTAAATTAAATCGAGCAATAAGATTAGCAAGCATATGATGCTAAATTCAAATAAAATGTCATACTGAATTGCATAGAAATTTTCAATATATCTAACCAAAAAGCTAATTCCTAAACGTGTTGCATACTGGATCACGGAATACTCCAAACTGTAATTGTGTATAGATTTTGGTGGAAATTTGACATATACTTAAAACTTTGTACATTCTGAAAACATTTTTTTTATTACCTTTTATAGCAGTATATGATTTCGTCATAGGAAATAAAATGATAATGAATCCCACAAGCCAAGTTCTTTTATAGGAGGGGGTATTCAGTTTAATTGACATTGACAATGAGAAATAAAAATATTTGAACAATTAGTGAAATGTGTCTTTTAGTTTAGACTACATCATAAATACTCTTTCAAGTAATAGGCTGACTTTAGCGCAGTTGTGGAATATAGCAAGCAGATTGGTGACTAACTAAGGTAGATACTAACCTAATTTGGTAATTATGTAGTAGATTGTTAGGATGAAACAAATACAAAATATCATACCATACTTACAAAATAGAAATTAAAGTTGGAAAACGGCGGAAATTAAAGACAGTAACAAACATAACGAAGACATCCTATATCTCTTCAAAAACTCACAATAAGTTTATATTCCCCTCTATTGGACGCAAACGAGCCACTGTTAATTTCATTTGGTACCTCAAATTGGTAATGATCACTAAATTTTGTTCATGATTCGTTTTATTTAAATTAAAATGCTGACTATTTTATATCAATAACCCTAAACTATATTTATATGTTTATAAAATGAACGCTGTACATCAACAGGAAAAATCTGCAGATATCTTATGGAAACTGATTTCATTGTATCACATTCATAATACAGCTGATTGATTGTTTAGTTCTCGATATAAAAATTGAGTTCGAAATAGAATGGTACTCCTTAAGCACAGATAAGACACTGAGGGGACTAAGAAATTTGAACGAAACCGATTTGTGTCAAGAACAAAATTCTCATTTATGTTTTGGCTTATATTTCTAAAATGTGATCGAAGTAAAATACACCATTAGAGAAATTACCACAACCTTATTTTGTATAAATACAGTCAATCTGTGTTCACGTCAGTGATTTAAATAACAAGAAACCTTACAAGGAATAAAGTTTTGAATGCCAAAATTTGAAATAGAATTTTAAACACATATATATGTATGGTCATTCAAAATTATTTTCATTTTAAAATCCATCGCAGCATCGAAAGTGACAGTAATCATCATTGAAATAAAGTTTAATCATAGAATTTTCTAGAAAACTCTTAACAAATTTAGGTTGTAAAATGTATAAACAGTATCGGGTCAATTATGCGTACTGCGCAATGAAACAGAATGTACCAGGCAGAGCCGATTAAGGTCAATTTTTCATGACCACGAATTCTGAAAGTTTTCAGTAAAAACGGGTATCTAGCTTGAAATAAAATATATTCGCTCTGTTCTATTATGATCAAAATGGTTACTAGCCATTCCCAGTTTCGATCGGAATGAGGAACGGGTATAGTGATGACTTTTTTATGTACATTCAAGTGCATAATTATATTCTTTTTCTTGCAATGACGGGACAAATTCGATTTTGCATTCTTTGAAACATGTATACTGCAGTATGTCTTCATTTAGCACTGTATTATAACGAAACAGAAGATATAAATAACAAACTAACCTCAAAATACATTCTTTGTAACTGCAAAGATGAATACGCCCCCAAAAATTTAAAAAATAAATCCATTATGTAGTCGATTTTAAAATCGACGTTTAAAGTGGAATCGCATCACTGAAATTGCTTACTACATATAATGTGTTAAATTCGGGCTACCTTTAATACATTTGCTAGAATCAAAACAGATTTTTCATTCAATTACTGTCTGATTTTCAAGCATCGTAATGAAAACAATCGTATTAAATGGTTAACACACATAAAACCAATTACTGTATTCAAGTTAACCTGAGTTGTCTATGCTGATTCGTTTGAATTATGGCTGAAAATTATCATATGATGTTTCATAACCTAGTTAAATAAAGCTTATATGTCAATTTATACATTCAGGAAGGCAGTCTATATCAGTTTCTTGTACATTGACTGATTACACTATACTGTATATTAAAACATTGAGTTAGAAACGTGTCCGTACACAAAGACAGGTACTGAATTTGTTTCCCATAAAACCTAATATTAACATATAACGAATAAAAAGTAATTTCAGCATCACATTAGCATGCAAATGCTGTCCATTCATTACACACATGCTTTCCATTCATTACACACATGCTTTCCATTCATTACACACATGCTTTCCATTCATTACACACATGCTTTCCATTCATTACACACATGCTTTCCATTCATTACACATATGCTTTCCATTCATTACACACATGCTTTCCATTCATTACACACATGCTTTCCATTCTGTATGGGTTACATAATATTGAATCGCAGCAGGTCATTTACGATCAGTCTTCTTATGATTCATTTTGAAACTCATTATAAGAAGTTAATATTTAAAACCTAGAGTTTGTTTGCTTTTTTTCATATTTATGCATTCTTCATTGCTCCTTTTTATTGATTATATCAATGCATAATAGACAATCAAGAGTCTTGAGACATTTTAAGATCTATTCATTCTGATGGGGAGAAGGAGAGGACGTGTGGGAAAGAGAGAATGAAAGAAAATAAAATAAAATAGGTCAAAATATTAAAATATAGATCTAAATTATGGATCCAAGGAACATTCAGAAGGATATGTGTTCTTCCTAAAAGTAGTTATAAAGTAGTTTAAAAGTTCTATCACCACTGTGGTAATTGCCACTCTGATGATATCATTTTTCTACAACCGAAAAACTTCAATATCTCATTATAACATATATAATAAATAACGATCGGATAAAGCTTCAGCAAGACGAGAAAGTCCCACCTCTTCTCGAAGGTAGGTCATTGTTTTATAAAGAGTGTCAGATCATGCAGTGGATCGGAAGTATCTGGTGTAGATTATATGAGATCAATGAAGAGCCTACCGGTTTTTATAAATTAAAAATACAATAATTATCTTTTAAAAAATACTTTATTCGTAAGTTACTTTTTCACAATTACAGGAAATCAGAAACGATTAAAAAAAAACTACAAATAATATAATCTTCTTTACAACAAATATTCATTATTATAAAAGATGTCACAAATATTAATAAAAAAAAGAAAAGAAATTGTTGAATATGCATTGGAGAGAGCGCATTTTGGTACAGAGGAATATTGTTCTTCGAAACTATGTTTTCCATGATTAGCGGTTAAACAATCCGCGTGTTTGTTCACAAAACGAGAAGGTTTACTAGAGCCCATACGCACTCATTCGAGACTTCATTTATCTGAACGACTGTTCTCTATGGAGGGGATGAAAATCAGTTAGCAAAATCAGCTCCTTCCGCTATCTGTATTTAGTAGTTATCATCAAACCAACCATCATCAAACTAGTCATCTTCAAACATTAGACATGTATCTCTTTAATTCAGTAATGATGTTTGCGAAACGGCTGCTATCTCTCTTTTTCCTATGTTATGTCAGATCTCATGCTTTCCTGCCGGTATTCATATTTGTTTTGTATATTTAATGTTATGACGCCCAAACACTCACACTTAGTTCAGAGCTGATATGTTATATGCACCAACAGAAGTGTTGTGCTACTATTAAGCCTGGTACGCCTTCCTCTATGTTGAGTAACTGTATATTTGATTTATGTCAAAGTTTAAACACAAATATGTTCTACTTTAAACAATGCTTGTCTCATATTAGTTGTGCTCTAATAATAGGCCCTAACCTCAATAAATGTACTAGACTCCAAGGAGACTGAATATGAAAAGCCTTTAATATGTAGTAAAGTATACATCAGACATAATGTACATACAAAATTTAATGGACGCTGTAATTTACTTCCTTATGTATGGTAGTAATGTCGTTCATTTTCACTATAATAGGCCTCAGTATTCTTCTGAAACGTACTTACAAAACTACAATATTTAGTCGTTTATAAACACATGGTCCCGTTGTACAATTTTATTCTATAAAAACTAAACTATAGGTCTCACTTGCTGTAATATGTATCCCTGACTAGTATTGTCTGAATAACTTACCTGACATTGAGTGTCAAAATATCTCATGGCTGTCTTCTGTAGGTAGCCATAATCAACATGGTGAACGTTAGTGCTGTAAATAACTCTTTTGTTTAGACAAAACTCAATCTTCAATCGATATGGTGACTTGATACATAACAATGCAATTTTCTTTCACAGGTATAACGCAATACACCGTAAGTATAGATCCCTGTGTTGCAATGGATTTATTTTTATCAAAATTAAGGTCAACGATATAAACGATAAAGTAATAAATTCGGTTATTGCCGTGTGAGAGCAAATTTAAACGAGGATGACGTTTTTGAAGCTCGCGCATAATTTGAGATTCGCATAAACTGAGATCATTTTCACCGTATCAATTCAGTATATTAAAATTAGGGGATGATTCTGCTAAGTAGATTACAATCAAAAACATAATAAAATGAAAACAAACTTAAAACCTTAAAACAAAGAAAACAAAATAAAAACAGCATTTCTGGTTCGAAAGGAAGTTCAGATTTCACCCTTGCTTTTAATTTTTCTGCACTGTCACGTATTGTTCTATATGTACTTTCACTAAGGTTCAAAACATGCTTATCATGCATGTATTCTGACCAGCTTCATAACTTTTCACTATTACAAGTTTAACCTCTAAAGAAGTAGCCTTCCTTGGTCTCTTCAGACTATCACGTGCTCGTCGTTTAGACACCACCACTATTAACGTTCCAAAATTGTAGCAGGCCGTAGAACAAAATTAATTTTACTATGTATTCTCTACATTTGTTTCTCAGTACTGAACTCGACCCTGTGTAATAATCAATACAAATGATATATTAATCTAAAATGCCTTCAAAGATGATTTCACAGTGAGGTTCTTGTCAAGGGTTGACCTGCATTTTTTGAGAGGCTCAATTGTAAACAAAACACCATGCAAAGGAACACATATTTCACTTCCGAATCATCACCAAGGTCTTGTTATTCACTGTGCACTGCTGCCGCAATACACACAGACAACCACACCATAAGTTTATATTCTCAAGAATAGACAATTACATTTAAACCCCTACCAAAAACTGCATCAATAAAACACTTATATCACTACCAAAATGTGAGAGAAAAGGTGTTCTAAAAATAGACTAGAACTACATTCGTGGTTCTGAACTGGAAGTACTAACTGTGCCCCGATTCCAGCAAACAATTTGTATGTATATACTATATATATATATATACGTACGCAGCACGAAGGCAACAATAAACAGAATGGTGGCTGCATAAGACCTAGGTTTTGTGGGGAATGTTTCCATACAACGGTGGCACAACCTATATGTATGAGAGAGATTTATCTCAATAGTAGCGTTCTTTGTTGCATCTTTTCCCCATCTCGCGTAGTTTCGAATTTGCGTGATTTGAGATTGCGTAAATCTTAGCCTAATTTTATAATGTTGACACTGAAAATTTAAATATCAGATGTTCAAAACATTCATTGTGTACTTAAAATTTGGGAACACTCGTGCTTAAGCTTTATCCAAAATAACACCGCGTGTTCGTCTGTGATTGTCAGTCAATTCGCCAGATTTTCTTTCAAATGCAGGAACTGAATGCGTATATGTTGCATTTGTCCTTAAAATGACAATGAGCTGAGGATAATGGTCTTGTGGAGTTTCTAAGTACTGTGCTTTAACATGACCGGACAGGTTTTGTCTAAATTCACTTGTGCATTGTAGTAACATTATCCCTCCGCAATGGGCAATCAGCGTTCTGCGTGAGTATGGTTTTATTTTACTTATATAGAATTTAGAGGCATAGCCCTTATGTCAACATATTTGGGAGACTCGTGATATGAAGTTGTTGCTGAAAGTTACTCGTTATGCTTATCATGTTAGATTAACATTGTTACTGAATTGTAATATTTGCCTATACATTCGGAAATGACCCTTTAACACTCTAGCTAAGCTCTAGAAATTCAGATCTATATACACCACCCCATCCCTCCCAGCTCCAACCCCGCTTTGTCCAACGATCCTACACAGCAAATCATACATTGATCCTATATTACGGTACATATGTATTGACACTGATATGAAGTTTAGTAGCCTATACGCTGATACTTGTAATGCAATAGATAAATGTATATTAATGTACAAATGAGGATATGTAAAAGTTTTTCGAGATTGGAGTGGGTGCATGTTGCTAAAACGTTACTCATTAGCATTATCATGTACGAAGAGCGATTATACTATGTTGCTGTGTGCAAATATTCGCCTCAGAATGAGCTGGGTACACACACTCTACAGTAAAATTCTGTATTTAGCAAACTGTGTGGACGCATTACTAAGGTATGTGTCAGGTTAACTAATCTATATGTATGCCCTAGTATATGTAATTTAAGAATGAAATGTATATTAACCTAATAATGTGTGGATGTTGTAGTTTTTTTTTTTGTTTGTTTTATTTATTAAAATGATGGGTAACCTATCTGTATACCATCATATTTATAAAGTTAGACAATATAGAAGAGGAGAAGAAGGATGAGAGAGAGAGAGAGAGAGAGAGAGAGAGAGAGAGAGAGAGAGAGAGAGAGAGAGAGAGAGAGAGAGAGAGAGAGAGAGAGAGATCGCCAACAGTGATTTCGAAAAGACTGGAAGCAACCAGGTGATGCTGACATGCCGGCAATTTGAGTTATATCAGTCATTCGATTATAAAATGAGATTTATTTATCAGTAAAACAGAACGGTTAATTGAATTTTGTATAAACTTATAACTAGGCTAAAGTTAATCATTCAAATGTCAGGTTCAATTTCATGTTTTCTGTAATTGACTAAATTGTGATATTTTATATACGTGGTAGATCATCTCCTCGATCCTCATAACTATTACCATATAAGGAGTCGAGATCATACATCTCTCCCAACTCTGACTACACACTAAATCATACATACATACATACATACATACATACATACATACATACATACATACATACATACATACATACATACATACATACATACATACATACATACATACATACATACATACATACATACATACATACATACATACATACATACATACATACACACCCACACACCCACACATACATACATACATACATACATACATACATACATACATACATACATACATACATACATACATACATACATACATACATACATACATACATACATACATACATACATACATACATACATACATACATACATCTTACCATCTTTTACTCTAATAATCCTAATGTAACAAGTTTGGTACACTCTTTCCTTCCTAAAAGTGCTCATTATTAGCAAATATTTCAAAAATTGTTGAAATAATTATGCAAACGTCATGTAACTGCCAGTAACATATTATTTGACTAACCGACTGGATGTGCATTTGTATATCAATGTATATTCGTGCTTATACATACACAAATGTATGCCTACGTATACGTATAAGCAAGTATACGTACATGTATATGGAAGTCTCAAACGATGCAATAATTGTTCTTCACAGTGTACTGTTTACTTGTTTTATATCATATGAGATTAATGCACACCTATTTATTTTGTCTTAACTCCTTGCATTAGAGCATTTAATAGCTATACACACTGGCACCTAACAATACACCGTTCTCATATACCGTCTGCGTGTAGCCTGACATTTCAATATCGAAAAAAGGTCTGTTATTTTTAGTTTGCAATGCATCTATGCTAGCTTCAAATTGGTATTGATACATCCTGTTTTACTCTAGGTGACAAGTGGACTGACATGTCAGTATCACAGGCATGACAGGCGATTCAACACCCCGTCGGCAAAATCCGCAACCTTATCACTACGGTAAGAACCAGTCACTAATATGTAATATCAAATCTTAAATACACCCGCCAAAGACAGGTAATAACGCTTAATCGCAACCATTTGCCCCATGTAAATCTAGGATAAAAGATAATCAAACCTCAACCTTCATAAATATATACTTGGCCGCTGTTGCAGCATACACATTTGCGAATGTTTAAAGTCCAATAAACAGATGCCGATGGATATCAGTAATTTCAGTTTTACTTTTGTCTTTGACAACAGAATATCCCCAGCCACTCCAGGTGACGAAAAGTAGTGCGCGGGATTGAGCTTGTACACACGCATGACAGTATCACGAAACGTCTCAAATGACCGCGAGCAACAACTCATCGGTGTGTGAATACAGATCATGATAGTAACACAGATAATGATAACCTAATGCGGACAATACACTGCATGCATGTGCGTACTCATTATCGGAAGTATGTTTCCAATACAATAATGAATGGAATGCCTGCAGTACCGTATCGACCAGTGATTTTGTATCAAACATATTTCTTTTCTGCAAGGTTGCTGACACGTTTATCCTGTCTGCTCTTAAGTCAACTAGTATTATTCCTATGTGGGTTTGGAATGAAACATATTAGTACATTTGACTCTGTTTCAACTGTCAGCATTAAGTAACCATAATACCGGTCTTGATTCGGTAAATTGGTAGCTGTAGATTGCACGCATTGTGTGTATCTCCTGAGTTCGTGCCATAGATTTGACAGTGTTCACAAACTTTGGTGTTAGGGTAATGAAAGAGTCATTACAGATTCTGTAATGAGTGGCCTCAGAAAACAAACGAATGCCATCATTACTCATAATCATGTGTGCGGGCGAAAAAGGATCGTTGTTTGATCCATTTCGCAGTAACCTCGAATAAATTCCACCTCATCTGAGCCCTGGCTCATTTACTCAATTACATCTGCCTCCAGGGTAACAAAACGCAAGTAGAACTTTTTCAGGCAGTTGCTCAGTCTTGGAATAAACGTCGTGGGATCCAACCATTATAAGCTCTCTAGTATCTTAGATTGGGGTTTCTGAAGAACTCCATAATAATTTAAAAAACAAAAACAAAACATGAAATTTAGGTAGTTGGGATAGTTGACGAACAGTTCGATGTAGTCGGCGGCGATAGTGGCTGCGATACGTCTATGGTATTGTTCATCCTCCACTATACTTGTTATCGGGTATTTTATAATTAAGTTCACGTGAGGATTGTTTCAGTTGTTGTACCGTTAACGCTGTCGCTAAAAGTCTGCTGTGGTTGATGCGGTCTAAATTTGTGCCCAATTGGCTTGTATTCATTTATTGGTCATAATACCTCATGTCAGTTTTTCTCATTCCACTTTGGATTTATATTTTATTTGCTTCAGCTCATTAACGATATGCATAATGATTTATAAGGTAATATTATTTACTTGTAAATGCGTCAAAAAAGGTTTTAGATATGTTTTACTTTATCATGATCAGAGGTTCTAATCGCTTCAACCATGACTATAATTTAATTGACTTTGTTAGGTGCTTCTACAATTGTTTCATCTGTTCTTTATGCATAGAAACTTGATTCTACAATCAAAAGTTCAAGGAATTTTTTTTATATCTCGCAAGATAATAATCACGAACCCCACATGTAAGGCATGTCGGGCGCAAGAAGCAGCACGTAATTCAAGCAAATGTGATTTATAGTATTCTTGGTTTATACACGTTTATACTTCCGAACGCCATTGGACCTCTTCTATATTTACAAGTTTGAATCTCTAATAGAAATAATCATCTGCGTAATGTTAAGTGCTTGTCCTCCTGACCGAATAAATAAAAGATTTTAGAGTACTCTAATTAGATAATATTTAACTGAACGACCATTCACTATAAAATACGTTTTGTCTGTTATAGTAATTTTCGAACTCTGGGGAGTGTGTACCAAATAAACCTTTTCACCAGGCCACATTCATTGAGGATTATCATCCAAAAGAGTTTTCTGTTTGAATATAATTTTCTTCAACGCAATATTTTACCAAATCATTACACGTTGAACGGTACAAAATATTATACCAACTCGTAAATAACCTCAACCCGCTTGTACGATGAAATCCGATGAAGCAAAATGTCTTGCCCTGCTTGTTGTTTAAGTCCATATTTTCCGTGTATTTGCGTGTTAATATATTTGTGTAAAATTTACAACATTGAGCTTTTCGCTTTAACGCATCTCCCTCTAATATGTTCACATTCTTACGGAACCTTGTTGTTGGTGATTCCATATATTACAATGTTGTTAAATGCATCTCTTTAATTAATTTATACTCGGCAATCTTCTATGCTTCTATTCAATTTAAAAGCTGTATCATTAGACCATTTGCTGATTACTTCACCTTCACCTGATGGCCTACTCAACGCCTGTGACTTCAGATTTTCCAACACATTATCAAATAATGACAATTCACGTTTCTTATCATGCACTTGGCCAAGACAAAGTCACTGCTGTTCTAAGCTAATTCATAAGTACGTGCATTTATTAATGAGTTTGAAAAATCATATTTTGACAAATCTGTACGGATTTAAACGAAATGGAGATTTTGTCTAAAACGTTATAAATGTTCCATAGCTATAGTAGCTTACATTCAGAATTGTTTATACTCATAATTTTTTTCAAAATACCATTTGCATCGATCTGTGAATGCTTCGCTATTTATGTTATTTATATATATAATCAATCACCTCAGTGATTGATTAATATAATATTCCCGCAAAATTTCTTCCACAGCCAATATGCACAGAGAAAATATAATCAATAGAATTCTTTGATAATAACATTCTAGCGATCACTAATCATATTCCTCCAGCTGTCACACAGGAAACGAATATCAACGAATGTTGTATATTTACATCCATAATATAGGCCTGACAATCAGCAGATTTTGCTTTGCAAAATCGTTTACGTAGCCATTGTGCACAGGTAAGAAATTAATACCGGCAGGCTATAAATCATTTACATCGTAAAAGAAAATATCATCAAGGTAAACATTGACTGAGATTCATATTCAAGCACACTAGTAAGCTATGGAATGTTTATTTCTTAAATAAATAAAGTCAAACAACTGCAGTTCACCTTTGGCCCACCATAACAAACTAACATCCATGATTGTTTTTGATTATTTATTGTCCCATAGCACATATACTCACGTGCGACTCAGTGAAAAAGTAGTAAAGCAATGTGGTTTAGAACGAGATGATCATTCTCAGCTATCGATATCTAAAAGTCTTATTGTGATACCACTGTCTAAATTATTGCACCTTTTTGGTCATTTATTCATTCAACTTTTGGTTGGAACGTTGTCGGTACAGAATGACTGTTAGACCCATAATCAAAATATTGCTTTGACTGCATTACTCTAAACCTGGCAATATTCCAAATAATACAATACAACCTGAACATTGGTTTTGAGAACTGGACGTTACTTAAAAATTTAGATTTTATTTATGTCTTTATTTGCATTGAGTTTTTTTAAAACATATCCTTAAAAAGGTTAATTATTTTTCCATAAATGAACTATAGCAGCAGAGGGGACGAACAGACCACTTGGCTGAATTGTCATTTCTTTGAAAAACAAAGCTTCTTACGAAAATGCAATCTCAAGGTCGATAACGTAAAACAAAAGCCTCTAACTGGCCATGAGATTTCTCTAATTGGGTTAAGTCATTTTGTTATTTTATCTTTTACTCTTTGCTTTTATCTTATAGCGTGTTTCCTTTACTCACCGGGTCACTCAGTATTTGTCGTTCACCTCCTCTGCTCCTGGAATTAAATCATTGTTAGAGCAATAATGGTTGGAGAACCACACTCAGCTAAATTAGCTCGAGAATGACTAAAAGCAATTAAAAATATTTACCTATTCGTGATTCTGTTAAGCAACAACTACAAACGCGTCAGGAGTTTCAGGTTGAATTTGAACAATGTGCAAAACAGTTATTTAAACCTGTCGCAGAAACTACTAAATGTCTTCTTCCTATGTTAAAGAAGACCACTGAAGCAACTGGACAAATAGCAGAAAGAACTAAGAAAACAAACAAGCTTTTACGGTAGTATCCAGTTGAAATAGTTGCCTCGTTGCCACCGCCGAATGAACAATATAATGATGAAAAACTGATTGCAGAACAACCAAAATTTATAACAGCTAGAAGTAGAATTGGCTTTTTAAATAAAATATCTGATACAGGAATTGAAAAAATTAAATCTGTTAAAGACATAGATGAATTAGCTGAACTAGCTGTTAATAGTTATTCAAAACGGAAGCGTTATCTAAAACCTGAATAAGGTGGTGAATTTATAAATGATGAAACTTGGGAAAAGTTGTTATATCGTCGTGTGTACACTGGTAAAAAAAACGAATGCGACGTAATGATAAAGAATATCCTATATATATATATATATATATATATATATATATATATATATCTATATATATATATATATATATATATATATATATATATATATATATATATATATATATATATATATATATAAATATATATATATATATATATATATATATATATATATATATATATATATATAGAATACAAATCATATGGCGAATAACAACCCTTTCAAGCGTACTGGATCCATCAAGGGATTACGTGTGTCAGGGATTAATTAAAATAGATGCAATAAACTGACGACGAACAGTACGAAACTAGTAACTAGCTAGCCTAAGCGCTTTCGACTCTTAATGAGTCTTTTTCAAAGGCAAATACAAAACATATATACGATAAACAAATAAACACAAAAACGTTGTGTTTGTAAACCTCTACATGGCTGTCTTCACATGTGCTAAAGCTATAAATACAACCAGCTTGTATAGACTAGATGCGGAAACTGAAAACGTTGTATAATTCCCTAAAAGTATACAAGCCAAAGCGACATCTATTTTTACTTTTTGTACATATGTAACGCAGATTATAACCCGGATATTTGATTCTATACCGGTTATTCTTATAGTAAAAATTGAAGGATAATAAGAAGATTTAGAAAATGTTAAATTTTACTAGTGCATAGTTTTCATTTTCTAGTCTTCTTGGTTTAGACCGCTTGGTTTCAATGTTCTAAGGCGGCGTATCCAGTATGATTCCTTTTCCTTCCTGGTTTCGGAACTCCAGCTGTGGTTGTTAGCAATAGCGATAAGTATTATATCACTGAAAGTGTGGCCAGGGGAGGAGAAGTGTTCTGCGACCGGGCTTCTGTACAGCTTTTTTGTCATCCAATCAGATCTATGAAGGTTTATCCTTTTGTGTAGCTTTTCAGTTTCTCCGACGTACTGAAGGCCACAGATCTTACATGTGATGAGATAAATCACATTCTCTGTTTTGCACGCTTTGCTTGGACCATGTATGTTTAGTTTTTCTTTAGTCACTGTGCTAGTGAATGTCTTGGTCTCTATCATATGTTGACAGGTTTTGCATCTTTTATCGCCACAGGGTCCAGATTGACTAGGTTGGTTTTGACTAGCGATTGGCGTTAGCTTTGCCCTGACTAGGATGTCCTTTAGGTTTTTTGGTCTCCGGTAAGCTACTACAGGTTTGTGCGGAAGTATTAGGTTAAGTATATATATATATATATATATATATATATATATATATATATATATATATATATATATATATATATATATATATATATATATATATATATATATATATATATATATATATATAGTATAAACAAATTTAAAAAATCGAAACTATCTCAAGAGCAACAACCGGAAATTAGATTGTTAGAACGAATTTTTTAGGAGGAACATGCAGGTATAATAGAACAAAAATGAGAAGAAGAAAGATAATATTGGAACAAGAAAAAAACGGAGAAAAAAACAAGAGGAATATGAAAAAAGAAAATATGGCAAGAGAGGCAGAACGCAAAAACACCAACGAAAACTAGAAGAACATAAAGAAAGCTAACCTTTATCACATGGAGATGACGAATCATCAACTGGAAGCGGTCTTACTACTCAAGGAAGTGGCCTTATTACTTGTCCCAATAAAGTTCTTGCCAATGTTGAAAGACTAGAAAGTCTCATTGGATGACAACGAGCCGGTAATAATTCCCCAGAAATCATTAATGAAGCATCTGATATTTGTAAACGATTATATACAGGTGGTATCATGGATATTAATGTGTATCGGACTATCATTAATGAAAATGCTGATGAATACCAGTGATTAAGTATGTAATTAGATATAATTACTATAATAAGATGATCATATATAATACTCAACGTAGACCGACCATGGTCAGTGTAATACATTCACCATTACCATTATACAAAACGTCCTACGGAGATGGACTAGGTGATGTTGTTCAGGATCTATTTAGAAGGATAGCCCCAAAAGCAATACCGATTGCAAAGCTACTAGGAATGAAAGCCATTGATGTTGTTCGTGAAAAAAGTATTGGTGTTGTTAGTGATGTTGCTAGTAAAGCATTCTATGCAATGAAAAATAGACTAGCAAGATTAATACGACGAAAACCTCAGCCCCCAATGAAATTACCTAACACTGAGTGATACCTGCAAATGTTAGTAAAATAATAAATGAAGATGCCAATCAAAATCTAGCAGAGTTAGCTCGTGTACCAGTGTCATAAATAAACAATATAAATACAAGTCTAATAGCTGTACGTTGTCTCCGTGTTAGACGATTATAAATATAATAAAGATGTCCAAACGTATATCTGATCCAGCAGTCGACATTGACGCACAATTACTCAAAGATGAGAACGTGCTCGATTATCAGTATTTTTCTCATATCCAGATCAGCGTGGAAGAATTTAACTGAAAGATCAGGACACAAACATATTTTTCTTCCCTGCTGACGCATTTATTGAAGTAAAAGGTTTAATGTTAAATAACGCTAATCCTGCGGCATCTACAGCATTTGCATATGATTTTAGTATTGGTTTTGTTAATAATGGTGTTATGACGTTATTTGACAGCGCTGCGTACATGACTGACGGAAATATATTGAATCAATTCAGAAAGACATTGACTTTGCTTCAACAATATTTGATCTTGCAAGATACAGCAATGATTATAATTCAAAATCAGCTGGTCCATCGATGATGTTTGTGAAAGATATTTCTAATTCTCCATATTACCAACAATATTAAATAGGACAACCAAACAAGTATGATTATTAATGTAGATCCAGATTTCAATTTAGGATTTATATCACGTCGAGCAATGATAAAATGGTAATAGAAGAGTATTTTCATGTGCAATTTCACAGTCACATATCTATTTATCTTGCAGTAATTCGTTTCCGGAACTAAGCAGACAGCTTTATTCTTACAAATGGTTACAAATGATAATGCAATATGGTGATCGGCTGGTGATGCTGGTAAAGTGCTTATTACAAGGTGTTCATTGTGAGTGCTGGTAATGACTCCAACAATGCCAGAAGAAGAACGTTTACAATCTTTTATTAGTCCAGGTGGTAAATCAATGTTACCATGTTTGACAATTATCACAGATAGTATTGAAAGCACAATTAACGGTTTATTCACATGTCAGATAGCTTCTCAGCAAGAAATGGCCGGACCAAAGCATGCGTTTATTGCAATACAAAATGCTGTACAAGTAAATAGTCAAAATCGCAATATAATGATATTTGACGATGGAAATTAAGAACCAGCTGAGTATATATTATTACGTTTTGATCAAAATCATGTAGCATGTGCAAATCCTCGATCAATGACATTCATGGGACGTGGTCAAATGTTGATTCTGGTCTACAAATATCACAACTGGAATTTACAACGTTCTATCCAATTTGTTATCCAATTTCTTACTTTTCACTAGAACATTTAGATTTAACTAGACAATCGGTAGTTGATATACATTTTCGAGCCCGTGTGACAATATGAATTATTGCTAATTAGAGGGCGGTTGCAGTCATACTTTCAGATAAATCACTGATACTTAAAGTTGTTGGTGGGCGAATGCAAGAGTCGTTGATGCTCCAGTAGAAAATATGTAATTATATAGTTTATGATATTATAATGTCATATAATCATGTTTTAGTGTTACTATGACTCCTGGTCAGATTAAAAAGCAACAATCAGCATTAAAAGATAACTGTGGAATAAAACTATCTCTAAATAAAGAACATATCGCAGGTTGTCCAAACAAGTCATCATTATCAGAACGTCAGCTCAGTCACTTCAATAAAGCCAAACAATCAAAGAGCAACAAAAATCTTTATCTTTCTGTTCATGCGGGTGCCATTATAGACATCCCTAAGAGGGATGCTATATTTCCAAATCTTGCAGTTATACCAGCATTAATATCAGATGCAGCCCCAGCTGTTGCAAAAACAGCTGCATTGTGCTCTGTTGGAACTGCTGCTGGAATAGCATTAAAGAAAGCAACGGTCAGGGAATTAAAACCTCCAAAAAATTGGAAGGGGTCTAAGATTGCAAGGGACAGTTCGTTGATTCTTCCCATGTCCAATTTTAATTTACGTGATGCCGCTGAAAAATTAAAAATAACAAACTTTAGCGGAGTTTTATGAGTGATTAATTACCAAAACAACCAAAGAATATTGAAACTAATATTATTAATATCGATAAAAACTTTGGTTTTGTCACTCACTGGATTGCATATGCAATTGATCCATGTGGAATATTTTATTAGGATTCGTATGGATTGGCGCCATTAAAAGAATTTTTAAAATACCTTAGCAGCAAGCAAAGTCTTCCAATCTTTTTTCAACACTACCAACACAAAAAATAAAACTGATCCACCAATATGTGGTCGTGAAGTACTCACTGTACTTGATGCTATTTCGTCATCAACATCGCCACCTCATAAAGTCGTGCATGGATATAATCTACGTTGTCTAATATTTAAACATACGTTAGTAAATATAATGGTAGATATTTTCGGAAGATCTTTACGCGGTAAATCGTAGCAGCAAGTCGACTTATATTAATATACAGCTCACGACCAGCTCAAAAATGAAATTGATGACTTATTAAACATTACAAGTATGAAACAAAATGAAATCTTTGTTTTTATGGATAAACAAGGACGATTAAAGACAATTAATATACAACTACCAGATGCACTCATATGAATTACCAACTCGGTTGTTAATAATATCGTTACTTTTACTGCCCATGGTACAATATAAGATTCCGGTTAGACAGTCAACCATTATATTAAGAAAGCCGGTGTTTCATTCACGAATAACATTATCATGAATCGAAATTAAATTATAAACATTGGAAAAACAGCCACAGGTACAGACGCCGCAACAAAAAAACACGTCGATTATCAAGAATCCAAATAAGCATTGACCAATGGGGGTATCATGCGTGAATATCTCAGCACGAATAATAATGGCATTAATAATCTCAGGACACCAGAATCTGATTTTGATGCTGCGAAGAAAAATACGCCAATGATAGCAATATCCAGACGGTGACATCATTAACTATAATCAATGAAGAAATGAACACATTCAGGACTTATTTTTCTACTCACATACAAAAGTTCCTAAATTTTCGTAGAAATATAAACAGATCTATTATAGACTTTATGGACGTCCAGCGGTTGTTGATATTAAACTCGTTGACATTAACACAAAAATCAACAATATTGTCAGTGGAAGCCCTAATAAAGTTAATAACATGATTCTGATTAAAATTCCTTACAATCAAATCATCATTGTAGCAATAAAATCAGCAACATGGTCACAACAAAATAACACTATCAAACATACCGCTAAGGTCACTGGTGTATACAGTCTGTCTGTGTTCAGCTCTGCAAAATTTAGGATTTTTACTACATTTCCACGGCGTCATTCAACCGATAATTGTTCAATAAAGATAACGAAGAAACGTTTATACTAGATTCCCTAATAAATAATTAACCAAAGCGTCCTATTGGTGGTGTCTGGAATTTGTAGCTGAAGCTCCTCAATTAATTACCTAATTAAAAGACAACGTCAATATATAATAATGAATCAAACCTCAATCGACGTTCAACGTCACAATCAAATATATGAGTGTCACGCCGAACAAAAAAATATCATTGACGATTATACAGTAAAAGTATAAAAAAAAGTATCGCAGACGTATGAATATCATTGATATAATTGTTTACTCAGTTTCTGCTATTATTGATGGAGGCGGATTATTATTATCAACAATAATAATGACAGCTCCTGCAGTTGTAATCATTGTCCTTTCAACTTCAACAACTATTGCATGCATTCTCAGTATTATCGCTAAGAAAAAAGCTACATGTGCAAATACTTGATTACACGAGTATATAATAAAACTCCATACAGCAACAATGGCTTACTCTAAACTATCTTCATATCTCTAATCGTATCTCAGTGATGGTGAAATATCTTATGAGAAATTAGCAGCGATAATGAGAACTTATAATGAAGCATTCATTGACAATAACTAGGGTGAGAAAATGGAGAATTGAATTTCCGATTTTATCTAATAGCAATAATAATGTTAACGTCCTTGACTGAGTCCAGAGAATTACTTCAACAGATCGTCACTAACACAACACCGTCAAAAGCGAGGATGATATCATTAAGTTCAACCGATCCTGTTTAGCGTTAACTTTCCAACCGCAATTCCAGCAAAAGAAATAGCGCTAGCACAACTGCGAGTTTATCATATTTGGCCAAATATTAGATCAAAACCATTCAAAAGATTACAGCCAAATAATTATCTGGTATTTGCAAATAAGAATAAACCTGAAGGAACTCCTGATTAATAAGTTGTTTGTATTCACACAAGCAGTTATCAAATATAACAAAACAACGATGAGCTTCAACGCAGAATTGAATCTATTACAGGAAAAGAATAAAAAATGGCAACTACTGCTTAAGAACCGACATATATCAGCGGTAATTGAAATAAATTCTCCTAATTATTCTGTATATCTGTATTAGACTGGCCTGAAGTTAAACCAGCTTATAAAGGCCCACCACAACCACAACGATCATATATCATTACATATTAAACATTATTTATAAAATTTCCAGAATACCAAAACTCTGGCTATGCACATTATACTCATTTTATTTATTTCATTCAAGGTAAAAAAAGTACAATATCACCAATTAATGTTGAAAACATTAACTCAATATCCAGTCAATTAAATCTAAACCTTAACGTGTACTTAATCTACGAAATTTATTTTTGTACGCGCGTATCCTGTGACAGCGGTTGTCTTTGCAATATTTCCGCTGAATAATAATAATGATCTCATTCCGATGAAACTGTCATCTTTGACAGTCAAGAATAAACTGAGTAGCTGAACGGGTTACAGAACCTTTCACAAACGCGATATGAGGTTATGGTTTAACAGATTTACGACGTAAAAAACAAATACGTGGGAAAAAGCAGTTAACAATATCGGACCGTCTATCAGCGACGTTGCTGAGCTGGGAAAGATATTAAAATTCCCAATATCAGTCAAGACGGTAACCGGAGAGATTTTGTATAAATCAAAATATGAATCAAGAGGAGCTTCGATATATAGTATTGATCATAGCGCACACGCATGGACTTTGACAGTAACAATATTTCCACAAGACAGAACAGTTAAAATTTATAATGGTCATATATTTGATTTTATCAGGAATATCAGTAAAAGTAACCCTGTATCGGTTTGGTTATTTCAAAGTTCAGAATATGATTACCATGATCAGTTTGTACGTCCTGATGGTGATATTTATCGTACAGAATCTCTTCATGAACAAATGAATAATCTTGCATTAAAATATATTTTTGATGATGTCAAGGTTGGACAATTACTAAATAATTGTTTTACCGTTCCACCAGTTGCTGCTTGCTTTGCTCAGGAGAAAAATTCATGGAAACCAACACGATTGGAATTTCTTGAATATGTCCAGAAAAGTTGTATTAAATATGGGTACGGTGAATAATGAAATACAAAATACGATTATAGCGACATTATCTCAGTTGATATGGTAGCATGTTATCCTGGAGGTTGAATACTGAGAGTGTCCTGAATACTTAGATTTAAAAGATTTGGACTTGCATCAGACGCGATGACCAGAGTTGCGATTAACGGACCCTTACCAAATTTTGACATAAGGGGATTCGCCTGTATAGACTCATTCGAGAATGTTGGGTTTCAATAGTACTATTACGACATATGCTTGATGCTGAAATTTTAATATCATTGAAAGTAAATAAAGCAATTATATCGTATTGTCAACAAATATAAGTTTGGTTAGCATAACCGGATACGTTCGATAATGAAAAATATGTTAGGAGAGAATTTCCTGATCTTAACGAAGATGATATTGTTGAACTTGCTAATAATATACTTAATGGCAGGAAAGAAACTTGCAAAAGATCTTGGTAGAAAAAAATTGGTAAATTTACACAAGGTCGTTTATATGATTATAAACAACACTGTACAAGATTAGTTACAGACAATGCTGGACTCGATTTTGCAATTGCTGATACAATGGAAAACAAACACATCTATAACCCTGAGTAATGCTTGTTTATCAGATAGAAATAAATTAGGTACAATTATGAGTTCGATTGATGGTGACTCTCCGCAATTTACTCATTTAAGATCTTCAGTGTAAACTTACGATTCGATAAATCTATTATCAATAATATATAGATTTCCTCTTATTTCAGTAAGAGTCGTGACAGATTCATTTGATATAAATAAACAAATATGCGGATTTTTTACAATTGCATATTAATAAGTATACAGCATGGGTCAAATGGAGAATAAAATGAAAAAAACATACCTAGTTATTCTGAATCTTCCGGCGTTGAAATTAAGGAAGTATATTACAAAAACAATCAAATATCAGAACTGTCATCTGAGCTATCTAAATATGATCATGTGGCTAGACATAAGACTTTCTCTTAATGGATTTGGTGGTTCAGGTAAAACAACTCATGCAATTAAATTATTCCAGAACAACTATTCTGATATGATTGCTTTGAAACCTGCTCATCATCTCGCCAGAGAAATAAAAGAACGAGGAATAAAATCTAAAACTTATCATAATTTGATCCGACGGTGTGGAGACACATGGACGTCTGAGCGAATGGGTCAAAAATATACCTAACTATATTATCTGCGACGAGTTAAACTTGGTATCGTTATAAATATTAAAAATAGTTCTTGACTGGTTATTGACAAAGAATGCTGCTGTAATAGTTTGTGGCGATCATAGTCTACCACCACCCTTTATTGCACAGTCTCCACATGAATTGCTGAAGAATAATGTTGATTATTAAGAAGAAATAACTGATGACCATAGATCTGTTGATGAACCACTGAAAGAACTTAAAAGGTTATTCAGACTACACCCATACAAAATACAATTTGAGAAAATGCCTAAAGTAATTCCAGAAAATATTATGAATGATTTTTTTGATACACTATAACGATTCACTCGTCACAGGGATTAACTATTTCTGACACAAATATCTGGAATGGCGATGATCGGATCGAATTGTCAAATTTAGTGTATCTCACAGTATCTTGAGTCAGAGGAATATTTCAGCTGCGAAGGGTTTTTATGGATTATGTAATAACCGAGGAAATCACAAACGGCTTTGTTGTCATCAAGAACAAATTAGCGAGCTATAAGCTATGGTGACAAAAATAGCGCGACTATGATATTAATAGCGAATTTATTATGACGCCGAAACAACAACAGAACAATCATTGTGCAAGTTGTAACACAATATTGTGGAAAGATTCTAATAATGATCCAAAACAATTCACCTTGGATAAAATTAATAGTCTTGGTCACACACGCGACAATATGATGCTAACGTGACTTGAATGTAATCGACGTACGTAAAACATAAGTGAAGGTAGTAGTAATTGTGTGTCTTTAGGAATTATTTGCAATGGTTCACGTACAAATCAACGTTGAGGAGCCGTCAAATCTAGTCTGTAAATCGCAGGTCAACTTGTTGATCTCACCAAGCTGGAGATTGTGTGTGTAGTCACACTCCAAATAAGATCAGTTGCTCTTTTTACCACCTTCAAATTCACCAGGTTCATATAAATATCTTATATTTACATTACCTAATATGGTTGGGAGAAAGATTCACATCGTTGTATTGGTATATATTTCTCTGTAATTGCATTAGAAGGTGTTATAGAAGATGCACAAGTAATTTCATTATTCAATGCAGCTATCACACCTGGTAACTTCGCAAATCTTTCACGAGATCTCTCACCGGACTTAAAGTCAGTGGATATTTCCCTCGCATATTGATATCCAAATAGCCGCTCAGCAAGTTTCGATTAAATCGTTTAAGGACTGCCTTATCACGATGAATTTCAGTGTGTCCTCGTCTGATTTTGACGTTATTTGTTTTCATCAATGATGATGATGCACCAAGAAATTTCCTGCCTCGATCAACCAGTAATAGTTGTGGCCATTGCAAGGATCCTTGTTGATAAATTGGTTCAATGCAGATGCAACTTCAGTTGCTGATTTTGTTGATAGTGTTTCTGCTTTTTTATGTATACTTGCAACGTCAACTAGAGTTAAGGTGTATTTGTATGTGCGTGATAAACGTTTACAAATTTTTTGCCGTTATTGTTGTTAATCCAGTGATGGCTGTTTGTACTCTGCATCGAACACAATATAAATCCATATTATTTATTATATGGATTTAATTGACTTTCCAGATACACTAAATCAAGAACCAGTAAAGCACCATCCAGTACTACCAAATTCTATTAGAATGAGAATAATAGGTCCATCTGGATTTGGTAAGACAGTTATTACTTAATCTTATAATGAGATGGCTAAGTCGCATAAATTATACCATCTGTAGATGATCAGCGGTGTTATGAAGTACTTAAGGATTATAACGATAGCGCAAAATTGCTGAATGAAGACGGCGATGTTCTTAATTTTATTACCGATATTGATGAAGCCCCATCCATAGACGATCTAAATCGATTTATTAATAACCTAGTAGTATCTGACGATATTGTGTTAGATAAACAATCAAATCCAGCTTGGATATTTTCTCGAAGTAGGCATAAAAATACTGACGTGATTTATGTTACTCGGCGATATACACAAATATCTAAAGTGATCAGAGACAACTGCAATATTTTCGTTGTGTTTAATGGAGTCGATATACATACTCTGCGAAATATTCATCAAGCTTGGTGTTCAGGGGATATGGTCATATTCAGGTTCAAAAACATTTTTTCAAAAGCACAAGCTAAACCACACAGATTTATAACGATAACTTTACATGACACCAGATCTAAGTATCGTATAGGTCTTGATAAAATGTTTGTTTAATTACAGCAGTAGATGACATGAACGACCAATATTGACCCTGCGAGTAAACTAAACAACCCATAATATAAAAACAAAGAGTCAAAGATAAAATAGCAAAATAACAAAATGACCTAACCGAATTAGAGAAATCTCAGGGTCAGTTAGAGGTTTTGGTTTAACGTTATCGACCTTAAGATTTCGTTTTCGTAGGAAGCTTAATTTTTCAAACAAATAACAATTCAGTCAAGTGGTTTGTTCCCCTTTGTTCCTACTATATTTCAGTAATTGCATGTTGTCGTTGATGTCCATCACTGATTGTGTTTGATAGTTCTTCTTTCAGTATTACTAGGCTATATTATTGGAAGGATATATTATAACCCAATAGGTTGTTTACAAATGCGGTGTGATTTTGGCATGTGTGAATATTTGGTGTGTTCGCTCGACATCGCGTTTTCCTTCATTCATTAAGTGCAGATACCATACGTCGGATGTCGTTATAGGATTATGTGGTATGCAGACCAAATATTCTCATGTAAACGACGGCAGATATAGCGAACAGAAGGAAACACAAATTTCAAGACAGGTGAAGTCTTACCAAATAGTGACCAGAAAAGTTGGTTTCTTTGAATATCGAGCAGAAGAAATCTTTTGGGATAAACTTACTTAGTGATAGAATAGATGAGAAAAATGATCGACATATGCATTGTTGCTAATTGCAACAAACTAAACTACATACGGTAGGTGATTGTTATGTACGGACCATAATTTGCAAGTCTGATAATGTCAGTTAGATATAACAACTAGACTCTAAGGATCTAACTTAAATTAGATAATGATTAAGATACAAAATAAACCGCAAATATGCTATTGCGTCTGTTTTAGAAACTAATTTTATGAAGAAAACATTTCTAGTCATGAGTTGTTCATATCCCCTTTATGTTTTGGGTATCTCAATTAAATTAATGTTATATCATTATTTTGACTGATTTGATTCTAAAATATTCATCTCAGTTACTCCAACAGCTGGATGTAAATATTTTCAACACATAAACAAAACCAGAGAATATTCATTTCAGACTTACCGTAAAGTCGGATACATATAGTAGTTCAAGAGATAAAATTAAAACTATCAAACTAGGATATGCAATACACATCCAATATTTTTATCACTTCACATCTAACACTGAAGTACCTATCGTTATTATAAATGTCTTAGTTCAAACCTCTTCTTCACGAAACCCTTATCGCCTTTATTCTTCTTCACGAAACCCCTATCTCCTCTATTGATATCAAATATAAACTGAAACTGATAATGATTTCATACAAGAAATCAATGCGGCCGTTCAGAAAAAAATGTAAGCTATAACTATATCGAAAATTAAAATCGAAGTAGCATAAAAGCTTCGCATCATCTTCAGAAAATGTCGCTGCACTTTCCTTTTTTCGCACAATAAAATTTGAGTCTTAATTTGTGTATTGCACTATATCTCAGTCTTCATGTTTTGAACGTTCTCGGCATTACATTAAAAGAGTATGGTACTTACATGTGTTTGACCGAATGAAGCCAATACAGCACATTGTTATGGACCATAGTAAGGAAACTGTTCCAGGCACGTAATAAGTACAACTGGTTTAAAAGGTATTTGAGGTTCATTTCTTAGTAAATGCACAACTACTTTCGTTTTACTTGCCATTTGTGTAATTTCCAACTATGTCTTGTTGTGGAAATGTCCAGTGGCAATATCAAAGTAGACCTCAAAAAGTGGTCAACATTCAACCTCTTTCTAAAAAAAATCATATTTTGGTCTAATTTCTCAATATATGATGTAAGTGCATTCAAATAATATAATCCAGGAAGTGTTTATATTTTTTAAAAAATAAGGTCACGGAAAACTAGTAAAGGTGGAAGAGGTTGTGGGTCATCGAACCAATTTGTGACTTTAAATATCATGTTGGTGCAAAACACATGATTTAATTTTACTTAGGATTTTCCCTGGATGAACCCCAAGAGCAAGAGCAAGAAAACCACTGTGCAACTTATATACAGGCGAAAAGCGAAAACACGCATGTTGCCACTACTGCTATTTGACGAGTTTCCAACATCACGAAATAATTTACATGACTTAACCTATCCAATAGGAATTAGTTTAATTCATCTAATATACCAGAGATGCCTTACCAGTCCAATGAGAAATCCAGAAAAACTTAAACATATTTACTAATAAAGATTGGTTAGTAACTGTCAACACGTAATTATGCATCTATTTACATATCCTATGCAATTCTAAGTTACTTAATATCTTAAAATAGACACAATGCACAGCTAACGATAACCACTACAATTTATAGCCATGAATAACAACTTGTTTTTTAAGCTGAGATTGCTGTTGGAAGCCATATTTGTTCATAAACAAACGATTTCGCTTTGTTTTATTCGTTCTTATCATGATACCTGATATGTTTGTCTTTAATTTTATTGTCTGTGTACTTTCAAGGGAGACAGTTATGTGGTGGTCGAAATGGTTTGCTTTCTTTTTTAAATCAATTATTAATAAACAGAAACGAAGAATCTCTGTTTCTTTATCATGATTTTGTATAACACCGTGTAGGATGTGGGTTTTAAAAAAGTCGTTAGTGTTACGTTGGTATGAACAAAAGCAAAATTTCTAGAAATTGTTCAATAATTTATATCTTACATTCATTCACAAAAACAACGTCTAAATATGTTGGTTTTCATCAAATTCCAACGTACTAACGTATTTCTGTCGAATAACGAACAGTCGTCTTTTAAATATATTATGGTCCACAGAAATTAAAGAGCACCTGAACATTAGATAAAATAAATATTGTAAAGACCTCTATTTCATTCTAAAAATCTTTACACGCATATTTCCAAATTTATTCTGAACGTTATCCGAAATAAAAATGTTCTTGGTCTTTCCGACCTCATGTGCCTTAATGTACATTGACAATATAAAGAGTAGTACAAACTTATGTCTTTCTCACAGAAACGTCTGTAGATCGAAACCAGAGTTTGTTAATGTATGGGCGATACAGTTTTCCTCTAGTATGTGCATTTTCATTTTTGATATATCAACAGGTTACATATTACTTATGGTATTCCGATTGGTTCAAATAAGCCAGGAAACTTTATTGCTGTATTTTCTTTTTTGCTGAATGGCTACAATCATGGGAAACCTTTTTTAATCACGCCTTGTTGACTTTTTGTGTTCACGATGAACATCTTGGCGGCCATTGTCGACTCGCCATTTCATGGAATTGAGGAAAATAGGTCTCGCCAATCAATGTGCTCCTCAGGGGCTCGTTACATCATGTATAACATATCATCATATAATAAATGGCGTAAAATCCTCAAGACAAAAAAAAACAATTACATCTTAGGGTATTGCTCAGTTGATATCGGGTATGTGTGATAGTGGTGGAACTGGGAAAGGGTTGTATATATCTAACATGGAATCCACCCTATATACAAGTATTGTTTAAAAGTTAACTTTGATAAGTAAATAATCCCACATCTATTCACAGAAGAACGTGGAAATAAACCGGTATCCCAAATGACAGAACCTTTTATCCAACCACACCATATTTACGGGGTAAATGTTCGATCCAATTCAAACTCAAATTGATGTGTTTTATGTCCTCTGTTGTCTACTGTTCAAAATCAAATAATGCTAATTTCAGGTCATAAATAAAATCAAGTAATTATGGAAATATATGCACTTAGTAAGCCACCTTTTGCACGAATATCGCCACAGTGTCATGCTTAATTGTGAAAATGACACTTTAGTGCAATCATTCATCGTCTACTGTATTGTAACTGGTACCGAAGCAACCAATGTAATATTAAACGCACTATTTATTATGTGCTGAAAAATGATTTTGACTGTACACATTTGTGCCTATTCTGAAGGAAACTTGATCTTTAATTTGCAAAAGTGTACAGTCTATTTTAAAAGTTAATACTAGATCAACTTCGCTTGTGACAATTTTTATACAAGCAAATATAAGTTGCAACGTCTTAGTCAGAATGAATGACATTATTCATTCTTTTTTATCTAATTAAAGTTCCACTGAAATAAAAACTGTAATGGGTAATAATATAATATTATATTTATGAAACTCTTTGAATAATGTCCAGCTTTTTAATCTTATTCAAAACGTTCCAAAAATTCAATATTAACTCATCACCCATTTGAGATTCTCTCTCTCTCTTTATATATATATATATATATATATATATATATATATATATATATATATATATATATATATATATATATATATATATATATATATATATATATATATATATATATTTATATATATATATATACATTTTCCTTGTTAAATATTATTCTTCCTAGTCATCTGCTTAAAATGCCATAGGAAGCTTTGGCTCTGTACAGAATCTAATAGTTTTAATTATTCGTTTGGAAAATCTAAAAAGAAAAGGAACTAGAGCACACTTTAATAACAAAAAGACACAATCATGCAGTGTATCGTTACTAATGTATGCATTAGGTAAACTCTTGAGAAATGAATACCTCTTGATTTACCACGAGCATGGTATAAATGTTATGAAAGATTTCACTTTTCTCATAGAGTGAATGACTTATCTTTCGAAGTAATTTCACGTTTGAATAGTGTCCAATCCAATTAGAGTTAATGTTTAGCAATATAACACTTCTAGAATGTTAATGGATCAAGATCACAACAAAAATACATTATACACCTTCGTTTCTTTTTTAACAAGATAATGCTCACGAGTTTACTGATCATCAGTATTACTATCACTAGAGTATTACGTGTGGTCTTAAAATAGGTATTTTCAGAAAACAGCATGGTGGATTTTCGTTTTAATCGAATTGATCATAATACACGTGGTGGCATGAATAAATTCCTCAATAAGATTATATGTGCACAAGATTTAGTTTAAAATATCTAGTGTGGATTTATAACTTTTGACTACGACTGACGACTGAGAGTGGACTAGGAGGTGGTAGAAGCATGATATCATAGATCACGACTTTTCTGCAGACAAGAGTCCAATATACAATGTGATGGCTACTACAAAAGGTCTATTTTGTATAGCAGGCACCTCTTCACCGATAACCTTTTTAAATTGGAAATGATCTCAAAAGAGCCGGCTCAAAAATCAGATGGTAAAAATTGTTGGCTCGAGAAAATCTTGTTCATTATCCACTATGTTAACGAGAAATGGTGGATTTTCGAAGTAGACATGCATTTTTATTACATTTACACGACCGTTCAGTAGTTACATAGGATATTGTAGCAAAGGAAAAAATATCTCCATTAAAAAGAGAATGATAAATAATTAAATTGGAGTGAAAAAAAGCTTGGTTGAAGTTATTGTGCATGTTGAAAATAAAGAGTGAAGATTACAGAAAATGTAAATATCTCAAAGGAAAAAAGATGCGCAAAGTTATTACAAAAGAAACCAAGCCAAATATACAAATCACTTATACCAGTATGAGATAAAAACCTGGTTCTGAAAGTTAATTGTGGGAAAAAAAAACTTTATTTATACAGTTCCGAACAAATTTCCAAGGCATAAAACTAAGTGTTTAGAATAAAAATACAAATAAGCATTCACGCGCTTATAACCATTGCTTAATTCACACCATAATGCCTACGTTATGATTCTAGTAGCACAAAGAAATGAGAAACGGAATGATTAACCTCATCGAAAGTATGTTTCTGTATTCTATGTTAAAGAATATGCGTTCTTGGATTTCATTTCAATACTATCTCCATTTCCTCGCTGTCCTTGCTGTGAAGGACAATCAAAAACTGTCTATTTGAACTGCAATATTTGACCACAGGGGTGAATGCCAGCCTCAGAAAATCATGTTTTCATTTCTATGTTATCAAAATTCCCCAATTCATCAATCGTAAACAACGTTTTAGTTCTTTGTACGCATTAACAAGTATCTTAAACCACCTTAATCTATATTCTGGATCTATTAAGATTATCTATTCATCTTTGAATATCCAATCTTTAACGTATGATGTTTAACACATAAACGTTCGACAGATGTTGACGACTTAATTAGAAGTCTGTATTTAGACAATATAACATTTAGTGTACTCATAGTTTTACTACAACTATTCATTCCTCAAATTATCAGATCGTTTGGTTCTTTCACATTTAGTTGTTCCGCGCTAAATGTTTCAGTGTAAACATGTTATAAATTTTGAAAGTAACAATTAATGGCCCGGAGGACTTTCGTATTAAATGCATCTTTGTTTTAGTATGGATCTTAAAACCTTAAGAACATCTCAGACAAAGAGTACCATAGGCTGGTTTACAGTCCTGTCAATTGTCTTAACGCTTTAGGTTTCAATAATGCAACAATCTCAATATGCTGCCATTAATTATTGATAACCTATCTTCGAATGATTATCATCAGGTGGATAAAAGATAAAGAATCATGCGTCCACCTGTCTCACTCGCGACTCATGTATGTATATAGAGATTCATGATTTATTTAGAAAGGGTTATGATATTGTTACTATAACATTAATTTCTGACAATGAAAATAAAGTTTGGTAGAGTGTTTGTTATGCTTTTTTAGCAATGTTTTCGTAGGGAGGGATGGGGATAGCATGATTTATTTTTTAAAAAAATGGAAATTATTATATTTGTAGGTATATCATCTAGACTAAGGGATAGTGTACGTATACGCTTGGGTGCGGGGTTGGAGACGATTTATCGTCTAAAACATCAACTTGAAACTGTTGAAAATAAATTATAGCATTTTTCATTTTCAAATATACTAAAAAAAATTATAAAATTGGTTAATTCATAAAATGAAGTATTAATGTATCTGCAGAAGTTGTACCCAGTTAGCCATTCATTTTCAAGTTTTTCTAAAAACACAAAAAGCAAAATTTATTCAAAATATACATCAATTTCCACTGGATCATTGGATGCAGTTTGGTGCTATAAAACCATATCGTTTTGAGGACACGCGTTTACTGAAAAAAATACGTGAATAGCTTTAACAGATTTAATGCAACATTTATACTTCCCAAAGAAAAAGTTTACTAAACGCTGAGTAACATATGATGATTACCTCATTATGTAAAATCTCACTTCAAATTGAACAATTTCGGTGATATTCATGTTTGCTGCTTGACATAGACACCTTAGTGATATGCGACATAAACTGAAAAGTTCAGGAATGTATGCGTGACACAGAACAAACTTTACCCAGCAGGCTATTATAGTGAACCTGGCTGATCTCATGATGATAGCAGTTTGAAGATAACAGCTGAAGAATTTGAAAAATTGACAGACGAAGGCATGGTTTTTAGTGGAATCAGAGGCGTTATTAGATTAATCCAGTACATATACGTGTTTGCAAATAACGAATGATGTGTGGCTGAAAATGAAAAGATACAATTAATGTTTTGATGACTTCAAAAAATCAAGGTAAAGATCATGGTTAGGGTCATATATAATTTATATTTTAAAAAACAAAACTTATGATTGGGTAATGATCAATACATTCTGATTAAAACACCATATTTATTTATGAAGAACAAATTAAGGGTGATAGAAACGTTCTAAATATATCTGATGTTAATGGCAAAGGGTGAGTCTTAGAGGTAGATCTGGATATATCAACAGATCCACAAGACCATTTTAAAAGCCTATCACTTGCTCCAAACAAATTTTATTACAGAGGAAAATTATCGATCTTCCTTGAAAAGGAAATTGATCTATGACTGAAAGTGTACGTACTGCACTAATTCTACCAGGGCTATAATGCATGTCGAAAGAAAGCGAACTATATTATTAGTTACAGAAACCCAAACAATTACCTTCAGCTTGGTTGGAAAATGAATTAATTGGTCATGATTCAGCAATTACCGAAATATTGGAGCAAAAGTTCCGATAATATCCAGCTATACCCAAATATCACATCGTTTGCCTTTTACTGATAGACACAGGGAGTTCAAAGATAACATTAACCTTAGCTTCTACAGGCTTAACGTGCTAATGTCCTAAAATGTGAAACAATCTCTGCAAAACTCCCATTTGATTAAATTAATTGTTACATTTGCCTCACCTAATCGAACGAAGAATTTTTGGATAGTTCCCAGGTGATTATTTCATGTGTCGTTGTCTATCACTAAGTTGTTTATATACCCTAAACAGCCATCTATACCAGATTTTGTGGAGTTTATTAAACTCTGTATTGTTGAGGGAGAATTTTTCATACAGAATGTCAGCGATTTTTATTGGTAGAGTCCATCTGGAGTTTCATGGGCAGGATTTTCTTTTTTTCTATCTGTAAGTGAATTCTACCTGAATCCTTTTAACATGTATATTTGCATTTTCAGTTTCGTCAATAGCCATAAATTCTTGATATTGGAAATTATTCTATTTTGGTGATACTAGTAACTTTTCTGTAGTCATTACATACGAGGGAAACATTATCTGGTTTCGGCACGAAAACACAGGGCGAACTCCAATTACGTTTGTTTGGTTCAGTAAAGTCGTTCCCCAACAAATGTTCAATTTCTTTCTTCAAACATTCCTCCTTAGGAAGATTCATCCGGTAATGGTGCTGTTTTATAGGTCTATAATATACAATTTCATTATCATGGTGGATATTATTTGTTCAAATGCTCATATTTACATATAAGCTGCTTTAACTCATATTCTATTCATATGGCTACAAATGTGAACGTTTCTTGTCCAGGTTCATTAATATTGCCGAATTCTAAAGACTTGTTGAACCAAAGTCACAGCAACCTACTTGTACTTCATCATTTAAATAGTCACTGTGTAGGACAAGAACAACTAAATTTAATGAATTTATTTATAGAGCCATCTCGACCAACAAGCTCTTTTAACATATTATATGGCAGCGTTATTTCTGCTTCCGCCTCATACAAGCGTTCATTATATAATTTGAGTCACCTTTTAGCTCTATAGGATCATAACACCTAGCCTGAAGAGGATTTTTCGAGTTATGAACGGCCAGTTCTTTCTTTGGTATTTTTGACCTGCTTTACTTGTATTTTTGAGTTAAAAGGACAGAAAATTATATCTTGAGGAATTTATGGCGCTGTCAAAACTACTTTTAAAAGTTCACATTAGTCCAAAAAAATTTTTACAAGCTAATGAACACATTCAGTTTCCACAGAATAATACAAACAAATGTGCTTTCTCTCAGATAATATCGTCTTGATGTTACAATAAGTACACATGAAATAAGAATCCATAGAGAGAATCAATCCGAAATGGGAATGAATTTGAATGCAGTTTTCTCCTTATGTACACCTTTGAGTGTCTATTGTACCTTATGTTACAGATCTTTCTACTCAACCTAATATTTAAACTGTCTATTCAAGTGACTTACCTCATTCAGTGGGAAACAACTCAATTCTTCTAAGAACCCACCAGAACTAAACCCTCTAGTCAATGACTCATTACCCCAAAGTTGTAAACAGTCATTAGAAACCTGACAATATGTATTTATAAATCATAAGCAATTTTTACTCGTAAGATCTTAAAATAGAACTTTATACAAGAGTACAACAAAAACTTAGCTATCTAATATACTGACTACAGATGATCAGAACAACTTATAGTCATGAATAAAAACTAAAGATAATATATATATATATACATATATATATATACATATACACACACACATATATATATATATATATATATATATATATATATATATATATATATATATATATACATATACACACACACATATATATATATATATATATATATATATTCATGAACCATGAGTTACAAAAATATAGAAATACACACTCAATTACATGCGTCTACTTTGAACCTTGTTCACACTAGATAATAATTGTATCTGATTATTTAGACATTAGCAACACTTTCCAGGCTACACAGAGTAGATGTGACACTTTCAACAGCTAAATATAACTACAAGCAAGTAGCTTATATATTGCCATATACATGTACATATACAAGCAATCATAACTATATAACCTATATTTGACTGTTGAACGTAGCTGATCTAATTTGTGTAGATATGTTTGCATTACATAAATTTTCATTTACGGTTTCAATTACATCTATAAAGTTACGCTCAATATGTTAAGTGTCCTTACATGCTTTTTATTTAAAACTCTCCAACATTTCTTTATTTATCCCATTTAATATGCATTAGCATCATTGCTGATTTTTCTTGTGCCTTCAGTATCTTTGCCATATATTTCAATATCTGATTCCAAAGACTTTTATTAAAGGTTAAGCAACCATTCTAACTTTCATATAACCTGCCAGTTTTATGTCTTCTTGAAACGAACGTAACCTTGCTTTATTTGCTGAAATCCTCAACTTTGAATTATTTCTTGCGCAAGAGAATTATGTTTGGACTTGTAAACATGAATCTTTCATCAAGCTAATAAGTTCATATGGTTTAACTGGATAATACTTATTAATTGATAAATGTATAGTCCACACATATATTAGTTTGCCGATAGTATTTTTTTCAGATTAGATGACAACTGTAAGATTTATATTTTGTTAGAACTAGTGCTGTTTACACATTTATATTGCAGGTACGTTATTGTTATAATTTTAATAAATAAAAATGTTTAGCTCATTACTTTCCTTGTAAACGTTAAAGATACGAAAACGACTATAGTTCCTACAACCTCAAATTATCTATGAATCGTAACAATGCAGTCGAGTGTTGTCAGGAATATGTCCACTTTAGTGAAACATTCTTTAGTTGTAAGTGTATGCGAAAATGTAAACTGTATTCTTGTTTTCTATCTGTTTAATGCGATCGAATTGTTTCATATCATACGTGTTTCGGTATTGATAATAAATTTTATGAAAGATCCGATTAATGCAACAGTAACTCCAAGCTATCATTTCTCACAATCCTGTGCAATTATTCTTTCTGGAACATAGATTCATTCACACAAGTGGTTATTAAAATAATGGTCGTTCATATAAAAGAAATTAATGCGTACCAAATCAGGTTCACGTGCCCGCATATGTATTTAAATAGCTGCCATTAAATTAGCAGTTATTAATTATTTACAATACATTTATTAAGTTTGCTACGACTCTATAATCTTAAACTACGCAAGAGAAAAAAAGCAAAACCAACATATTGTGTTAATGTAGCAATTAATTTAGCTCTCTTAACAATAAAATAAAAATACATTAGGAATTTAAAGTATTGCGAATTAAATCCAAACGTAATCCTAAAGGTTGTGTTCTCAACGAATTCCAGGTCCTCTACACTGCTATTGTCCTAATAACACTAAATACGCTGATGTGAATTCACAATAATTCCAGAATAATACGTTAGTCCAAAGTGAATGAATAATTGTGATTCAATTGAATAATTTTTTTAAAAAATGTGGCCTTTCAAATTAAATATACACACAACGTTAGAAACGTCAGAAGATTGATTTTAAAGCAAGAACATAAAAATATGAATGAATTAATTGTCCATTTCTTTGCTATATACTTTATGGCTCTAAGCCGCACTATTTTTCTACTCGGTCTATGTTGCAATATCTACCGCGTGAACTATTTCACAATACATACCTACGTTGCAACCCAACTTGAGTTAATCATCTAATGGGAAATTATTCCAAACTTATAAACATATTCATTATTAAAATGTAATTTTAAAACTCCTAGACACCAATTTATAGTTCGTTGCAATCTGCAATCATATCTCAAAGGTTTACAATACATTATAAATAGTATATTATAAATGGGATTATATTTTACTAATGACACAAAATATATGCGACAAAAATAATATCATTCTTATAAACAGTAAAACTGCATATTCGATCTTGATTCATATCCCTTGATTTTGCTAATATCAACGTTGTATTCGTCCTACAACAAACTCGATCTTTACCATCTCTTATTCTTGTTTTCAATTTGTTAATGAACGTATGGGGGTTGTGATCAGCGAACATAATAATTGGAGAAAGGGATGACCTAACATACACTTCAATATGTTTCTAAGAAAATATTAAAGCCAAGCACTACTTCTCGATGGTACAATAATTTCTTTGGTGATTCTTTCTTTTTGAGAGTAATAACACACTGGATCATCGACGCCATTTTGTCTTCTATAATCAATACTCAACCAATCCCAACATCACTTGCATCAATAGATATTTAAAATGATCGGTTAATATCTGGAGCTGAGGAACTGCTGCACTCTTAAGTGTGCCCTTTGATTTATCAAAAGCCTCACATTTGTCAGACCGATGAAACTTGGTTCTTGTACTCAGCAAATTTTTGAAGTGCTTAGCATTTATGGAAAAATATTGGAACTAATCTTTCCTATAAAAACCAGCCATGCCCAAAAATCGCATTAATTGCTTTTTATTGTTATGCACCGGGAATTCAGAGGAGGTAGCTTTAACCTTAACTGCTGCAGGTTTAACTTGACTGTGTCCCATAAAATGTCCAACAAATGTAACACAAACAAGGCCAAACTCATTTTACTTAAATGCGTTGTCAACTTTATTGAGTCTATCAAAGAATTTCGGAACGGTCTCCAAATGATCGCTCCAGATCTCGTTGTATATGATGACGTCATCGATGTACTCGTTAGAGCCACGTGTTGAGAAATAACTGTTCATACCAAATGGCATCACTTTGTATTGACAACTTTTGGAAACGCGAACGCAGAAATTTATTTTGCTCTTTCCGTGAGTGGAATTGCCAAAATCCTAAATGTCGAACATGGTGGCATATTATGCATTTCCACTGTTATCTATGCAATCACAGACTCTTGGCATTGGAAATTAATCTGTTTTGGGGACAGTGCTCACTTTTCTATAGATATTGTAAATATATAAAATGTTATCTGGATTCCGTAGAAGAATGCATGGCAAATTCAGATTACTTTTATTTGGCTCAATGAAATCATTCTCCAGCAAATATTGAATTTCCTTTTTCACATATTCCTTTTTGAGAAGATCCATTCTGCAAGGACGATGTTTCAAAAAAAATTGAATTTACAATTTCAAGATGATACATTTTATTTTTGTTTGATCGTATCGGAACATCCAGAAACAAATATTGATATCTACATAACAGTTGTTTTAATTTCTTCTTATGTTGTGGCCATGGATATGAAAGTTTCTCGACAAATGTCTTTAAAATTTCCTAATTCCGACGACTTTTTAAACTAAAGTCACTACTGTCTGACTGACATGCCATCGTTTAAATCCTGACTGTGCAAAACATTTATTACCATTAAACTGACTGGGAAAGTAGCAGAGCTATCTCTGTCAACATACTCCTTTAACATATTGTTGTTTATGTTGTCTCTTCCCATGCATGTTAATGATATGCTTTAAATCTGTTTCACATGGTAAGGACCACTAAAGAACTTTAAGACATTATACTCGACAAATATTTGTTGCCTGACTTGGTCTTAAGTAAACGACGGACACATGCAGTCTACCATTATTCTGTTAAATGTTTCGTCAAGTGCAAGAATAAGGTGCCGGTGAGCCTTATATATCTTTTGATAGGCATTTTCTGCCATTTGATAAATGCAAAAGACCTACTGAATTTTAATAACATCGCTATTAACTTTCGACCAATCAAAGTGATTCAAGATCTTATTATGAGTCTGAATGACTCCTAAATGACCAGCCAATGTAGTTTGATGCCATAAATACAAACCTGTCTATACGACTCAGGAACAACAATTTGATAGCTTACTGGCCAGACATCACTAGAATGTATCTCATATGTTCTCCTTTTCCCATAAACCCCATTTAAAAAAAAAACAAATTAATACTTGTACTTGCGTAGCTTCATATTCGCTAATAACCCTCCAAACCAAACATGATATCTCACTATCTTGTTCCTATTCAACAATTGCTGTCACATGTCACCATGTTTAAAAGTTAGAGAAAGTGGCAAAAAGAGGATCACTGCGATCAATGCCTTTTGATTTATCAATACCAGGTGCAAAAGTGATCTTATCAAATTACTTGCCAATGAGTATGTCAGCTAAACAAATAATTTCCTGATCAACTTCATTCTGAATAGTTAAACCGTTCCGATGGCCTAATGGTTAGAGTGTCCCTCTCGGATGTGGGAGGCCGTGGGTTCGATCCCCCGGCTGAGTCATACCAAAGACTTACAAAATGCTACTAACAGCTGCATCGCTTGGCTCTCAGCATTAGGAGGTTAGTCTTAGGACTGGTTGGCCTGGTGTCAGGATAATGTGACTGGGCAGGACATCATGCCACATGTCTGCAGCATGATGCTCAGTGCTAGACATCACTATAAACTATCACACTGCAGACACCGTAACGATATGACTGAAAAATTGTTGTTGTTGTTGTTGTTGGGCTTAACGCCATTTTTCAGCACACGATAGGCTATTCATGGCGGCCAGTATTAATGGTGGAGGAAGAAACCGGGAAATCACCGGAAAGAACCACCGACCCACGAGAAGCTACTGGCAAGCTTTCTCACATATCCAAATCCTAGACTCGAACTCACGCAAACAGAGGTGAAATGATGTTGATCCGTAATGGACAGCGCTTTAGACCATTCGGCCACTCGGGGCCCCTGAAAACTTTTTAAAGCTAAGTTAAAAATCTAAATCACACACACTCGTGCTGAATAATTATTTTTGCAATAATTCTAGTAACTGCACAAGCAGTGTATAATTAGGTATCAAATTGTCAATATAGTTAACATTTTGATGGAAACAAAGCTTTTCAGTTACAAGTTACAAGTTATCAGTTACATGTGGATAACCACAACCTTGTCACCAGCTATGTCACTACCCTGTAATAAATGAATACCTTCAATGGACAGAAAATCCCATGCTCCGACTGTCACGTGTCCTGAGAGCAAGTCTGATAACGAATTTCCACAATGAAGAGGAATATCAAAAACAAGCACTCGACTTTCAATAGAAGAAGACTTCACAGATATGACATAATACCTGACTCTAAGAAACTAATGTGTCCTTTTATATTTTCATATGGATACGTTTGGCAAAATCACCAATATTTATATATATTAATTGTTTTCATGAATCCAAGGCTGATAATATTAAGCGATATCTGTATGGCTTCTTGATATATATCATGAATGTAAAGTTAATAACAGTGAAATCTCTTTGGCTTATTGATTGATATAATGAATCTGAAATTGGCAATATATATATATATATATATATATATATATATATATATATATATATATATATATATATATATATATATATATATATATATATATAACCTATTGATTTCTATTATGACTTTAAAGTGGATGATATAACAAAGACATATTGATTTTTATCAGGCGTCTAACGTAGATAATATAATAAAGAAATTTGTATGGCCCACTAATTTATATCATTAATTAAAATAGGATCATAAAATAAAGAACAGTTATGACCTATTGATTTATATCAGCAGTCAAACGTGACCTATTGATTTACGTCATGCATCTAAGGGGGGAAAATACAATAATTATGTTTGGCCTATTGATATATATCATGCATCTAAAGTGTGTATTATAATGGAGAAATCTGCATGGCTTATTAAATAATAGCAAGATCTCACAAGGATATAGTATAATAATGACGTCTTTTAATTTATGTTATGAATCTAAGGTTAATAATATAATAAATTCGACCTTGTGACATGTTGATTATTATCACAAATTGAAATTTGCTAATTCAATAAAGAAATTTGTATGACCTGATGATTTATATCACGAATCTAAATTAGGTAATATAATAAAGAAGTATTTACGGTGGATTGAATTATTTAATGAACCTAGAGTAGATAATAAAAAAACAAACAATTTACTGCTAAAATGCTTCTGTACACTATACACCTTAATTCAATATCGTTTCTATCCACATGACCAATAGCTGCAGCTATTAAGGAAAGACATAAAGGTTTTATAAGTGATTTAAATAGTAAACTTCCCAATTTCTTTTCTGGCAATTTTTAAATTTCCCATAGTAGACTTTTCGCAAAAATGTTTCTTTTTTTTGCTTCTATTGGTTCAAAATTATCCATTGAAATCCTGCACAAAATATCAAACACATCACGTGTCCACGATTTCCGTCAACATGTATGTGGGTTCTTAGAAGTGCTTGAGTACAATATAATTTTAATCATGAAGCGTATGTTCTCTGTCAGTTTGGTTTTATTATAAATTCTATTCCAAATGCATTAAAAGGACTGCACTATTTTGATCCAGCTACCTAACCGACTGTTTTAGTTCTTTTAATTTTTGTTGTTGGGTGGCTGTGGTAAATTTTTAATTATTATTTCGTGAATATTTTGCATAGTTTTCTATTTTTTCTTTTTGTTTCTTTCTTCTATATTTTTTTCTTACTTGCTTTTTTATACCATTTTTACTTTCTGTTAAGACTAGGCTTTATACATTGATGCCATTGAATTAAAACACCTATATCATTATAACACTATTTATCTCGTGGTGCGCTTCCCCGTGCTCTTTGGTTCACATTTTCTCTGGAATATTTAGTGGTACTTGAATTGCTGCACCGAATGTAAATCCTTACTACGATATGCAAGTTTTTACTTTTCCTTTTATTTGCTGCTCACCTTTTGGACACACATTACTTCTGCACAAGACTCACGCATATATCTATGTGAACATTGCAGGAAGAGCATAAGTCTTTCCATCGACTGACATTGTTTGCATCTCCAAAGAGTTTTCTGCAAAAAAAAACAATTTTTGCATGATTGTTTATGATTTATTAAGTTTCTTCCTGTGACAAATTAATGATTGGGAATTCATGCAAATGAATCATTACAACTGTAGCATGACCATCTTAAGCAGTTACGTCAAAATCAGTCGAGAAACATAAGCATTAACATAGAATGAAGATTGATTCAAGATAAAAGGAAGAACAAAATTTAAATTTTTGACATTACTGAACGCGGCGAAAACAGTTATGAAGTCTTTTATATTGTTTCTTTTGTGCTTAGTTTTCATGGGTATTTTTCTAATGTCATAAAGCTTTCATCGCCTTTAAAGAGCTTAGGACAGGTGTGAAAAAAAACCTCAAATTAATGCAACTTTTATAAAATACTGGTAAAATAAGATTAGGCCTTTCAACAACATCACAAAATGTTTTATAATTTGAAGCTAATTTTCACAAAAGACGAACACTTTCAGGTAACACTTGATCGCTATTCCATGTATAAATATATTTATATTTGTATGTTTGCAAATATGGTATATGTGTACTTATACATGTATCTATCTGTTTATGTTTAATCCATTTCTCTGTCATGGATACATCTATCGGGTATGTATTCATATTTATTTAACTACTATGTATGGACGTATGTTCAGAATAACCACTAAACAAAATCTCCGATTCATCGAATTTTTGTCGGTTACAATGTCCTCACTATAAATACACACACAGAACTACATATATGTTCCATATTATATAATGTCTATTATATTAACTGCGGTGGCTCGCAAATGACTTTTCAAGGCAGTTAAACTCAATCTCCAACTATACTCACTCCCCTTTGACATTTGACCACGTCGTACTGGGCAGTTATAGAAGTCGATAACACTGGAACTAAGTCTGATGACAAACGTACACAATGGAGAGGAACATAGAAATGGGACATCCTGACTGGATGCCAGAGAAGGAAAAAAAAGAAAGTAATAATTGGAAATATAAAGAGCTCGTGGAAGAACTGGAGAAAATAGAAGGTAACTTCGCGTTTTTTGGTCAACCACTTACAAAATTTTACTATTACCGAAACGTCATCCTATCGTCCCTATGCAAAATTCCCATTGAGGCTATACAGCCCCTGGGTGTATTATGAGGCTATAAAATTCTTGAGGCTATACAGCCCAAGGGTAAATTTAACAGAGGTCTACGGGAGGCTGTACAACAACCCTCACTAACTATTATATATATATATATATATATATATATATATATATATATATATATATATATATATATATATTTTTATATAAATATATATATTTTTATATAAATATATATATATATATACACGCACACACACACACACACATATATATATATATATATATATATATATATGTATATATATATATATATATATATATATATATATATATATATATATATATATATGATTGATTAGCTCAAAAACGTATATACCAACACTTAACGATTCAAACGTATATATCAACACTTAACGATTCGAACAATCTTCCAACAACCACAAGAAACTATTCAGCTATACCAACCTTCATAACGAAATTATCGGGGGCAAATTTTCTGCTCCAAATTATTTCGCAAGCTTTGGTGCTACTAAACCGTTAAAACACTGATGCAGCTCGCTAATTTATTTTTTAGTTCGTTGTAATCTCATCGCCAATCTCTCTTGGGATTTTATTTCCAAGTAAAAATAATCATCACTCTGTTTTAATGCAGACGGTTTAATAGCCCAAGAAATGAGCTTATCACAGAAAATTAGTAACGGGTATTAATATTAATTCTTATGCTTTTATTTGCCAAAGAACTTTACACAGCAGAAAAAAAATCGCTACAATTTCAATACATAAATTTATTATTTACAAACAAAGGTTCACAAATATATAATTACGTTTTTTTCTATTATGATTACAGTTAAACTTTACGAATCAGACCACATCAAACACCATCCCTCCGCTCTTGTCCTTCCTTCGTCCTTCTCATTTCATTACATGTATGAACGTCACCTGTCCTGAATTTTCCAAAACTCTTATTTGCAAGTTCGTTAATTAATCACTTATGTTCTAATGAAGAGCAACTTGTAAACTGAACAGCTTGTTTCCTATATGGTTTCCCTTTATACATACTTTTGATCTTCTCAGCCATTAAATATTTTTAAAGAAAATCGGAAATTCCTTTCCGGCATGCTCCTAGACGCACACGTACACGTTCAGAGAGAAGATCATAAAAAATGAATAGGGATATTAGGAAAAGAATGATTTATAGAATTTAATAATAAAGATGTTAAAAAAGGTATCACGCGTGTTTCTATAACGGATCAGACGAAAAAGTTTGTTCTCAACCTTCCATTTCCGGATGTTATAATTTACTGCAGAGAAGAGGTTACACGTAAAATGCAACATTCGGGGGAATAAAGTCAAGTAAGTGTGAGAAAAATAAGTTTCCTACAAAGTCGCTTTTTGCAATATAGGTTCGAAATTTATCAAACATAACAGTTCACCTTTCACAAAACACAATATCACTACTTTCTAGTGCAATAAATGGGCACAGGCTTCAAATCAACGCATCTCAGTGATAACACGTAATGTCAGTAACTATATGCGTAACAACAGAGCTTAGCCCCAAAGCTTTATCCTAAAAATGGTTTGATAATACATGAAAACCTAGAATATAAACAACCTGTATAGTAGAATCCAGCAGTGGCTAGATCACCGATATGCATGCCTTTGTGGTTTGGGAATCTGGTGAATGTGGAGACTCTGACTCTCATAGACAGGAACTCTGGACTTCTTGGAGGTCAAAACCTTTCTGGGCAAACGTCTGCAGATCTTCAATCTTTCGTTTTATGTTTATCCATGAAACAAAACAAGGTAAGTACCGGACCACGATTAAACAGTAATTAAAAAAGAAACGGTTCAGCTAAAACGTTGAATTATCTTGGCACCCTACTAAATAAATTGGTATCAAGAAATTATGTGAAACTGCTTATGCAAACGAGCATGGTAAGATGTTAAAAATGCAAACGAGCATGGTAAGATGTTAAAAATGCAAACGAGCATAGTAAGATGTTAAAAATGCAAACGAGCATGGTAAGATGTTAAAAATGCAAACGAGCATGGTAAGATGTTAAAAATGCAAACGAGCATGGTAAGATGTTAAAAATGCAAACGAGCATGGTAAGATGTTAAAAATGCAAACGAGCATGGTAAGATGTTAAAAATGCAAACGAGCATGGTAAGATGTTAAAAATGCAAACGAGCATGGTAAGATGTTAAAAATGCAAACGAGCATGGTAAGATGTTAAAAATGCAAACGAGCATGGTAAGATGTTAGAAATGCAAACGAGCATGGTAAGATGTTAAAAATGCAAACGAGCATAGTAAGATGTTAAAAAGGCAATCTTTTTTGTTTGTTTGTTGGCTTTTTATGGCAGATCAACACCTATAGTTACATCGTGTAAATGCTATTAGAGTAAACTGCTTTGCGAAGAGACTCATTACGCCAGCCGAAAAGAAGTCGTCAAGGAAGAATTTAAACCTCCATTTTTCTAATCATGAGTCTGGCAGGCTAACCACTGAGCCAACTCACTCGTTAAGATGCAGAGTGACAAAGATTTAAATTATATCAGTTTGTTCTATCGCTAATCTTTAGATTTTAAAATACTGTAATACATTGGCGATTTTTGTTACCACATTTCCTAAAAACACCACCCCAGAATAGAAAACAAAAAGCAAAATCCTCCAGGATGAAATTCACAAACCATATAAGTTATCACGATATAGAGTAACAAGTAGTTTTCATTCCCTCCTCGTGGTTAGTGAGAGAAGGATGGCAAAGTCAAACGTACTAATACATTTCAATTTCGCTAATATTTTCAAACATATTTGACTAAACTTCGTATTTCCCTCTTGAAAGATGCATATACGGGGCGCAGTTTGCGTTACAAATCCCAAGTCACCGTTTCGCCTGGGAAGTCTACTGCGGATTTTTGTGGGAATTGTAAAAAGATTTGATGATTTACGAAGCCAGTACAGTATGATTTTCCTTGCCCACATCGGACACTCTTTTATCCACACTGTAGTTGTTTTGGCCCTGAGATAGAAGGAGAAAATGAATGAACTGGAGAACAATCTAAACGGCGCGAAATGCATCAATTAGAAACGTTTTAAAGGAAGGGACTATATTGCTTCCGTCATTGTCAATAGGCTACAAATTGTGACACCATTTACGCAGACTTTTTACTTCAATGTAATTTTATTAATTTATATTTCATAAAACAAAAACAGAATGTTCGTAATTAGTTTTAGGAAATTACATGATTTAGTTCAGTATCTTATATTGTTTGAAATAATAGAAGAGCTTAAATTACGTGGAATAAGAAACTAATGTTGCGGAATTAGAGACAGACTCATGCATGGTATAAATTCAGGATTCATTTAAATTATCCCTTTCATGACTTATAAGCATTATCCTCAACGCGAAATTTCTCAGACGTTTCAATTAAAGCTAAAAGCATTATTGAAATGATTTGGCTACCTCATGGAGAATATATGTATGGTCCTTTCATATTCAAATCAAACATAAAGACTATCAAGCTATACAATAAACAATAGCTACATGGGGCAGCATATTCGGTTATATAGGATAACATGTGTTGATATCCTTAAGACTGACATATCAAATAATCAGCTATGGTTTTTTTACCTACAGTTCAGAGAGTATCAAAGATGTTCTAAAAGAGCATCATCGTCTGGGTTCCAGTGCATCAAGGCCACTCCACATGAGTAACATATTATTGTGTCTCATATGCCTGTAATAAGGGTAAAATTGTGTGTTTAGTTTTAAATCACCTTCTTTTAATTACCATTGAACTATTTCGGGGGGGGGGCAATATTACGATTTTACCATTATTTGATATGGATGTATCATTTGAATGTAAGCCCTTAATTAGATAATTACATCTAACAGCATCATATTTACACTACATCCAGACTCACTTATTCAAAATTAAATATTATCATATATCAATGGATTTTAACAAAGCAATTCAAAGACTAAGTAAATTGATTGACGTAATGCCACAGATATATAAGAAATACTGGAGTGGTGAACATGCTGCTTTCGTTTGCTTTGCCTCAATCCATTAAACGTTTACCTTGATAATAGAATCCGTTGTCCGTAAGAAATCTTGGATCGAGATGACGTCGCCAAGTGCTAAATGTTGCAAGCCGTGCAAGATAACTGAAGAACTGTGGATGTCTGGTCGTGTACAAGAGTATTCGATTTCTCAAGATGAGCCTACTGCAGTCAGGAACAGTTTAATCGTCTTCTGAACTACTGCTATCAATCACAGAGTATAGATGTTGGCTGCTTAATGTCCAGTTCTTCCTTGTCGAGGTGACTGACAGCGTGTTTATCTTTATCACAGCAGGTTCTGTCTTATATATTGAATTAGTGATACTAGTGCTTACCTCGGCATTATCATCTGTTCGTTGAATTTCAATAAATCTGTTCGTGGTTGTATCATAATGTAAGTAAATAAAACAGTTGTGACTACCGCAAGGTATGGATTTCAAATAATTTTCCGCTGTATGAGAGAGATCGGGGTCACATAAATACATTAAGCCGTCATTTTCCTTTAATATCACATATCTTTTATTTGAGATTATATGTATATGGTCTGCATGAGCATTCTTACTAATGTTAGCTACGAGTGCCCTTTCCATACTATCTGGAAAACAGACCTGATATAGCATTGCAATCTTCAAACGACAATCCAAAATTGCGACAGTCTTTTTAGGCATTATTCAGGATGTCAATTAAAGCTAAGAATAGTCTTTCAATAAGAAAAGCTGCGGACTGTATATTCATGACGTTCACCAACAGAGAAACAGGAATGAGAGTCCTCAATTGAGGTGCAGATAAATTCCAAACTATTCATATTTCATTGAACTAAATATTTCATATAAAAATATGAATTTCTATAAAAGAAACAGTTCAGTATGATTATTATTTTTAATCTACAACGCCACGAAAACACCATGGACTCCCTTTTTATTTTATTCTAGAGAAATTATAGCAACAAAAAATTTGATTCAATGATCGCACTATTTCCTATATTTCGGCATACACTCGAATAATTTTCTGTCTAGACAGATATTTCAGCTTGATGGTTTTGTTTTGTTTTCTTATTTGGTTTACACACACACACACACACACACACACACACACACACAAACACACACATATAACTTCATGTATCTATATTTAAATTAATGTTGTATTACGTGTCTGCCTTCATGAATTATTCTTCCTTCGCCTATTTTTGATATTGCACAATATTGCACAATCTCTATTAACTGCTGTATTTTGTTATAATTTCAGTCATTTACCAAAGTAATACATTGAATGAAAAAGAATGGTGCAATTTCATTTATACAGAAGTACTAGATTCACACACACACACACACACACACACACACACACACACATATATATATATATATATATATATATATATATATATATATAATGTGCGTCGTTCATCAAACATCTTTATGATTTAAATTATTATAGTATTGTATGTATGTTTGAATAATATGTAAACCTATGAATGTGTTCCGTATATTTAATTTGCATTGTATGATTGACCTTTGTCCATAAGTAAGAGTATGCCTTTAGCCTATCAGATTATTTTGCTTTCTTTTTTATAAACATCATTTTACATAGCTAATTCTTGTCTACGATTTTAGATTATATATTACGAACATTACTGCTTTGAGGCAAAAATGTTTATGTGAACTTTTTGATATTGGCTGTTTCTAAAAGGGATCTTATTTATGATTTTTTTTATGGGAAAATTATCATCATCCTAGTTCTGTAATTGTGTCTTGATTTTTTATATAAAAGTAATGGTCAACAGACTTCTTCATTCATATTTTCACATCAGTACTTGGAGGAATCAATTTTATTCTCTTTTCAGTTAATATTTCGAAGATTTATTTATTTAAATTACTAATTAGAAATAAAAAGTATTCACTGACTTTAGTTCTAAATCACTATTCGGGGATACTTGTGAATATATTTAGATACATTTTAGAATATATCATTGTGATACATCAAGACTGTTATCAAATCAACACTATTCCAGGCTATTTGTACAACAGCATTTTCATGATTGGGATTCATTCTGAACACCATTATAATTCCAGAGTTTAAAGTCTGTATCCGTAATGATATTTTAAAACATTTTATAATATTTTTAAGCAGGAGGACACAGAGGAGCACTTTCACATGATCTTGTTTTGTTGTTGGATTTTTATATGATTTTCTTATAGCGGAGTACCAACAATAATATGTTGTTTCTACAACATAAAATACAGATTGTCCCCAATGAGACTTTTATTGTCGCCATTGCTTTTGTACCTGAGTGTTTTGGTCGCATTACGCTAGTAAAAAAAATAGTTAAACTGAAACGTCTTTAACTATTGCCAAAAGATCGTTTTGAATAAATGCTTTATATTGTTCTATTCTAATGTGTAATGCAATTTTATTGACACCTTACTCCGCAATGACGTCGGTCATTCTGGTTAGGTATTCATATTGAGTCTGGGCAGTTTCAGGGCAATTTAGTTTTTTGTTGTTTATTTCGCTCAAATGTAAGATCGGTCATTTATTACCATTATCTGCGTCCATCATTGATGTGTCCAAAAACAATATATAAGAGTGTTGCTTCATAAAGACACTATTTCTATATATCGTTACAGAATCTATACAACATTAATGTAAATAACAAAAAGATGACTTATCTTCTCTCTAAATCGAGCTGATTAATCCATGTCAATCATTTCACATGTATTATCTGTTACACTTGTATTCAGAGGGTTGCATGTTCAACCTTTGATTCACTGTAGTGAACTAAATATAAGTTATAAATCGGAATTTGGCTACCAACAGCTTTCAATTGACTGCGTCTTGGTAGATAGAGTATGCCACTGATTAAAAGTAAAGCCCTAAAAATGTAAACAGAAACATTTTGAAAAGGAAGCAGGTATCTGGCCGTAAAATATTCATAACAAAAACATAAATGTTATAAAAGTTAACGATGATTTTAATTCTGACGAGGACATTGCTGACTGTCATTTTTACAATATAAGCTTATGGTCTTTTTAAGTATGTGTGCCATTATTAACAGAAAAGTATATAATTACACAGAAGTTTTTGTGCTAAGTAGTTAATATAGCACAGTCGATAGGTCAGCCCCAGCAACCAGCTAAAATATCTTCAACATGCTAAGCGAAGCAGTTTTTTTTTAGGATGATATCAATAATCGTCCGGATAATACATTATCGATGTCTATAATTTTATGTTTTAGAATTCTACTTCAAGAAGTCTTCGGAAAGCTGTCAATGGTTGTAAATCCACGGATACGTTGAAGATATTCATTGAACTTTTCAGTGAGATTCATGTGGTGATTTAATATAAATCATCCAGGTACAGTATATATCTTAAAAGTATTCTGACATGTTTTTACTACATATTTGCTGTGACCGAAGTATATGGCTAATAACGTTTGTGACTAATGGTTCCCCTTTTATGATATCAAATTATCCTCAGATAAATATTGTAACTTTGATCCTGCTCGTAAGTTCGTTCAGTGTACATAAGCGAGGATATGATATCATCAGTGGGTCTCGTTATCCTTTTTAATAGTTCTTATCAACTATTGATGGATTAATTTTCAAACTAAACTGTAGGCGAATAAATTGCCTGGCATCGACAATAATGTATATGTTGTCGTTTAGAAGTATAAGAACGCAACGTGTAGCTTCTCTTTATGTTAAATTTATTGAGCATAAGATAGATTGAATCAACTGTTATTCACTTTAAAAGTAACATGTTTTGTTTTTTTACTTTCAAAAATAGTTACTCTTTTTAGTCTAGCGATGTTATACAGGATATTAAAATTTATAAACTGGTCTGCTTTGTTCATTGGTTAAAGTTGTACATTGATTAAAGTTACATCTGCGTTGAGCATAAATAGCATTTCGTCTTCAATTGCTTTGGCTTCAATTTATTTTTCAAAGAATATTGATAAATCTATCAAAGGTGGACAGTTTGTAAAAGATTCGATAAATTTGATTATTAAATGCATGTTTATTGTACAACTTCATTCGTTGCCATTTTCTTTATAAGTCAGAAGCAACAGAAATATATTTATGTCATGCCATCATCGTTTTGCGTGAAGGTACTTTTAAGTTTTAGCATTAGTATTTGACATATATTTCCGTCCAAGTGTTCTTCCACACTTGAAGCACCGTGAACATTCTTATTCAGTTTGAGTGCACCTGTGTTTGTTGGCCAATAAATAGAGCTGAAACCAGATGCACATAGAATATAATAATACTGGCACCTAGAGCATATACCTACAATTTGTTCGCTGACATGAGATCATGTTTATGACTTTCGGGATATAATGTTAAAGATGAACATGGCAACTCGACAGAATAAAGAGTTTTCAGTTGCTTAAAGACTGCAAACCATTAATAATAATAATAATAATAATAATAATAATAATAATAATAATAATAATAATAATAATAATAATAATTATAATATATGAATTTATGAACCTCACATATTCCATCCCTTTTCAAACTGTAAAATTTATTGTTGATATCTCAGGAAAAAATATAACTAGTTTCATGTTCCTGTCTTTCAGCATAACACTTGTTGCTATGTTGACAAAATCCAATGCGCATTTTGGGGGCCCCGAGTGGTCTAGTGGTCTAAAGCGCTGTCCGTTACGGATCACTGCCATCTCACCTCTGTCATTGTGGGTTCGAGTCTAGGATTCGGCGAATGTGGATATATGAGGAAGTTTGCCAGTAGCTTCTCGTGGTTCTGTGGTGCTTTCCGGTGATTTCGCGGTTTCTTCCTCCACCATTATTACTGGCCGCCATGAATAGCCTATCGTGTGCTGAAAAATTGCGTTCAGCCCAAACAACAACAACAGCAATGCGCATTTTTAAAATAGCTCCCTTTTTATCATAAGGAGAGGGGCTGTACAAGTTTGAGGCTGACTCTAATAAATGCAGTTCTGAGGAGGGAACGTATAGGATCATTATTCAAATGGACTGTTATGGTGCTTGCGACTTAAATATTTCATCCATACAATCAAAATTAAATCATCCAGTAAGAAAATATATAGATACCCCTTAAGGTGGCGCTCGATAGTTATTATGTACTTTTGAGAGAATGATGTATGTAAGGTGAAGTTGTTTGCATTTAAAACATGCAAAGTGGAAAAGAATGATGGCATACCTCTACTTTCATGTAATGTGGCTGACATTTCTTTGGATATTGTACTTTTAAAAATTGTAAATGATCTTGCACACTGCTAACTAAAACGACTGCTCCATTGTGCTCCAAAAATCCGCCTGAATTTGTCTAAAGCACACTGTCCTTGGCAGCTATTAAAATAGGGAAAATGATTTTTGCCAGACTAGACAATACCAGCTTCTGAAAGTGCAATAGGGAAAATGAATTTTGCCAGACTATGCGTACATTGCATTAGAAAAGATGCCGATTAAATATAATGATGAAATCATTTTAACAAGCATCAATGGATTAAGAGCAAACTTTTAAAATCGCCATGAATAAGGGGTTAATTAAATATCTTTTTAATATGGGAGAATATGCATTTTTATGGGACTAAATTTATAGTCAAAAGGCGCATACTGAGTTAGTAAACGAACCAGCTCTAACATATTACAATTTTCATTTTATGATTTACATAATTAATTTTTTTTAAGTTTTACAAAACTTGCTAATTTTGCTTCTTTCTGTAACTTAGTTAATGACCACAGAGTCGTAACATAAATTGTGGGCTCATCTGGGATATAATGGTAACGAATCTATTTCGTAAGACGATGTGAAGTTGAAGAAGAATTATGCATTATACTTTTCCTTACTAGACAAGCTGCTAAATGTGACCTAGAGTGTTCTTTTTGTGTGTAAACAGTCACAGTCTTTTCCCTAATACCTGAATGTGATATTACCGATTAGAATGATATATTTTATCAGCTAAAATAGAAACACGAGCTCATGGAAACAGAATAATGAAATGATTTGAAAAGCACTTAAAGCATTGTCAGTGTGTATTATTACATGAAAAAGTATATATTAATGACACGAATATTCGTGTATTTGACATTTTTAGAAACACCAAATGAAAATTCAAAATGTAAGAATGTTGAACAAAATAAACAATAATTAAGCCCACCGAAATAAATCTTGCACTCAATTTTATTTAACAACAAATATATACTAGGTAAATATAGAAAATTATAGTAATTTTAAAACATTCACGAAATTTGTGTTCCAAAATTAGAACAGGGACTAACTATAATTCATTCATCCATAATAATAAAAAATCTTGGTTAGCCATATGACACAAAATATTATATGTGACATATGTACACATTTCGGGTAATGAAAATAAATTTAAATGTTAATGTAGGTAAATATGATGACGTATAGGATGAAAAGATTGCAAAATGTTCAAAAATGTACCCTGAAGAGATGTACCAAAAACAAAGAAATTATTAACAGATATTTTATACAATACATAAAGAATAACCTCTATACATCATATGACAGCGTTATTTCATTACGAGAGCTTTAAATTAATTGGTGATATTTTCAAACACCTTAAATATATAACAATATATATGTAGATATGTATGAATCATTCTTTCTTGCAGACATCACGCTAAGCTGATATGGAAAAATACAACATTTGTACAAATGGCAGAACATTTTCTCTTTATATTGAATCACCACTTAGATCAGCAATATCTTAAGTTGAAAATATAATATAATGTAAAGACTATATATATCTGTGTGTGTGTGAGTGTTCTCTCTTCATATTTTCGTCCCTTATTTTCTTTATCTGTTTCTATTATAGCTATCATAACTTCTCTCGTTGTACGTGATCATAATTTCACCATAACCGTATCTTTAAGGCTACATCAATGTGAGAGTCTTCAAAGCTGCGTTTCCAACGGGGTTCCAGAGCGGCCGAGTGTCAAGATGCCAGCTTGCAAAGACCACTCTTACAACTCACTTATAGAGGCTCTGCTTAAGCAACCTGGCAAATATGTGAGGAAGCTTTCCAGAAACTTTGATTTGGTTTTTAGGTTTCTTCCTCAACTAATTATACTAGTCTAACAGCAGCAATGCATGGTCCATACTATGCAGAAAAATGGCGCAAATACATAAAACTAAAAGCATTGATCATCGACAAAATGGCAAATGATATAGTAGCTGGTGAAAAATGTGTAATTTAGTCAAAGAGAGAATCGGGCTATCCAGTTCCTGTGGGGTAAAAAATTAAAAAAGGTGGGTTGAATTTTGATACAATTTTTTTGCTCTTCATGCACATTTATAGCTAACTAAAAATAATTCACAAGTTTGTCTGTGTGGTAAAAACACCAACCGTAGAAAACTATCGCTAGCTAAGCTGAAGGTTTGCAAAGGAATTTTGCTATACAGTTCAGTGTTCCTATGTCAGACAATTTGCATGATTGTCATACCGGATCACAAACATATCTTTCCTAAGATTATTCAATAGGCCTAATTAGAAAGCTAAACATCCATATAACCACAGTGTTTATAATTTACAACATTTCCTCATAAAGATCATCATTTTCAACAGCGAAACGCATATGTGGGTCATTCAACCTATTTGCTCTCCGTAGCACTAAAACTACCACGAACGACACAGCCCGATCAGAATTTCCCTGTTAATGCAATCAATCAAAATAATCAACTACCAAATTATGTTTCGTTCTATTAGAACAATATTTATTATTCTGAGAAACTTCAGATCTCACACTCAAATCCAAAGCACTATTTAACATATTTAACTACTATCTCTACAGGAATTTGCATAGTAGCATTAAATAAATCCTGATATATTCATGTTCTTTCTCGTAGAGAAATACGTGTTTTGTTAATGATTCTTACAATAGCTGATACGCTACTTTATGGTTTCCCCTGCAAGATTATATATGGCCCTAGTCTGGACATGTTATCTGATTTTCAAGTTATTGTATCTCATCTCTATCTTCGTGAACGTTGATCCAATATAACTGTGAACTCCATTATACCTTTCATAAAGGTTTTGTCTTAAATTCGCGTTTTCTAATCAAAGGAAGCTTGATATTTAAGAAGTTTATTGCCTCCAAAACTTCGGCTAACATATTTATTCTTCGTTTTTCTTCGATGGGGGAACACAATTCACAAAATATTGTCAAAGTTGGCGATGGAAGTCATGATGGAGAAAACCTAAGAGCTTATGTCATTTAACTATGACAATGAATGGATTGTACATTTTCCTTTCTTGCAACCTTTATGAAGTGCAAGTCTACAAAACTAGTCAGGCAAACAATGTATGTCCAAATACCTTCTTCATAATAAATATATTAAACAACTGATTCTGATGGCACATTAAGGAATAGCAGACATATAATGCAGATTTAGCCTGGATCGAGCCAAATTCTTGACCTTTTTGCATGCATCAGTCTCATCATTTTCAGGAAAACAATGATGAAAACGTTCAGCTCTGATTAACTGTCTGTTCGAATTGATATTTGACACAACTTATTCAATCATTTTCCGTAAATCAATAACGCGGAACTGTAGATATTAATCTGTAGTATTTTAAACTTACTTTACATAATTTAATAAATCGGTCACAGGTTTGGGTGCGTTTGTCTCTAAAGTTCGATAACTAGCGATACGGCCATGGGTGAGACAAAAATAAATTTTGCGCAATTTATTTCCATACAAAAATTAAAAACGAGACGGTTCTTCAAACCCATTTTAAAGTTCTTTATGGAATTCTAAAGACCCACCTGTTTAAGAATACTTCATTGTTCAATTATAAAGCAAATTTTCGACGCACATAAAACAACAAAAACATATTGTACGCAATTTATAACGTTTTCCGTATGATACAGCATGTAGTATACACTGCAATCTCCATTATAAACAAAAACTTTACCAACCTCACTATAAACATTATACCAAGTACGTATGTGTATTCGTGTATTCCGAATCTCTAGAACGTTTAGTGTATATATATATATATATATATATATATATATATATATATATATATATATATATATATATATATATATATATATATATATATATATATATATAATACAAATCATATGGCGAAAAACAACCCTTTCAAGTGTACTGGATCCACCAAGGGATCATGTGTGTCAGGGATTAATTAAAATAGATGCAATAAACTGACGACGAACAGTACGAAACTAGTAACTAACTAGCCTAGATGCAATAAACTGACGACGAACAGTACGAAACTAGTAACTAACTAGCCTAGTTACTAGGCTAGTTAGTTACTAGTTTCGTACTGTTCGTCGTCAGTTTATTGCATATATACATACATATATATATATATATATATATATATATATATATATATATATATATATATATATATATATATATATATATATATATATATATATATATATCTTTTTCCGTACACAACTAGAACAATGATCAGCTCAAAACCTTGTTAACACATTTTAGGAAACAATAATCCGCAAGTTGCTGGATTCCTCCACACGATAGGATGAATTTTTATAAGAATTTAAATTGTCGCAAGAATTTTCCCTTAGGTTGGCAGCATGTTTCTAAGCTGTTCCTTCTTCAATTTTCAGTGCATTGTTACTTTAATTCCACAGTCGGTTAACTTACCATGGTCGCTTCCTCAAATTGGCCATGTCAAATTATTTCTTCCATTTTAATATACTTAAATCAAACATAATGAATAATGGGCTCATTGACCTTTCAAACATAGCCCGTAATGCAAAATAAAAATACAGAAAATAAAAAATCCCATGCAATTCAATATTCAATATCGGTATGTACATAAAGACCTTTTTTAAGCAGGTGTGTGCGTGATTGGAATTTGTAACGAAGCTTTAAAAATATTCGCTCATATCGCTACTGTGCCTGCAGAGTGGCAGTTTATAGTGATGTCTAGCACAGAATCATCACGCCACAGACACGTAGCATCATGTCCCATCCTGGCACCCGGTTGATCAATCCTAAAACTAATTTCTTAATGCTTAAATCCAAGCGAGACAGCGGCTAATAACATTTTTATAAATCTTTGGTATGACTCGGTCTGACTTTGAATCCGCGACCTCCCGTATTTTGGAGGTGGACGTTCTAATAAATTATGCCAACGGAGCCGTCCATTTTAAGCAGTAAAACTATTATATCATTCAATAATATCAATATAAGGATTTCGCAAAAGAAATGAGACAGAATTATCGGGATTCCTAACTGATCCATCGGGTCATCGGTTTTGCTCGTTCGTGACATGTGAAATGTTTAGTTATACAGAAACTAGGAAAAGTTTCACTTATGTTAAAATCAATTATTGCATATAATAATTTTTTTAAATTCAATTTAGAAAAACCATTATCAGAGTTTCTAATGCCTTTTCTTTAGAATGCAAAATTTTAGTCAAATTTCCAAATGAAAACACCGAAAGCAAGCAAGCTGCATATGCTTACTATCTAGCAACGATTTTGCCATAATTTCAAACTGTCTCCAAAATACATGGACAGACCTGTACTATTGTTACTGTTATGGCTTTGTGTTCCTCAACCGGGATTCTTAACCACTCCACTTTGTTACAATTGAGTGGTTAAATTGCATCATACATAGCAAATCGATTGACTTTTGTTAAACTCATTCTTCAACTGACAATTTAATAGCATTAATCATAACTGCTTGGGACATACGAAAATGGTTTGAGTTTATGATTTTGATGCAGACATAAATGGAATTTAGGTTACTCACATACCTGAAAATTGTCTAGGCCCTGGACATTCCTTTGGTCTGATTTCGATTAGCTGGATGATACCCCCAAAGTAGGTCAAAGGTGAATATTTTATTATTTTACTGTGTCATACGATATTCCTTTCTGTGCAGTAATATCGTTCCAAGCAATTTGCACCAAGATTGCGACCATATGAATTTACTTACACACAATAAACCAACTCCAACTAAAAGTAATTTTTTAAGCCACGCTTTCCATTTAAGACAAAAACCTCTTATATATTGCTTTCTATTTCGTACATGCACTTTGCGGATGCAACACTTTTCTTTCAAGTCCTGTGACCAGCATGTCAATCGCTACTGTGTTTTTTATTTTCTCACAAAACTCATGCCATCAACCATCAGTCTCTTGCGTTTTATGACCTCTTCTTCGGACGAGGCATAACGTTTGGACCAAATCCCCAAACGTGATGTCACGATGTTTGTTCCATAGTACTCGGTTAGCACAGTTTCTAACTGATGTGAAAATTACATGACTTCAGCAGCCTTAATTAGTCAGCTTACTCCTTCATAAGAATCAATTAGCATCTTGACGCATTACCCTCTATGCTAATCGCTGGAGGAAAATGTATATGCTCATTAGCAACAACAATGAAAGAGCCTCAAAAGTCATCACCACCGCACATCATCCCGTGCCATGTATCGTTGACGCCACATTGTAGCTGCATGCTGGGAAAATAATCGCATATGCTCATGAGCCAAAACCGTCGTTCCGTTATCTGTGATTGCTATCACCCAAGCTGCCGTTGATCTTTACGGCAATAGTCTGCAAGTTCAGTGTCGTTCCGACATTTTCGAGCATATAACTGCCGAACTTAATGATCTCTTGTTTCATCAATTCCATTCCCATTTTATGATCTATAAATGCTTGAAAATATGTTTAATCCAATGAATTGCTATATAGAGTGAAGCCTTGAGTAAAGATGCATGTTGTGCAGATACGTAAAATTCTCTGGGGAACCTTAACGTCTTTTATATTGCCTGTGCGTGACTTTATTATTAAATCATCCCTTTAGTAATTTTATCTGGCTGGCAAATATATATGAATTCTCTTGTATGCAGAAGCAATTTATACATCATGTGATCAGAACTTGGGGACATGAATTTTATGCATCTGCAATGTCATCTTCCTTCGTTTCTGCTTCCAAGATCCTTATGCTATATTCCAGGCAACAAAACTATATGGTAAATCACTTCCTAGCAAGATGCCTCGTGAGTGTTAATTTTCAACAAGACTTCCACAAGTTTGCTTGAATGAAAACTCAGAAACATCCCTAGGATGTGCGATCAAGACAGCAAGCAATTAGTGGGACCCCAAGCAAAAACTTACATTGCAGAGTTGATTTCCGTCAGCAGGGCGGGAACCTCTGAAAGTGCGGAGCCAAATTCAGTTGCCTCGTTCGCCTTGCCCTATGTCCGAACCTGTACAAAGTAGTATACAGTTATACGTTACATGCTGAATGAAAATTTGGACTAGAGAGATTTACAGTATTTAGTACTTCTTGATACCTGTTCAGGTTGGCTAAGAAACATTGGAACCATCCACTTGCGTCCGTAGAGGCTGAAAATATTTCAATGATACATCAGCGCCCCAGCACTTGCTTCCATACAAAACTTAGGACTTCTCTGTATGCTAGTCTAGAAATTCAGTGAATGTCTTGAGAGAATGGTCATTCCTGATTTCTCCATATCTTCTGACACCTAAATATTCCTTATTACAGTACGTCTCACTAGCTAAACCGTTAGCTCAACCTGAAGAGCATTTAGCGTACAATGTTTCAATCGCTAGCTTCTGCGTTGATCGCCAGATAATGCATTTCTCTGCATATCGTTCAGCTGTTAATAGACGTGGAGTATCCTGTAACATTTCTAGAGTCCAACTTTGCTGGACCAGAATCATATGACTCAGTCACAATAAGCGAAAAAGATAGATATCTATAGTGGCTATTGCATCCCACGTGGTCTCCGGGACATGCATTTCTTCTTTCTATATTTTCTTCATTATACTCTCTTTCTCTCTTTCTCTCTCTGAGTCTTTTATATTTTATTTCTAAGCAAACCTCACCTGATACTAAACCGACGATAACTTTCAGTATGTGTTCCCTGGTTTAAATGTATATAATAAGCAAAGATAAACGTGTCGATTTCTAAGAAGAAACATATAGTATGCCGTCGCTGGCTATGTACCCTTTCACCCTATGTCTGGACTGTTGCTCGCAATCTCCTCTGCATAAATGTCACATTCATTCCTACTAGAGTTTAGCGTTAATCTGAACAATGTTTCATACCCATAACACATTCTATACACCAGAATACAATACATTTTTTCTGGTTACGCAAAACCTTAAGAGAATTAACAAATTCCATTGATGTCTTTCCGACATTTCAGCATCTATCTGCTTAACACGATGGTCTTTTGTTTCATCCATTCCCATCTTGGAGTAATAATGCTTGAAAAGTCACTGGCGTATGATTTCCTGATTGGATAAACAGAATTAAGCCTTCAATGTGTACAATCCCTCATATTCCTGGTCCACTGCTCCTGGCTGCTAACATATACATTTATTGTCAGGGTAAACGGGATAGATACAATGTTGAAGCCGAATAAAATCTCGAAAAACGTCAATATCTTCTAGTGTCTGTATGTGACTTTGTTCTTAAGTTATCCCTAAATTTATTGTAACTGGCTGGTGTAGATTTATGTATTTGCCCTGATATGCAAAAGCAATTTAGAATATATCTGATTATAATTTGGGGAATTGATTGTACGCCTCCGCAATGACAGTCTCCGATATATCTGCTTCCATGATCGATAGGCTGGTCCTTCTACCATACTCCAGGAAACAAAAACACAAGGTAAAACTCCTTCTTGAATAAGTGTCTCAAGCGTGTCATTTTCCGACAAACCTTCCTATAGTCTGCTTGAACGAAAATCATTATCCAGTAAATCATTACACACTAAACAAAAAGTCTGAACTCGATGGTTCTTTAGTATTTAGTTCTTTTTTCGGAATTTTAGATACTTGTTCAGGTTAGCTAAGAAACAGCCGGACCGTCCACGCAAGGCCATAGAGGCATGAGTATGCTGCAATCGCTTCAAGATTTCACTGTCCTTTACTTGCTGCCACACAAAAAATTAGGACCTCATAATATTTTAGTCCACAAATTCAATAAGTACGTATGGAGAGTATGGTCTTTCCAGGTTTCTCTGTATCTTCTGTCCACTAACTGTCCGTTATCACAGTAAGTCCTCCAAGTTAAATCTTCAGCTCTCCCTGAAAATTCAAGATACAACTTTCACATTTTCAAACAGTGGACCCTAGATACTAATGTATTCTGCCTTTCGTTCGACTGTTAATGGCTGTTGCATTTCCTGTAATATAGACTTCTCCAGGGTCCAAATTTGCATGACTAAAACAAACGATGGTTCAGTCATACTAAACAGGTTTAAAAAAGAATGTATTGTTTTTGTTTCTTGTGAGATTATTGCATCTGCCGTAGTCTATGTGACGCATATTTTTCTTAATAAAAACTATATTATACTCTCCTTATTATACTCTCTTGACGAGTCTTTTTTATAATTTGCTTCTAAATAATCCTCAGCTGATACTATAAGGACGATAATATTCGGTAGGTTTTCTCTGGTTTCATGGAGAAGAATAAATAAAGGTAAGAGTGTCAATTTCTAGCAAAAGAACTATAACTTGCCATGACAGTCCACGTACGTTTTGACTCTATAAATGAACTGTTGCTCGCACCCACCTTTGCATACGTGTCGTGCACATTTTTATGTGAGCATCGTAGAAATAGCATAATTCTTTGCATCTCATTGTACTGTTTAAGCATATGGCTTTCAGCATCCAACTCACGACTTTCTGAAAGAAGAAAACAAGTGAGATCTAAATGTATACTTCACCAGACCAAAACTGAGAATTAAAATGTGATAACAGCATTGAAACGTTTTTATCAAGCATATTAACATATACAGAGGAAGCAAGACATACAATAGTGAATTCGATGAATTAATGAATCGTATTCGATAGTAATAGTTTTAAACAATCAAAAATTGTTATTGTATGAAACTACAGCATCTCTGATTTGGAACCTTTAGTGAATAAATGATTCTGACGACCAAATGATCTAAAACCTATTTGTTTAGGAAACATGAAAATGAATCTCTGTTTCTTTTCATATCAATAAATCAAATAGACTTTTTGAATTAAGAAATTCAAATAATAAATAATTGTTCACGTTACGTTTCACAGAAAATGTTTCTGATATTATGAGCTCTTTAATAAAAATAAGAGTGACGGGGATACTAAAAAGGTATAGTAATCTCTATACTTTTACAGGACTATTAATGTGTGTGAATTACCATCGTCTTTTGATCCTTTCCATCCTCTACATTCTGTAAGTCTAATCCAATGTCTTCTTCATCAAACATAATCTCGTGTATTTGCATCCCTTTTATAAACCAAAGGCCTGTCTGCGTTGTTAATTGTGGATGATATTGCTGGTTTTAGTATCAACATCCTTGCTTTTAATAGGAGTAAGCTATCAGAACAATCTCCATTACCCTCCATGTTTCTAAACGTTTTCAGCAACAGGAGTATTCAATATATATCATACTGCTGTATTTCTTTGTTCCCTTCCTAACAGAATGAAAGGAATGAATGAGTATTGATCTTATGCAAATGTAACATTTCCCGAGGTAACCTTAAGTAGATATATGCCCAACAGTCGCTTGGTTTTTTCAGTCAACCGTAACAAATTTATTTAAAGAGTCATCATCTTTTTCTTCTCAATGTAAAATAAACCATGACATATTTCCAACTTAACCCTAACCTATGTTATATTATCAACCGAGTATCTAAGATTTAATTTAAATTTATATATATATATATATATATATATATATATATATATATATATATATATATATATAGAGAGAGAGAGAGAGAGAGAGAGAGAGAGAGAGAGATTTGCCCTTTTCTTTGTTATATATATATATATATATATATATATATATAACAAAGAAAAGGGCAAAACTAGTATCTAATTAGCCTGAGCACTTTCGTCTTTAATGAGTCTTTTTTAAGGGCCTGTAGAAAACATATACAAGACAAAGAAAAGTAAAAAAGCGTTGAATTTGCAAAACTTTACATGACTATTCCTACAGGAAAGAAACCTTTACATGTATTATGTTCAAATACTTTATTTCAACATATTGCGGATGCTGGAAAATATATTATACGACCTAGAATTCGATTAGCCAAAACGGCATTTGCTAATGCTTAATGGAAATTTATGTAAGCATAAATTATATCCCTGATATTTCATTATTATAGAAATAATTAAAGGCTATTTGAATAATGAATACACACACACACACACACACACATATATATATATATATATATATATATATATATATATATATATATATATATATATATATATTTATATGTGTGTGTGTTACCAAAACTGCCTGCTGGGATAAGTCTTGTTGGATTGTTGGACTTATGGACAGCTGTCAATGTCATATGTGCTTCTTTCGTACAATGTCATCTTCCTCTCTTCCGAAATAAAAATTTCCATGGAGGTTCCAACAACCAGCAATGTATCTTCAAAATATGAGAAGTATACCCTCTGCTGACTTTCCCTTATTTAGCTGATTGTACCCAATGGACCACTGAACTAGCTGAAATGGACAGTATTGCGAGCAAGAACAGCTAGAACAATGATCCGTCCAAAACCTTTAAAAGTATTCGATTAATATAATTTTATAGAACATGATCGTAAACGTTTATAATGTTTTGGCTCCAGTTCTATGTAATATACTGAAACGAAGCTACGTCGTATATTAATATGCGTATTACAATGCTAAAGTCTCAAATTGTGTGATGTAGTAATAAAATAGATGAATAAAATCGTTTTGTATATGCAAATGAATGACTCCAAACTCAATTGATTATTATTCAAAAAGCTTCAAATATTGTTGTGGTATTTATTCCTTATGAAAAATAAATATATTTTATTATTCTTCCATAATCTGCAATGAATTACTTAATAACATTATGAAGATAATGAAAAGTTTGCAGAGTGGAAGAAGAGGGGAGAAGAATGGAAGAAAAAACTGACCTACCATAGTTAGTTACTGATAGTATCTTAAAAATTATGTAGTTCAATATTAGTATCTATATAAATGATTTTTCAGCAGATACAACTATAATCACTTTCAATTATGTCTATTGAATAATTTCACAACAAACGAACAGAGTCGAAGAATTCCTCACCAACCAGTACAGTCACTCCATGTGTTCTTGATATGAAGAAGGTTTAGCCGTATAATGTCAGCTATTGTATATTTATATATACCACTCGTTTCATTCATAGTAGGGATTTCATAATGTCGTCTTCTTCTTAGGGTGCTTATTTTAGTCAAATCTTTCTCTCTTAAGATCTTAGCCTATTATGCAACAATTGTATGCCACATTGACTACATTTACGTTTATTACAATTAAATAGGTCACCAACTAAAACGAAATGCACATGTTTGATATCTGACAATGAGTTTACTATAAATTTTAGGTTTTTGTAAAGTTTGTGGACATACCTATATGTGCTAGACGGATATTCATTGTAACGTGCCTGTAACTATTAATGCAGCTGTTATGTATATATGGGGTATTGTGCATGTGTTTCTTCGTGTTAATCTTCGGTTTCTTCGATGCTGTAGTTGAAATTCATTATGAGTAACCATTTTCAAGTAATTTGAGCAAATCATTCCATAGGGGCTCTAATTATGCTCATGTTGGCAGAAGATGTGCACACGATCCACGAAATGATACCCTGAAAGCATTCGGATGTGTTTCACATCATTTCTTGATTACCCTCTTGAAGGAATAGTCTGTGTAAAAAATTATGCAAATATAACTTACCGACCCCTGAATATGAGGTTGCAAATATTTCCAATATAGATAAACTTACAAATGATTCTTCTGTGGTATTGACGGACACCATGTCGTCCTGATCACGTCTTCACTTTAATTTTGTTAGATATACGAGACTGAATCTCGTTATTGCTGAAATGTGTTCCCTTGTTAAATAGTCGGCAATTGATTTGGATTCAAATTTAAAAGATTGACTTGGGTTGTAAACACACAATATACTTTCGCTACAACAGGATAATACATGCAACTTTCATTATTTTTTACTTTGGTCAGCTGTTTTATATTTTCCATAGTAGTAGTATTACATTCATCTAAGAATCTTTCACCCGATTATCATCAATCTCTCTCTTATGAAACTTCCAATGTTTCACATAATTCAATGCGTACTGCACATAAAGGAATTAAGCTTGTCTCTATAAAGATACAATGTCTACCTTGGAACATGGCGTTATGTGACATAGTTCTAACCTAATAATAATTTAGAATAATTATGGAACATATATATTAAATAATTTCATCTTAAGTGATGGTTAGCAAGAAAAAATAAAAAATTACAATTGCAAATACCTATACAGCTGAAGATCTCTTCAAGAAAAGGTGCAGCGTCCTGACAAACTCGACTCATCTGACTTGTGACGATAATTAGCAATATAAGTACTATTGCCGTGATCAAATCCACGATGAGCATTAAAAGCTACCACATCTTCGTTACAAGTTCAGGTCGGCAAACAAACATCGGAACCTTCTACTCGTGTTTAACGAGAATCTAAATATGCTTGAAACACTTAAACGGCACTCCACTGTTTTCTTATATTTCCTCAAACAGTCACATAGCACAGAGAATACCTCAGCTGATTTTGTGTTACATCTAGCGTGCCAGTTTTCATTTCTTTAAACAGATCGAGTTAATCTCCATGGATCCTTATACAACACTGTTCTCTAGACAACTTTCGGTTGCCAGTTGGTACCCATAAGATTTGCTCTTTGCTGACACATATTTGCTTGATGAATATCGGATGGTTCTGTCACGGTAAATGGGTTGCAAAGAAGAAAATGCATTGATTTATATCGTGTTACTTTTGGGCCTTCCCGTGCCTTTATGACACAATATCTCTCTCTCTCTCTCTCTCTCTCTCTCTCTCTCTCTCTCTCTCTCTCTCTCTCTCTCTCTCTCTCTCTCTCTCTCTCTCTCTCTCTCTCTCTCATACGTTTTAGTTAAAATCTCTCTCTCATACGTTTTAGTTAAAATCTCTCTCTCTCTCTCTCTCTCTCTCTCTCTCTCTCTCTCTCTCTCTCTCTCTCTCTCTCTCTCTCTCTCTCTCTCTCTCTCTCTCTTTTATATGTTTTAGTTTAACTGACCGTTCAATACCGGCCATAATCTTGGTTCGTTAGTAACGACAAGGTGCAAAGTTTCCGTATGATGTTATTAGGACATGTATGTTTTCACTTTTTGTTTGATTTGTTGCTGGCACTCTGGACACACATCTGTCTCCTTGGCACAGATATCACATAAATTCCTATGTGAGCATGGTAGGAAAAGCATTGTTCTATCACGCGCCTGACATTGTTTGCATATCATTATACTTTTAAGTCTATGGTTTTCTGCAAGCAATTTAATACTTTCTGAAATGAAAAATATGTAATCTCTTAATTTTTATACAGTAAAGCTATACCAGTAAATTAAAAGATGATAACTTAACCTTTCGGCCCCGCACATTAGCAAATAGTGGAAGGAAGCTCATATGATACGAACACTAAAATGCACTTAAGTCAATTAGAACTTAGACTGGTTGAACCAACAAGTCTTTTTCGATCATAAAAGTGTTAAGAAAGCAACAATTGGTATTTTTAAAATGGCGCTATATCTCGAAATCTTTCTAAGCGAAACGTTTTGATGACCACTTCCAATGGAAAACCTGAAAACCTTTTAAATACCTTATTAATGACACATTTTAAAACAAATCTATTAATCATTGCAACAAGTAGATTCATTTGGTTTTTCACGCTAGACTTTTAAAAATAAATGTGTTTTACACTACCACAGTAAAATACTTCGACAATTATAACTTTATCACTAAAAATATATAAAGTACTTTACCGAAATATACAGAACTAATAAAACAGGCGTTAATTACCGTCATCTTTTGATCCTTTCACAACCTCTGCTTTCTGTATGTCTAATCGAATGAGATCTTGCGTTAGGAGGTCCACGCCGTTTTCTTCAGCATTAAATATAACGTCGAGTATCTGCATCGCTGTCGGAAAGGACTGATCTGCGAGAGATATCAAATTAAAATTTTAATCAGCCAGTAATTCATGAAACATAATGTCTCCAACAAATACAACAGAAAAAGTTCTCAGACAGCGTATGGATGCTTTCTCCTAAAAGCTTCATAACCAGGTCTGTAGAACAGAATGTATTAATTATAAATCAATTGCTCCAGGATGAGAAAAAACAAAATGTACTTCATCCAATACAGAGGCATAGTATTGCAACTATCACACCATAACTAATTATACACTGCTGTGTACCTATACTTCCTTATAAACTATTCATAACCAGGTACATGAGAACAATGTATTGATTATGAATCTCTCTCTCTCTCTCTCTCTCTCTCTCTCTCTCTCTCTCTCTCTCTCTCTCTCTCTCTCTCTCTCTCTCTCTCTCTCTTCTGTGTGAGACAAAACAAAATATAGTTCATTCATAGCTGAGGTTTAGCATAGTAATTGACTACGTCATAACAGATGACAATTGGCATATAAGATTAAAAGCAACTAAAGGAACTAACTTTTTATTAGTCCATTTAATCACAACACTTCAATGGTCCTGAAGACTGACAAGATTACAAAATGCCAAATCTAAAAAAGCCTCGTATTGTTAAATATTAGTGGGAATACATAAGTTCTAGCGAGTTATGGATGCACTAAAATGCGCACCATTTGTGTCAACATTTACATTTTAAAAAAATTTCAGCATGTAATTCAGCCCTCAAATGTTGCATGACAAAGTATGCAATACTACAACACAATTGTGCTTTAACTCATTGCTAGAAAAAATTAGATAATCTCGAACTTATTTCTAAACAGGAGAGGGTATGATCGCAGCTATCGTCACAAGGTAAAGATTCTTTAAACATCAAAATTAAAGTTTATTATTAGTGTTTTTCAATACGCAATGGCATATTGCCTGACAAATATTCGCTATTTAGTACAATAACAATCTGCGTGTGTCGTTAAACGCAGATGTTGCAGTTGACTAAAAAAATAAAATATCTTCATACCATTGCTTTTCAGTTTCCTAATTGCTGCTAATACAATCTCTTTTGAGTATCCGTGCTCTAGAACGCTTTCAGCAGCAGGTGTGTCAAGAACATCTATCATGTTTATCTGTTTCTTTGTTTCCCGTTCTAACAGAAAAAAACGAATATACGTGTTACGACATTTTTGATAAATTTAATGTTTCATCTCACACCATTAAGTAAAGCTGAATTATCCTTTCTATTCTAATGATAGGAAATATTTTATATAAAATGTAATAAATTTACAATGACACTGCTATTGTTACAAGTCATTTACTAAACTTGGACATTTAGAATCGTAAATATTTCCTATTCAGTTGAATATTTCTATGTTTATATGCATTCTGTCAATATATTAACACACATAAATCATTCTCATAACATATTTATCCGGTGACTTTATACGTTAAGAAATAGAAATTTATTTCTATAGGACTAATCCATTCAGTCAACATGTTATCGCTTAGACATAAATATTTCTACAGTACTTAACCATGCAGTCAATATGTAAGCGAATAGATAGAGATTATTATCATAGAACAAAACTACCGCTGAAAATAAATTTTCAGTCTGTCTTTAGACAAACAATGTTCATAATGTACCATACGAGTTCGACATTAATAATCGAAAAATATGTATATACCCCTTTTGTACAATGTAATTTTCCTCTTTTCCAAAAGGACATGACATATGATGGTTATGAAAACCAGCAATGAGACCACATCAACATTTAAGGTATTGCCCGTGTTGGTTACTACATAAACATCGTAAAGTACTCAAGTGATTAATCAAGATGGGTTAAATTATAGCCTATGGAAAAGTAGTGAAATTATATAAATGGAATAGTAAACGTCCAACTTATCTTTTAGAATATGTGATTTTGCTTTGGAAAGGTTACTGACCATGCAAAATATTCATATTCATCTTCAGCCAAATTATAAGTAAATTTCAGAAGACAATATTTCTAAACGACAAAAATGCGTCATGGCTCTTTTCGTTTATTTGACATACATAATCTGTTTTGATCTTTGTCTTCAAAGGTATATGTTCTGTTCAGATGATATTGTCTTGGAAGGGAGAATAGCCCTGTCGGGATTTCTAAAATTATTAAGCATTTACCAAAACTATAGTTATTTTCTTTACAATACGGACGCCCCTTTTATCAGTTAGAGATAATAATGTTTGCTCTTAACGTTTCTCCGTAAATAATAGTTCAGCAATATTTTCATTTTGTACATTTAAATTATTAATATAATGTATCCCTACAATGTTACCTAATTCGAAAGGCCATGCTTTTACAGCGTTGTGTCTTGCATGGTCTCTTTCTTTCTCTCCTCCGGCAGCACCCGAAACTTTTACTGGACTGGCAGGAATCTTTACTTCCTAGACAATGAAAATACTATTAATGTGCTCTTGAAATGGTGAGACAATTCTACTGATTTGTTGAAAAGTGTTCCAAATGGGTGGTGTGTTTAGCTTATGTGAACTAATGATGTTCTAGGTTCTGAGTACTTCTTTGACGAAGCGATGTTGTGCATAGATTCTAATTTCTAAAGTACGGATATTTTGAATAACGTGATGGTTTCCGGGAACGATCACGCAGTTTTCACCGGAGACCAATAAAACTTATAATGAAAACGTACAGCAAATTAAAATTAGTATAAGCCTTACTCAATAAATTCAGAAAGAGCTTGTTTGTTTTCGCACAAATTAGTTGATTGTTGTAAAAAGGCTGTATGTGGCGAAGCGATAATTTTGGAAAGCAAATGGGTTCTCCGTCTAATAATCTGCAAACCGCAGCAAAGTATTGATATCCTTATCAAATTAGAATTATATATCGTTTCATTCGGGACACTGTATTTCCTAGCTATGTTAGTAAAGAATTTAGCTTTACATTTTTTAAGGATTAAGATTCTGAAATAATACGTCGCTAATAAACAGAATTTGCAGCTACATGAAGGCATCACTTAGAATAAAGAATAAAGTGTTTGGAGGATTTGTTAGAATTCACAACTAGTGCCTATATATACTATTTGAGTGCTACTTGCCATGGGGACTTAGATCAATATATTATTCAAGAAAAGGAGGTCTGACGACTGTTGAGTACTTGTAATAAAAACCTAAAGTAGCGAGCAGAAAGGACAATCAGCTAGAGATGAACTTAGGTAAACAGACTGCATTGATTATTTCAGGCAGACTGGTTTCAAGCTAGGTTAGGTCTAAACACTTTGATTCATGAACGTACTAATGAATGAACAAAGAAATCAACTAGAAGATGGATAAGCCCAAACTAATATTAGTACAACCGAAACTTTACTTCTAGCGTTCGTTTTGTAGCTAACTACAATAGGGCACTTACAAAGAATTTGAAGTCAGATCAACAAAAGTAGAGGTTTATGATATTATGGAAGCTATTTGAACTTTCTCCTCACCTGTAAATTCTGGTCATAAGATCTCTGTATATGGGTGATAAACTGTTTCCCCTTTGTGGTCATTAGATGATTGCAATCAGGTACATATTTAGCATGCTCAATGTATGGATCGTCTCCAAATTCCCATTCCTTTAAGCTGAGGTCACACCAGTAGCAACGGACCATGTCATCCACACCTATAGTTATGATATAGTAAAGTGTAAAATACTTTGCACGCTTAAGCAAACTGTCAACTTCAAATTTTAGTTAAAACGCTTAAAAGAAGCTAATTCAAACTAAATAGAAATCCACTCTCTATTCCTAACCCTTTTTATGTTTTACCCACTACCTATGTGATAATAGTTAATGTTAATACGGTAAAAACTAATTTATGAAATAACAGTCAATTGTTTTCAAAGGACTGACAGTAGATGCGGACGTGATGACTGCATTAATCTTTACAACATTTGTCGAAAGCATAAAAATAGTATTAAATTAAAAGCATACTTTTGATAAGATTTATTGGAAAATGTTTCATAGGCTGACATTTAATCCTTAATATCTTCAGAAGGTTATAGAGCTACTGTATTTGCTCCTTTAGTTCGCAAATGATCAAAAAAAATTGAAATCCGTCACCTCAAAATATGTTGAGTGGAGACTATATATCTTTACTAGAATAACAATTTAACTCTTTGTTCTCCATAATTGGTTTTTCTCATGCACGCACATACGCACACTTTTAATAAACAATGCTTAATTACAAAGACAAATCTATAATTAAATATGTATTTCTAGGGTAAAGAGAGAGAGAGAGAGAGAGAGAGAGAGAGAGAGAGAGAGAGAGAGAGAGAGAGAGAGAGAAGTATTCATAAACCTGTGTAATAAAATCCTGCATTGGCTATGTCCTGAATATTTATGTCATTATAGTTTGGAAATTTAGCAAATGAGGAGACTCTGGCACCAAAAGACTGGTATGATGGACTTCTTGGAGTTCTGCAGTTGTGTACGAAAATTTCTGCTGATGATCGTAAACTTTGTTGTACCGGATTAGCTTTAAAATAACATGAGAAATACCTAATGAGTTCAATAAATAAATTCGAAAATGAATACATGCTTTAGGCACAATATGTCGAAAACATTTGATCGTTCGTACACAAGTCATATCTATATTATCTGAGAAACAACAATCACTGTATTAAATTTAAAGGCAGCTATTGTTGGATGTAATATCCTTTTAGTTTTAAACTTTGGTGATATATTAGAATAATAGACAAAATATACGTTTTCTGTTCAGAGATGGAGCAACAACAACACATTAGATTTACCTTGAGTGAAACCGATAGAGTAAAAATTATTCCCTTACATATACTGTAAGCTCCTGCAGTCACGTCATTTTTTCTCTGATCCTGTAACATGGAGGAGATAAAATGAATAAAATTGACCAAAAACATAAGCAAATTTACAGCAACAATTCATTTGGGAACGAAGTTTTAACTACCACTGCATTATGTCTTACAATACTTTACATAATGGGTTTAATAGTACGAAAGACCTAGTTTCTATTCCTTGTAATGGCAAAACAGTTTTCATCTACTTTGAACAAAGATTGAAAATTTACTTCAACAAACTCCATTTTTAATGTTGAAAAATCTACGCTACTCACATCTAATCCTCCAAAAATATTTTTGGAAAATCAGGCCCCTGGCCTTGACATTTTTATGAATAAAGATAATCTGCACAACCTTAGCACAATCTGCACAATATTTTTTGAAAACTCCTTGGCCATTGGTCTTCAAAACATTTTATTTGAAAACTCAGAGTACTCTTCGTCAAACTTCCACCGAAATCAAGCATACTTCTTTAAAATACTTACGAAAATCACGTGATCTTCAAACTTTTATGAGAAATCCCAATTGGTACTCAAAATTTATATCGTAACCATAGGCCATCCTGTACTTACTAATTACCATGATGCCCGGGGTAAAATGCCAGCTTGTGTCCAGCAATTTTATTCTTCCAAATTCACTATGAAGTGATTATGCGTTCACTAGGCAATGACACTTCTATTATGATAACGCTGTTTACCATAATAGATAAACTAGCTAGTATTTAGACCCATTGCTTAATAATAGTTTTCAAAATGCTAACAACCGCTCCGGTGGCCTAGTGGTTAGAGCGTCCTGCTTTTGTGCGGAAGGTCGCGGGTTCGAACCTCAGCCGAGTCAGACAAAAGACTTTAGAAATGGTACATACAGCTGATTCGCATTAAGATGTTACTGTTAGGACTGGTTGGCTTGGTGTCAGGATAATGTGAATGGGTGGGACATCATGCTACATGTCTGCGGCATGATGCCCCAGTGCTAAACAACACTATAAACTGTCACACTGCAGATATCGTAGTGATGTGACTGAAATATTGTTAAATCTACGTTAAATATCTAAATCACACATACACACACGCACAAACGCTAACCTTAGTAAGCTGCTCCTCTGTGAATGGTAGATACAAAAGAATAACATACACAGGGGGAAAGGAGCATTTCTTTCCAGATATGTTTTCCTACTCCTTGCTATAAAATTTCTCTTCCTTTTTAACATGTACTAGATTGTATTTCATGCTATATAAATGTAGTCGTACTCTTTTAACTTGTTTGTATACACAAGATCCGCTGTCATATTTCATCATATATTAGGCTAAAACCTGGCGTCGATCTTTGGCTGACAAAGCCACCGCACACAGATACTGTTCCATCTTCTTCAGTTAATAAGATTATAATTTTTATTTTTTATGGCAACTAAGTTTCTCTTCCCGGTTGTTAACTATCTAAGATGATTACATTTTCATTAATAATATATGCATACAGGCACTGTTATAGCACAATAATATAATTGTAAAAGTCAGTAAAACAAAAACACTAATCAAGCAGATCTATCAATAATAGTATAGTGATTTATCACCTAGACAGTTCACTCAATAAAAGCCAAGTAGATTTTAAACTCAAAACAGGCTGATCAGTCTACAGGGACAAGATTACAGATGTAACCTTTTGGTTTTGATAAGATGATTGATAGAAAGTTACTTGCTTTAATACCTAGATAGATCAACTGATAAAAGACATGCACTAACATTATGGTACGAAATTAGTTTATTTTGTACATATTATCGTAACGAAATGACGCAGTGTGGGTTCTGACAGAATGTTTCACGTGACATGAACGTACGGACTGATTTTTATAAGTAGAATGATATATACGTCCAGCCTTCCTTAGACATTATCAGCTGGCAAAGGATTTAAATAAAGTCATAAAAATTAGATCATTATTATTAATTAAAAGATATACACTAACCAATAACAGTTTAAGATATATTTGAAAAAACATTAAAGTTCTAGTTATGTTTGCAAACAAAGAACAAATTGTGGGAGCGAATTAAACTGGATAGCAAAGCAAGTGCAAAGACTGATAGGAATAAGATAGCAAAACAATCTTTTAGTCCTACAAAACATTCTGAACTTAAAGATTGGTGGATAAAACAAATAACTTACACACTGCATAAACATAGCAAGAGAAAATTCTAATAAACAAGGGCTTCCGATAGTTATGCAAATAAACAATACTAGGCAGACATAGTCATTATGAAAGCTTGTGAAAGATTTTACAATAAATAACCTATATATGATTACAGTTCTCTAAGGAAAAGAAAACACAAAATAGGGAGAAAATACACATTACCTTTAATGAATTATTGAAGAAATAAAACGTCGAATACTTTTAACTCATGTGGGCAAAAATATCGTCTGCAGTAGCAAGATTTAAATCAACTATTAAAATGCTTTACCTACATCACGCTAAAATGCGAAAAAAGTTTTTACTAAAACCGAGACCAGAAAATGGGTAAATATATGAAACTTGTATTCAGCAAAGCATAATATATGGTTGTCTGTCTCTATTAAGCAAAAGCGTACCTTTTTATGTCTAACGAAATACAAAAGTTATATTTTTCCAGAATGTTATGGTCAAATTTGCCTATTATTGTGCTATGGTCAATCAACCATTTAGTAATAGCATCAATTGACATACCCTTTATTCCCATGTGTACTTCCAATTTAGTAATAGTTTTCCTATTTTTTAAATATATCAATTCTATTCCATAATTAAACAAAACTTGTATCTAATTTTTTAATTTCGTTTTTACTTTATATCATTTTTTAAAAGTTCATTTGCTTATGACATTTTTTCTATATCGTTATGGTTTCTTCATAATAATTACATGTACACTGTTTATCTAACTCGTCAATACTTTATTGTATATTATTAAGTTCTTTATCTGCATATAATTCACTCTATGTTAGAGCTTGTTTGCCATTTTTTATTTCAGAAACTAGCTTAGTTCTGAGATTTACTAAGTCACGTTCCTCCCGTAGGTTGATGATTCTTTCCGTTAGTTCCACAGGTTCTTCCTCCACCGAATATACAGGCTACCCTTTCTAACATTGTATGTACCGAAAAATTGCATTAAGCCTATAATAACCAACAATGTTATAAACCTTTTCTTCCCGTGCTATTATCAGCATATATCAATCGTATGTCGTTTGCATAGGTCTAATCTTAGTTTCACTCGCATCAACCTTATAGTCTAAGTCTTCTATATTTATATTTACTTCTTTGAAAATCATTTTCCTAGGTAATTGTGAAATACTATTTATCGGCAGCTGTTATGTTATGGCAAAACGTTTTCATACCCGGTTTAAAATCATAATCTTAAAAAATGTTTACTTTTGTGTTTCTTCTCGTCATTTAATTCTTTCTGCAACTATTAAGCTGTTATTGTAGTGTACTGCAATGTTTACAAAATTCTTTATTTCGTACATGTCACTCTTAAAGCGGATATTTCAGTATGTATCCTTTGTTCACATGGTTGCTAGCAACGCTGTATGTTTTCGCCATGTCTTATATTTGCTACTGCTTGGAAAAGGTTGCAAAACAATTGATATAATTCTTTATCTCTCAGTATATAACTCTCCAGGATCTGAAATTTTCTTGGCATTTTCTAATTTTTGTTGCAGTTCAGTTAGTTCAGTATATTTTTATACTCTAATATACAGTTGTAATTTATTAAAAACGTTTTCACTCCATGTTCTAATATCAGTCAAATTATAAGTCACAGTCTTACGTATTTGCAGGTCAACACGCTTTTGCACATTGCCTTTATTTGCTTTATCGGCTTCTATCGTATCTTCTAAATTCAGAATAAGACACGAATGCAAGTTTAGGTTATTGTTTAGTGATTGGCTTCTTTATCTTTTTCATTTCTGTGTGAATGCACAATTCACATTATTGGGATCCTAGAAGATGTTTCCTTAATTTATTCAACAAGAATTGAGAAATCTTATTTTCCTTTGAGTAAGTTTAAATGTTATGTATAGCTATATACTGTGCGCAAGTTACGCCATAGAAAAAATAATTTGCTTAAAATACTCGAAATACATATTAGTGCATAACTGATATATGATTAAAATCTTTTTTCTGCTAGTATTCGTCTTCATTTGTTATACCTAATATATTTTATCAATAATATTCAACTTGTTCGTATGAAAGGTTACAATTTCATCGTGTTTTAAAACTATCTTCTATTAGCTGGTCTTTTAATACTCTTGCAACAAAGCCCAGTAACGTTTACCAAACCCTGTAACTGCTAGATGGAGAATAAATCCAGCAATGCACGCAACTTCCTAACTAGAAACTGCAACACCAGTTCCACAGAAAAAAACCACGGTAATACCAAGCTCTATAAAATAAAAAATAAACGAAAACAAATACGCTGTTTAATACTTTTACCTTATATCAATGTACCTTTCTAGGTTATTAAATAAATCATTCTTTGTTTCAATAACTTTCATCGGTCTAAAAGATATCAATAGTCGTTAGGTAATTTCTCTACCATTTGAACGTTTACGTAATTAGTCAGTACTTTCACTTATGTTTGGTAGTAGCCATTGTTCTAGCAGTGAGTGATTCCTAATCTAACTCAAAGGAATTGTACCAACTAAGTTTAAAACTTCCTCTATGCCACTGTTACTCGTGGAAATGTTATAAAAATTAAAAATAATACTCCAATACTGTAACTTGCTGTTAGAGTTTAACTTATTGTTGCATATTAAATTGTGTAAACTGCGTTATTTATTTCGTTTGCTATATAATTATATAAATGTTATCATTTTATAGCAATATTTGTATCCCAGATCTTTAACTTTTTAATTGGCTACTGGAATAATATTCTTTACAACTTAAGCCTTAAGATTCTTTACAAGTTAAGGTAGCATTCATTCCTATTAAGAACTGATTGGATAACCGTCATACATTGATATTGTAGACTTAAATACTACTCATTTACATAACCATATCAGTGGATAATATAAAGTATGCATCCAACACCAGCTGCAGAGTAACGAATAACTTTTGAACATGAAATCACGTGCGGATATGATGTTATAACGTTCTTCACCTGACATTAGTATTTCCAACCGTTTGTTAAACCGTCGTCAGTAGTAGTAGCATTCTTTGCAATTGTTTTTGTATTATCCACTAAAGTAGATATGATATAATACTCTGATTTTGATTTAGGGGTGTTACTCCTTCATCTGCTAATTAGTTGTTATCTTGTTTTTAATTAAAACAACAACAAAACAACAAATACAAACAATATATTTCTTTGTCTGGTATTTGAGTCGTACTGCTAATAATTGTATCGTATGCCATTCTCATGCCCGTGGATATCTAATTCATAATTTTCTTTTATTTTTGCCTCAGTTACATTTTCTTCTCTTGTTAACAATGGTTTTTGGAGAACAATTACTAAATTCATCCCTTTAAATATCTCCTAACACGATCAAGATTACCATTAAAGTTTTCAAAAGTTTCGTTTATTTTTAGAGTTATGATTTTGTTTGTTGGATTTAAAGCTTAAAGGCAATTGTATTGGGGACTCCAATAGCAGTTTTATTATTTCAAATCATACATTAAATCTTTCAATTGATTTTTTTGTCTCAAAATGCCAGTAAGATAATCCACATCCTGAAACATATCCATCAAAGTGTGAAATTCATTTATCAAATTTGTCTAAACAGTTATTTTCTGAATAATTTATTTCAATCTGATTCAATTAATTTTATATTTAGACAACTCAGGTGGCTTAAGTGGTTCGAGCGTCAGGATTGGCATAATCATCTGTAGCATGATGCCTCAGTGTTAGACGTCACAATAATCTGCCACTCTACAGACATCGTAGCGATATGAGTGACAGATTGATAAAGCTACGTTAAAATCCAAATCCAGTCACAGATTTGATATTCCTTCATCAACTTGTACATAAACTTGTATAGTAAGACAAAAATAATTGTGTTTCTAACATTGAGTCCATGATCCAAATGTTTAAAATATTTCATTGTCGTTTTTATCAACAGGTTATAGTAAATTTTAAATAACATTGGATGGTTTTATAGTGGATGTTGGGTGGTCAAAGGTTATCATACAATTTTGAATAATAGCAGTGATTTCTTTCGAAACTTTGAAGAATACCAGACCATTTTTTTCAAAACTTTAAAGACATCTGGCCATATTGTTTTCATAATATTTTAAAACCAATTTCCTGTATGCTTATACACAATTCGTTGAACAAGTGGCCGAGATCTGTTCCAGAAAAGTGTGAAGACAAATGGTTTGTTTTATTCTTTTAAATTGAAAACAGGTATGTTTTTCAGAAAAATTTAAAGACAAATAGCATATGTTATAGTGCCATTTTGAACCAAACGTAGCTACGTATATTGGTAAATTTTGATGAACCGTGGCCCATGTTCTTTTTACAAATTGCAACTCTCCATAGCTCAGTTCTTTCATATAAAATCTAAAAACAACTGGTCAAGATTTTAGTAAACGTTGTACAATAAGTGTCGTAGGTCTCATGTAAACTTTTAAGATCTGTGACACAATTGTTGTTTCATAACATTTTAACAACCTTATGTTTTCATTAAAATTTTGAAGACAAGTCGTCCATATTTTTCAATAAAATTCTAAATGCCAGTGACTTAGATGGTCCAGATGTTTTCCAAAACCTATGGAGAATAGTTTGAGGTGGTCGAAGATATTCAACAATAAAATATGATGTATATATTATTTTTGAAAACAGGTTATGAGGATAAAACTGGTCAATCAGTTTATAATTAAATTTACAAAATAAATGGTCCGAGATATCCTTCCTGATTTAAGCCGATTAAATCCAGATATAGAGATCTTCACTTTCCCTGGCCATATTTTCAGTGATATAAAACTAACTACATTTCCCCAGAACTAAAACTGGATTTGCGAAACTAGGAGAACAAAAAGCAATTTTGCTTGATACCCGCTTAAGAACGCTAAAACCAAGGGGCTTAAATCAAAACTGCTTGAAAAGTGAATCCACGCGCAAAATCATCCTTTTATACCCGTCAGTTTTTCAGTAAATATTACATTGATTTATTTCATATTCACTCACTCACTAGTTGTAATAAGATCTAGCTCTTAAATTGCTTTTATGCTTGCTACAGTTTTGCAGTTCTTGTTGGTATTATTATTGTTGTTGTGGCTAATGCAAACAAAATGTATGCAGTCTCTTGGATAACATCTACGGTTACATCACATTGGATTAAGAAAACACATGGTGCTATCACTCTTCTATTTGTATATAATTACTACCTCGGTGTCCTTTTAACATTGGAGTTCAAACCAATTAGGCATGAAATCTAATTTTTTTTAAACAATACACAATACTTAGTTTAAGCATACCTAGATCAATTTTTAAGTTCAAAGCGTTTTGTGCTTATTTATGATCGTGTTTGCTTGTTTTTGCAATTTCCTTCCGCAAAGACTCAATAAGAGCCAAATGAGACTGGTTTTAAATAATGTTATATAGTTAGCGGAGAAGGCAAATAGCTTTCTGGAAAAGACAAAACACTGATGGCTGACTCACGACAAGAGAATATAAAATACTTTTTAATTTTCTCCAAACACATACCAAATATTGCTGAATGGTCCCAGTACCTAATGATTTCAGGAGGTATCCACAATCTGGAGAGTACTTAAGGTGTTCCAATAAGGCGTCATCATCAGGGCCCCAGTGCATCAGGGCTATTCCACAAAAGTGGCATGTAACCGTGTCTCCTACACCTGCAAGCATATATTAGCATATATTTTTTCTTTACTGAGTTAGAAAGCTCTCTTTGAAACAGGTCTGAAATTTACGCTCAACCATGAAATGATATATGTGCAATACTAATGTGCGTTTTGTTATGAGTCGGCGGATAGAAATATTGCCATGGCGTACAGATGCATCGGGACCTTCATACCGAAAATTGTTAATACTCCATACATGACAATTTCTTTCCCGCAACTTGAAAGAGCAGCATGATATGATTTTATATTTATTAAATACAACTTTTTGAAGCTTTCCGAAATTCATTTAGTTTACAATGTAAATGAAATTTAAATTATGGTTTATTAAAGTTATGTTTCATTTATCGGATAATCAAGATGTGAGGATCTTATTGAAAATGCCACAATAGTTCTACTCTTGAAGTGAGATAAGGAAATAGATATTAAACGCGCGTACAGAAGCCTGTCCAATCACATAAGCTGTATCTGCTTAAAAATCATGTAAATATTCACTATGATCTAATTAAGCAAACTAATTTCTACTCCCATACAACATCAAGTTCTGACGAAAACGCTTAGAAAAATCATACATGTGAACTGGATAAATTACAATTATAAAATAAAAAAACTTCATCGAGTCGATTAATCAAAGTTAGAAAGTATCGAGACCTTAGGCGTTTATAGAATACTACCTTGATAGAAGAATCCGTTTTCTGCAAGGATTTTTGGGTCAAGGAAATGTTGCCAATTCCGAAAAGTTGACAGCCTTGTAGTATACTCGCAGAACAACGGATGTTTCGTCAAGTACTGGAGATCATGACTGCTTATGCTTCGCTCACTGCCGTGAAGAACATTCTGATTGCTGCTTTCTCGTTCACGGATAAGAGGGCTGTTATACATAACATCGATTAAAGGGTACACATTTTTCCTGCATGCCGTTTCGCATTCTAAATGCTGATTTATGCATGTCTCGCATTCAGTTTTTTTTCTCCCTTCAACTTTGTTACCAGTTCGTCTTGTTTCAGTAAATATGTTTGTTGTGTCGTCATATTTTAAGTAGATCACGTGTCGACAAATGCCGCCAGGTCTAGATTTCATTTTCTTTTCTATCGTTGAACATACGTATTGATCTGCAAGATACATTGGTCCGTCATTTTCCTTTATTATAATATTTTTTCTGTTTATGTTGATGTCGTCTTCGTGGAAATGTTTGACATGGTTACTCGGCTTTAACGCACTCAGAATTTCATCCAAATGGGTTTCTCCATAAGTGTAAACATTTGCTGTCTTGATGCGCTTGCCTACACATGCAATGTAAATTCCTTTGATCTCTACTAGAGTTTTTATCAATGCTTTCAGTCGCTTAATAGCACAAGAAGCTGCAGGATGCATGTTGCTACCAGACCAAAACCAAATCAATCTGGAATATCTAACAGGTGGCAAAAATACGAAGATAAATATCCGTGCTTCTTTCTAAAACAAAGAAAGAAAACAAAAGAGTGATGTGAAATTCCAAAGCATTGTTGCATAAAATCAGACTCAGTTTTGACTAAACCTTAAATGGTTTAGAATGCATACTTCGATTTACGTGGATGTTTTCGTACATATAATGTACACGTATAAATGCCTACATGCTGTGTCGCTTACCTATGATATAGAAAATCAACAGCCCAAGTAGATTTGAGATTATCGTCGTGAATAGAGAACATTTGAGCAAAAACGATCTTTTCTATCATTTTTGGTATAAGTATGCATCTTGCGTTTTAGAACAAAAGTTTCAAAAACGCTCCTTTGTCTTGTAACCATATGGCTGCTTTTAAGACGTCGTTCTAAGCGTTTTGAACTTTATCACGGCGGCCATATTGATAAATACTGTGTTTCAAAAAAAAAATGTATATTATATCAAAATACTAACTGATAGATTTCGCTGAAACTGCTCGTGTGGTTTATATTGACGGACGACGCACCACCCACGACAAACGATAGACAATGTATGCAACACGTATGCCTCTAATGGACATCTCCAATAAAATATGTACCCTGAGGTACAACAATCATCTTGTGCAATTATCTTTATATCTTTTTGGAGAGGATTCACACAGACATTTGTATCAGTATTTGTTTTTCCTTCAACCTGATAAATCTGTCGTGCTAGAATACATGTAATGTTCACATGACTGTTCTGTATGATAAGGTCTCCACTTGGGTAGCTTATGGCAGCTCAACACATTATATTGAGAAAACACAGAGATCTTAATGAGAATATAACAAGAAATTAAATCGTTTATTGTACTTTGTAAATCTGTCTCCTCCTTTGACTGCTCTCAAAGACATAACAAATTCATCCTTCCTGTTACATTTTTTGCTTTGTTAATGTGTTATATTTATTACTTGCCGACATATTACAAAAGAAAATGAATTCCAATTTGATTGTTTTTGTCCAGCTTCGACCACATACGAAATAAATACTTCAGTGAAGTTTTATTTATCTTATTTCCGCCTGAATGAAAATTTGTATACCAAATGAGTCATAACAATATATTAATTATAAGAAATCTTTCTCACTACATCAGTTCAAATTGTCGTCTTAGATAGTCTCTGATAACTCAAACGAATGGTGAATAATATACTTATAGCTAGTAATATCTTTATAAAAAAATGCACCGATTATTAGAAATTATGTATCTATACCCATGATGAATATCACATTTAACTTATTTAAACCATAGCGCATATTCTATTGTATTTTGTAATATGGGCCGGTGGTCTAAATTACTGAATAAAGTGGGAGTAGTAGTAGTAGTATACAAAAGTTTTATATTCTAACAACCATTGACTAACTTCAGTCATGTAAAGTGAAATCTTCTCCAAACATATGTGTATAACTTTCCTCTAGAAGACTATTAAGGTGTGTATCTGAGCTATTATGTAAAATACCTAATAATTCATTCTCATAAACTTGTATGGTCTGTGAAGTTTCTTTATATATGGTATAAAAATGATTCAGGGGAGCACCTATTTCTTACGACAAAAGAGTCTGTAGGATTCAACCAATGATGATGTAAAATGCAGCCACCACTGAGTCAAATAATTTCTTGGTTTTAAGGCTATTTAGGGTTACGTCATCATGTAGTACCCACCCCTACATTGAAGTGTCCTTTCAAGAGGACACATAAATGTACCAATTGTGTGCATCTGCTGCCAGTAATTTCTAGATAATATTGGATCATTAGTGTGGAGTCTAATCAATACAGGAACTCCTACGAATATGGATGATTGATTATTCCTAATATGGATCATACGGTATAACTATAATAGGTCCTGTATAACTATATCATAGGTCCTGTATAACTATATAATAGGTCCTGTATAACTATATTATAGGTCTTGTATAACTATAATAGGTCCTGTATAACTATATAATAGGTCCTGTATAACTATATAATAGGTCCTGTATAACTATATAATAGGTCCTTTATAATTATATAATAGGTCCTGTATAACTATATAATAGGTCCTGTATAACTATATAATAGGTCCTTTATAACTATATAATAGGTCCTGTATAACTATATAATAGGTCCTGTATAACTATATAATAGGTCATGTATAACTATAATAGGTCCTGTATAACTATATAATAGGTCCTGTATAACTATATAATAGGTCCTGTATAACTGTATAATAGGTCCTGTATAACTATATAATTGGACCTGTATAACTATATAATAGGTCCTGTATTATGCGACATATACATTTCATGAATCTATTGAGAAATTTCAAAGAACATATCTTATTCGGACACTTGGTGACCGACCACCAGTATGATGATATGAGTTGATGAAACAACTTAAATGCAATTCAAGCAAACAAGTCTCTTGAAAAATGAGCATTCTTCATAATATGCATGGCAACGTTTTTTTCTATTTATGCTTTCAAATTATTTAATGCTATGATAACACCCGTATTAAACTGTACCGCTGAAATTAGAGGGTATGAATATTCATATATAATTGAAAAAAATATATGATTTGTTTAGTTCTTGATTTCTGAATCTTCCGATATAAACATACTCACTCTAAGCACGAGGAGAATTACGTCTGCGTATTACTTATCATTATAAATGTACGACCACATTAAGTTATTCTGAACTGATGAAAACTGATATACAAGGCAATGTTATATTATGCTGAAAAAATGAATGTGTGTAAAGTCACGCTGTCTACTAAAGTTAAAGTACATTCTATTCAGATGTAATTTAGGTTACATTTGGCACGCAAAATATGTAAGAGATGACAAAATTATTTTTACTCGACTTCAGACAACCTCGTATAGACAATTTAATTCAGAATTGGAATTCGAATGTAAACAAATCAGATATATCATGTCACAATTATAAATGTTATGAAATTTTTCTGTTCAATTTTGTATAACCTACCCATCTAGTAAATGCGTTAGACATAGTCCCATGTTCCGCCCAATATTAGCTATAAAGAAATGACGGCATAATGAGATTCCTACTAATCAAGGTATATGAATGTTATGTGGCACAAGCCAAATATGAGATGAATTTCATTTCGTTTAACAATGCCCATTTTATACAGATCTTAGAATAGTTATCAAAAACATACACATTAAAGGAAAAACAAATCTTCGATAAAATCTAAGAACCCGGGCATAATATTTCAATATGCACAATTTTTCTTTTCATAATTCCATAGAATAGAATAAGAAGATATATAACGAGTCATTCGTTAAAGTAAATTTGAAGAGAATTATAATTAATTTTGCTCTGAAACAATCGGAGGGGGATTGATTGGCGGATTGTACCTTCTTACCAAGGTGTCTGCTTTGTTGGTTTAATCCTATCCAGCAGATGATCGCCCTCGGTGTTGTTGCTTGGATCGATTAAATATTAATAAAAAGTGTGAAAATTTTAGATAGATTAAATAGAGATCTGATCAGAGACATAAACAGAATGACACGAGCTTCTGTACATGAAAGACAACAATTTAATCAATTACATAAACAACTGTGATAATACATTACACTATGAAGATACATCTGGAATATATGGCTTTGGTTCGTATCTAGGAGTGACCTCCAACTATGCAATTTGCCCGGTATCAAATAAGCTATTACAAGTAGGAATTTATGAATGAAATAAAGAAGTAATCTGAGCTAATATATAGAACAAAGAAATCGAGCCCCTCTTACAAATAAAGACAAAATTAAACCGTTATATTGGTATCAACGGTTTACATGATATTGACGCAAATATCTTGTGCTTTCAAACTTTGCTCAACTCTATTGCAAAAATTGTGTCCGTCCGCTTTCCAGACAGCTGATCCTTTGGATAATTGTTTTACGAGAGAATTTCTTCTAAATTCAAACTCGTAGTCTCCTATATTTTACCTCTTGCAGAAAAACGTAGACTAACTAAATTTGTGCGATGGGGTATATTATAGCCAAAAACCACGATAAGTTCCTACTTGGATTCGAGCATTAAAGAGCAAGAACTACAACCCGAGATCTGGTGGTGCAAAGAACAGTTTTTATGCACAAGATTAATGCCGCATCCACTTGCTTAATATAAAAATGCATACAAAAATACACCAATGTGAGCAAAAGAGCCATAGTTTGGTGGCCATATTTTGGGATAGCTTAAATAAAATAAAACATAAAAATTTTATTGACTTGACTTGAGAAATCAATGGAAATTCATAGCAAAGACGTTTATGCAACCCAGCTCCAAATTTATTCATGTATTTTTAATATCAGAAGTCATTTTTATCACAAGGTAATGTTGAAGATGCAAACACAAATCCTTACCATAGGTTATAATTTTGAGAAACACTGTGTACTAAACATCTTGATACAATTCAAAATAGTTGGTATCTGGGATGTTTCAGATATATTCATCAGCAGCAATGATGTGTGTGTGCGTGTGTGCGCGCGCGCCTGGGGAAATCACAAGATTCTAGCTAATTGCTAATTGCGATTGATCGATGTTAATAACAAACATTCAGCCATGTTGGAAAATTGTCATTCTGCTGTGTGTGGAACCCTACTAAGCTTACATTCTGAATTGTCAAATAAATCCAATGATAAATGACCACTAGAATTGACCATAAAATAGCCCATTTCATACCGGTTTTAACCGAGTTGCTCCGTAATTATCCGAAAAACCTCTCGAGTCACTTTATACTCCAGCCAATCAAACGCTGGTGGGCACATGTACATAACAAAAAGGCGTACATTGTTGTTTAGAAGTATCAGATTAAAACAAATTAAGAAATGACCGCTACTTGTAATGTCAGAGGTTGAAAAACTCGTTCCAATCAAGGGTGTGGCATTAGATTCCATCGTCTGCCATGGGGAGATGATTTGTTGTGCAAACAGTGGCTCATATGAGCAGGAAAATAGGAACTTGAATTGACCGAAAACGAATGTCTCAATTCAAGAATGCGATTATGTGTTCGCTGCATTTTAGTGCTGATGGTGAAGGGACTTCTGCAGCTTTACCGTCGAAAAATATTCCAGATTTTTTCTACTGCGTATTAATACGAAAAATTCCTTATATTGGTAAACGTAACTCGATTTATGTAATAGTGTTATGGTTAAAACAAAGGATTAAATTTTTAGCATCGACACCGTTTCCATATTTACATGTACATGTCCAGATGTAAACAGCTCATAGCTACCCTCTCGTATGGCTTTAAAATCCGCCTTGGTTTCCAGAAAATAAGACAGGATGGTTCCAATATTAAATTTCGTCAATATCTGTGACATCATCGCTGTTGAATAGGCATTTTTAAACTCTATAAACGAAGCTGAAGTAGTTGGAACAGTTGATGCTAATGCTGATGCGTCCGCCTTGTTTTGACCACCAGCTATCGATTGGTATTTGTGGTCAACTGATCACCCGCCACGTGATCAAAATTCCGAGTAAATTACGAATTTCGCCGAAGTCTCCATGAAATGGTTTATTTAACAGAGAAATTTCGTCTTAGAATCCAATTCACCTACAAGTACGTTCAGTGATTTCTGGAGTTTACAAAATGATGATAAATATAAAGATAAGGAACAGAACAAATATTAAAACTGGAAAATTAAGTTTAAGATAGGAAGCATTTTAAACTGCTTGGTTTCTAAGTACATACCATAAAACACGACTTCTGTAGAAGCTAAATCTTTCGGTCAAGGTCAATCTTTTGTCTGCTTATATCTGGATGTGTATCTGGCTGAGATTCAAATTGGCGCTTTTATCAACATGACTGAACAAGCAAGCATGATAATTTCCTATGCAAAGTGAGACCTGCAAAGAAAAGAAGTAAAGTAATACTGGTGCACTTTTAACACTCTTAACACTCGATGAAAACTAGGGAGTGTGGGACTGTTATTGACTAAAGTAAACCTTCCAAACTAATTAGAATCTTTCATTCACATGAATGTGACAATGTTTATATTGCTCTGCAAATCCATAAACGACAAGGTATATAACTTTACCTTCAGTTGATAAAGAAGTAGCTCCGATTTTGGCAAAAGAAATCGGCATTCCATGAGGTAAGAATAATCAGTTCTTTCAGAAACCTATAATCTAATTATCGAAAGAAATGTTGATACACTGCTTCCAAAATGTCAAGAATTGGTACTAAGAAAAACTAGTATACCAATTGAAAGAAGCAAAATAACAGGAAATTATATGCTACTTCATTTACCAGAACTACTGAACCATGAACAAGCAATAAACACAGCTATAATATCCTACACATTCTCCACTTAAACTTCTTCCTCTTTTATATGAGACCATAGAATTTTTACACTCTCTACGTAACACTTACACTTCTTATCGTCGCTTTTGTGTGCGATATAAACCTCCGATGTCAATTTCACATTGGCTCATTCACATAAAAATTTAGTCGGTGTGTTAAAACTTACATTCTTCTCCCCAAAATTATATTCCGAAAAAATGCCGTATAAATCATTATTTGCAAGTCTGCTCTATTTGTGGCATCTACTATTAATTACGTTTTCTTTTTTACTATTTGTCTGAACCTTTTCTGCTATTGTGATGTTAAATTGCTTTGAAGAATGCGTGACGACATATCATGCAATTGTTTCTGTGTCTAGACTTGAATATTTATAATGTTTAGTAAAATAGGGGCGCAAAGCTTAACAACTAATTAAAGAGATAGAAAATGCATTATAATCCACATTATTTAACAATATTTATTAACTTCAGCCTAAAATACGACACTGTGTCATGATGGAAATAGTTTTAGAGATGCAGAACCCACTTATTTCACTCTCAGTGAGTCTTATATACTGCATACGGCTTTATATCCCAAAAAGAAGTATGTATAACGCAGCTAATGCATAACAATTACTGACATACATACCAAGAAACAGAAAATATTTACAGATGCGGTCGACTGTACCAATAAAAAAAAATGGTAGGTCACTGTCTACATACCGTAAAGTAACTAGTGGTGGTGTACGTGCCTCATCAATTTCAATAACAACACAAGCAACACTAATATATAAATATATTTTATTATTAAACAATAATAGCTGAAAAAGTCACATCCTAGCCTTAAGTTACGAATACTGACAGGACCCCATTTACGAAACTAGTTCCTGTCACATGACACATTTGCAGTGCTACAAAGCAATGAAGTAAAAAGAAAATAGCTTCTGAGAAATTACGGATGAAAACCAATAACCGATAAACTCTTCCCAAATCGTACACTTCTCAAATGGTGTTTTAAAGAGTTTTCAGACTACAGAGTACAGAGCCTAGGGATAGCAACCATAAACATTAAATAAATAGACAGCCAGCTATGTGCGAATTATAGAGAGTTTAGCTGTAACTCGGGGTCAAGAGCGATTCACACAAATCTGAGCCCGAGTTCAGACAATTTCATTGCAGACAATAAAGGGTTATGTTGCCCAAAGAAATTTATATAAGGAATGATTTCTATTATAGGTATCGCGATACCAAATTCCAATAGCCATAACAATTGAACCTCTAGATTGGTTTATAGCGCCAATGAACTGAATATATCATCAGTTTCATATAATATCTACTTTGTACATAAGTTTGGACGGGATACAAGTATTTTATTGTAAACGATAGCTGTGTTGAAGAATAACATTAAAGGAAATAAAGGTGTGCATTTTTTATTACAAGGAGCCAAGATTATATTATTTAACGTCAATGATAATAACATTGAAATAAGCAGAAACAGCAGAAAGTAAGAGCATTAAGACAATTCAAAACTGAATAAATTACATTTCGTGTGATGAAGTAAATACACAGATTCCAATGACTAAATGTACAACTCAAAATTCTCGTAAACTTTTCACGGTCAGTCTACAACGATTTGACAAAATTTTATATTATTTATTAGAGGTCAAAGTTTGATTTAAATTTCAAACAGCATGTAGCACCCTAGTATAAGAAACAGTTGTTGTAGAGTTATTCATAGAAATGGCAAATCATGACTTATTATCCCTAGAAGATTCTCACTGTCAAGTGTCTTTAATTATTGCCAAAATATTTTCATATCGCTCTCTTTTATTATGATAATGTTTACGCTACACCAAGCCGACGGGATATGTTTTTGATAATTAGGGATGGGTTAGGAATACAGGAAAAGTAGCGTAGTTTGGTCGCGTCTACCTGTTGTGCCTGAATTGCTTAGACTAGAAAGTGTCTTTCTTCATTCTAATCCAATAACAGATAGGTCATACAGAACCAAAATTTTGTCTGTCATTTTATATGCCAATGAACGATATTTAAGCATATTTTTGACTGGCTGAATACACTGTCGACTTTGTCACTGGTATAAACAAACGGGAGAATAAGATTTTTATGTCTTTTCAGATGGAAAATTATATACAAAACGCTTGTATACACTGATTTGTATTGCAATAATTTAACACCTATACACGTTCAATATCTCCTGCTGAGAGTAATTGTATCTCGCAACAAAATCCATAGCCAGGTAATGTATTTTAACATTGTATTGAACTAATTTATGCTTGGTACGAGTATCGTGTTTCACGACTATCGTGATTAATTCCTTTGACTCAAAATTTAAAAAATCCGCTGTTATGAAAAAACAACTGGTTTATCGACAACCCATTATTTCACTTATCAACATAGAGAGCCGATATATTGGATCACATTTAAAATATACTACAAGTGTGTTGTAGGCTTTGGATACAATGAAAAGAAACGGAACCACTCTCAAAAATTATCCAATCCATGGTCATCAGAACGTAAGAATGGTTATTTAGTCGAAACCATATTTATGGTCATAAATAAACAGATACACTTCTGCTTGTCCGTTAACCATGACGTCGGCAACCGTTTTAATTATATATGTATTTCATAGGCTCTAGCTTTAACAATCGCTTTTCATGTCTCTGGAGAAAGTTGCACATTTATGATGTCGACGGAGCACATAAGAGAGGTCAGTCCCGATTTCACCCATCAAACAGTTAATTTATCTTCAACAGTATATGGTATGCTATGCCATGTTTTTAAATATGTGGTAAATATTTGTTCAGTTGATGCATTACTGCAACCAACAAATTGTATGTTATAGCCTTCCACTTCAGGAAGTCATCGGAAGGCTGATCATGTAAATGGTTATAGATCCATATATACGTCTGATATTCACAGCACATCTCAACCAGCATCCATGTCTTGATTTTATAGAAATCATCAAAGTAGAGTATGCTTCGTATGTATTACTACAAAGTTTACTACACGTAGGTTATTTAAAAAAAGGTACATGGCATCTAAAATTTACAACCACTTGTAGGTCCTGCACTGTTCTAAAAGCAGTGCTGTACGGTAATATAGATTTTTCCATTGCTGGAGCAGCATGATAGATGTTTGAGATAAGGTTGACCTATAAGGTGCTAGATGTAGGTAAGACAAGCAAATCCGTTACAATTTGTATGCTATGGAATAAACGTGTTTGTAGAAACAGGTCTTTTCCTCTCTCATTACAAAACCCATGCATTACAATGGCGACGAGGATATAGCTGAAAAGCTGAGGATAACAAGGGAAGAATAAAGACATTTGTGTCATCCTACTCAGAGAATTATTACAGACCTGCTACTGTAATAATCTCTGATAATCTCTCTGATAATGGCAGCAAGTTTGCCCATTTTCCTACAGTCCATGACTTAACCTTCTAATTGAAATGGACATCAGGGACGCAAAACGTCGACGTGCATTGCATTTACACTATGCAGGAGAGGAAGTAAACGACATTTTTGAAACCCTCCAAGAGACAGGAGAAGATTATCCAACCGCCATTGAAAAGTTGGCAAACTATTTCGCATCAAAGAAGAACCACGAATTTGAAATCTGCAAATTTCGCTAAGAAAAACAACAAAATGGACAACCGATTGATGATTTCTACACAAAGCTATGGCAGCTTTCAGCATCGAGCGACTTCAATGATGTCGACAAAGAAATAAAGTCACAAATAATTCTAGGATGTTTGTCAACACGTCTTAGACGTCGTGCACTTCGTGAAGAGATGGACCTAACACATCTTCTTACACTTGCCCGTGCCATGGAACTCTCTGGCAGACAAGCAACAGAAATAGAATAATCCAACAAAGAGCAAGCCTGAAGAACTATGCAAAAAGTACCCAGATATCTTCAAAGGAATTGCAAAGCTAAAAGACGTACAGATACACCTACACACTGGTGATACTGCAATCACTGTAACTCAACCCCATCGACGTATTCCATTTCATATTCGGAAGAAATTTGAAAAAGATTTGGCAATACTTGAAGAATATGACATTTTCGAAAAGGTAGACTAACCAACTCCATGGTATCTCCAATTGTGGTTGCTCCCAAAATCAAAAACCCCGACGAAATCAGGATCTGTGTTATGTGTTTGCCCAACGAAGCAGTACTTCTCGAGAAACACATCACATCAACAATAGACGAGCTTATAGTATATCTCTAAAAATGACTGTTCTACCGGACAAGCCTTGGAGTTAAATTAGCATGGACTTCATTGGCCCTCTTCCGTCAGGTGTCAACTTAATGGTACTTGTTGACGACTACTCAAAGTATCCAGCAGTTGAAGTTATCAACTCAACATCTGCAAAACTCATTCCGCAACTTGATAAAATATGTTAAATGTTTGGAATTTAAGAAGTTGTAAAAATGGGCAATGGACCTCCATTCAAAGTACAAAATTTTACAACATTTGCAGAATACATAGGATTTAAAGATAGAAAAATTGCACCTTTATGGCCTCATGCCAATGGCGAAGCAGAAAGGTTTTTGAAGACAATTGGAAAAGCAATCAAAGCAAATAATGCAGACCATAAAAGCTGGAAACAAAAAATGTACAACTTTTTACGCAATCACAGAGCCACACCTCATGCAACAACCAACAAATTTCCCGCCAAAATGCTATTTGGACGAAAAATGAAAACTAAATTCCCAAGTATATAAATCAAATCAGACAAAAAAACTAGAAAAGCCGACACTCCGAAAAAGAAATAGATGAAGAGCTATGCAGATAAAACTAGAAACGCTAAGAAGTCATATTTCAAAGTTGGAGTGTTCTATTAAAGCAAGTAAAATGAGACAAGTTGTCAACTCCATTCGACACCAAACCATATGAAGTTTTCAACAAAAAGTGTAAATGATAACAGCTAAACAAGAAGACCATCAAACAACAAGAAATTATACATTCTTCAAGACAGTCAAGAATTCACCCCATATTCCACCATCCGATGACCAGACATATGATAAGTTCAAAGAAAGATGAGGATAGATGTGACACGTATCCAACATCCAACTTTGCATTAAGAAGATCATCCTGAATCAGAAAACCACTAGACTACCTAAAGGACTATGTGTGCACAAAATAATATATAACTTTTAGAAGCTTTACCACGTACATTGTATTGTATGATGTTTTGCTGATAAATAATGTAGTGTGTTATAACTATATACTGTTTTGTAGGTCTAGATAATTTACAATAACGTGTATCTCATCAAAGGGCAATTTTATTTAACCTAGTGAATCGGAACTCTACAACAATCAAAACCCAGAATGTATTAGGACTTACCCTCGAGAGCTGTAAATCTACCTTACCCATTTCAAAGCTTATCATTTTGTACATTATTAACAAAAGAAAAAAATATCAAGACACAAAGTTTATTACACTCATGAATTTGTGATATGCTAATTTTTGTTGTTAAGAAATGTACTATCATTATAACTAGTTAGAAATATACAGAACTAATTTTTAATTTTAAAAAAATGAATTTTAAATCTGAAAAATAGGAGGGATGTAGTGTTCTAGAAACAGTGCAATACGAAGTTAAGATTTGACAGATAATGTGCTAGATGTAGGTCAGACAAGCAAGTCAGATATAATTTGCATGCTATGGAATAAACATGTTTGAACAAATAGGTCTCTTCCTCTCTCATTACAAACCCCAAACATTATAGGTCTCGTCTGCTTTGTTATTTCCCCTTATTATATACATAACTATGGTAACTTTAATCTAACTGTGATCGATCATGAACCTGCTGTTCATGCCTTTAGTTGTTGTACGCTCCTCTTTTCCTTATTCAAGTAGGTTATATTTATGCTATCTTGTATCTCAAGTTTGTAGGAGATTTGTTATATTAATGATATACCATCGTAATGGGTTTTCCAAATTAAAGTCCACGACATTGCTGCTTCAATTAACAGTGTGTTTCTTTGATATATGCATATACTTATTCCACATAAACTTTTGCATCAGGCACGTCTTAAATGCAAATTTGTATGATGTAATAACACAAGTGAAATGTTGCACCAAACTAGTGTAATGTATTTGATACACTCCAGATTATGTCATTGGACTTATAATGTACTTATAATGTACTTATAATGTACATTGACCTTGTAATGTATTGTATTTTTCATATTACATTTATTATGACTGATTGTATATAATGTAATTTATCAGTTTTATGTGGTTCATGAACGGTAGTATTTAATTTGTCAGTTTGTCAATACGCATGCGTCTTCGCATACAATATGTTTTAAGTTGTGCATGCATAGTCTGCATCTTAATTATGTCAGTTATTGATGCGCAAGCCTTGAAACAGTGTGGGTATAATTGTCAATTTTGTAAAATCGTTATTCTACAAATAAATTTTATTATCCTTAACTCCAGTGCCCTAAATGGTTAAAGCGTCCTTCTCTGATGTAGAAGGTTGCTGGCTCGAACAGCGGCTGAGTCAAGCCAAAAACAAAAATGGTACTAACAGCTGCCTCGTTAAACGCTCAGCATTAAGACGCTAGTGATAGGACTGGTCAGATTGGGTGGGACACGATGTTAAATAGTAGCGATATGACTAAAATTATTCAAGCTACATTCTCTCTCTCTCTCTCTCTCTCTCTCTCTCTCTCTCTCTCTCTCTCTCTCTCTCTCTCTCTCTCTCTCTCTCTCTCTCTCTCACACACACACACACACACACACACACACACACACCAAGTCACACACACACACACACATGCACGCGCGCGCAAACACACACTTGAAAGCAATGGTATTACAGCTGAAGTGTTGCTTTTCCTATTCGTCCCATTTTTTAATGCCCAGTTCTTCTTCCATATTTGCGACGCGGTGAAATCTTTCATTCTTTTCAAGTGTACAAGTGTTTGTGTGACTTACCAATTACGGATAAATATGACAGTGAATAGATTTGAAACTAAGTGCACACAAAAACATAAAGCCAGCCAGAGAAAATGTTTGCAGGTTGAAAGTTCGAACGAGATCATGTTGATAACCTTCACGTTGAAGCAAAACCTGGCAAATATCCAAAATAAGTCGAGCATTCGATCGCTGCTTTTCCTGGTTTACCTTTGAGACTCATGCAAAATATCAGCAAACAACAAGGTGTGGTACTATAGTTATAATAAAACAAGTGCGAATCTTACCTCTTCTGTCGTTCGATCATGTTAACGGATTCGGCATTCAAAAAGTTGAATCTCAGATTGAACTACACTGTATACGTCCCGGGCCGCTTATCTGTAAACTATACACAATCAAATTTCGAAATGTGATAGGCTGTTTCAATCCAGTACGTATCGTGTTCAGGTTATAGACGATCTCCCATATCAGGACCCTATCAGGCCTTAAATCACAATTATTGTCATTCTGTTTTATGATTAATCATTCATTATCATTAATTAAACATTATAACTTCCTGCATACACTAACTCACCTTGGTGCATGAAATCGCTAAAGGCTCTTCAAGGCCTAATCGATTGATTTTTGTGTATTAATACGGTAAAAACTCTCGTGGGAAAATAAATCCAACGCTCAGGAATATTAGGAGACACTTTACATATCATTATGTTTATAACAGAAAAGGCAATTTTTACAATTTCTAACGATATTTTCTCCTTTTGGCCGGGTGATGAGGTATAATTTAGATAAGTTTATTGGTGTAATTTTCAACAAAAAAATAAATACAAGGTTTAGTTGAGCAGAGCCCTTCAGTTGCTTGGCATAGTAGTGAAGACATGGGAATACGTTTAAAGAATACGTGATTGTGTTTGCTGTGATAAACTGGGACATCCTATTCATTCTTTAACGAATAATATATATCAACCGGTATGGAATACAGAAGGAACTAGGAAATATAATTGCTTGAAAAAATATTCAGTCACAAGTATAACCTTATGAATCGAAAGCGATGGTCGTCTTTGTGACTGGCTTGTATGGACCGAGGTCTGAACGCACACTCGACTGACAGTTATCATATGCGTATTATTTGATGAAGTAAAATATAGCGTGAAGGGGACAAAACGCTAGGTAAATATTTTAAGGTTCTTACGAAATACATTTATTCGACAAAAGAAAATAAAGGTTGAAACAACCACAAGAAGAAAATATAACTGAGATAGTATGAGTTAACATACATAAGGGGCACACACACACGCGCGCGCACACACACGATTTCACCTCTAAACGTCTTTTGGCCTACATATGTAAAATGTGATAGCTCGCTATTTCACGCTTTCTGGCCCACCCACACCCCATCAAGAAATGCAATTATGCTGGCGCCCCAGTGAAACGGTGAACGAAATGGAATGATTATTTGATATAAATCCACTCAAATATGTCAGTAATATGTCATGTTTCACAGTGGGGTTTTTTTTTCCCCCATAGTACACATCTCAGATAGTATCTTGTCAATTTAGCAAGCTAAGATCAAGGAATAAATGTACGCCCCTTCCAGCGGCCTCCTCTCCGGGTGACCATCTGGACCTGTTTGCAAAATTCTCCCGCTACAAAGTTAAATCGATTAGACATAAGCTTGACAACACAATTTCAATTGACTAATCGTCATCATACAGTTGTGATAAAGATTAAACACGGCATCCTTTAAAGGCATTTGAACCTGTCTCTTTGGATTTTGTACAGACAAATGTGATGAAGAGAGCACCTTGGTCACGTCATCTTGATCCTATTCAGACACCACTGATGATGCAGTACTTAGATTCAATATTGTTTCTCTAACTGTTGTTATCAATACTTCTCTCTAGTCTGGGGAAATTCCATCTTCTTTCAAAACTGCCATTTTAAAGCCTCTGTTGAAGAAACCGACCCTTGACCATAACGATTTAAAGAAGTACCGCCCTGTTTCTAACCTCCCTTTCATGTCCAAAATCTTACAAGAAATTCGTTCTATCCCAACTTGTGTCTGATTTGAATATAGACAGTCTTTTATAGTAATGTACATTTTGTATATCGCCCTCACTATAGCATTGACACTAGCCTTCTGAAAGTAGTTAATGACCTTCTCTTTGCTTTGGGTAGTGGAAAGATTACAGTCCTTGGCTTGTCTGCAGCATTTGACACAATAGACCATGATATAATACTTCACCATCTTTAGCATACAATTGGTATTTATGATACAGTTTTTTATTTGTTCAAGTCTTACTTAGTCAACAGGATATAAATTGTATCTGAAAATGGAAAACATTCCTGCCCAGTTTATGTATGTTTATGTATTCCTAGAGGCTATTTTCTGTCCCTTTCTCCTCGTTCTATAGACTTCTACGCTCTCAGGTTTTACGCGACATGACATCACATCGGACGACTGCATTTTCGAGAAAGAAATGTTATGAATCGAAATTTGTCAGCGACCACCACATCAACAATTAATAGTGTGAAAAGTTGGTATGAATAGAAGTGTGTTAAAATAAAGAATATTATTTTTTTAAACACCTACAAATTAAATGACGTTAACTGTAAATCTTTCTTTGAGTTTCATTTATATAAGTCTGATATTATTTCGCTATTTCTGTTTCAGTTCTAAATTTTTTCACAGCCATTATAATTGGTTTCTTATGATTTAATTTCATTTTTCGATTCTCAGTATATTTATTTATCGTCCATCTATTTGTCACAGAAATGACAATCATCGGAAATACCGAATGTGGAAATGCATGCCGCTGAAATGCCTGATGTGGAAATGCCAGTCGCGGAAAAAAACAAGCATACCCCTTTCAAGTGTTATAGGTTGTCATTCGGTGTTGCATCAGTTGCGTGCTGAGTACAGTCAAATATTCAAATCTAGCTGTCCAACCGAAGCTGACGCTACTATCCAAGGCGTAGAAAGGTGCATGTCCGATGTGAAATCATGGATGACATGTAACAAGCTGTACTTGAATGATTATTTAAAAAAACTAAAACCATCACGATCGACACGCATACTATCTTATTAACATCATTTAATTCAAGACAATGAGCATCAGTAAATTCACACGTTCACTTGACAGTACACTCTCATGACATCGTGTTATTAACATTTGCAAGACTCCATATCTATATCGGAGATTATCAGCTCCATTGACAATATTTGTTGTTGCTGTTGTTGTTACTTTCGATTGATGCCACTGAAACACGTGTGTTACGTACTATTTTCAAGACCCGACTATTGTAATTTACTTCTTTCTGGTTTGTCTCACTATCTACTACAGAAACTTCAAAACGTTCAAAACACGTTGCTCGGATCACCCTATGAGTGCAAAGAACTCAGCACACCTCCCCTTGCTCCATAGCCTTAACTGGCTACCCGTAAGATCCCAAATCAAACACAAAATCTGTTCACTGTGCAACATTGTACTGACTGGCTCCAGTTCAATATACCTATTGAATCTCACTACTGTGTATACCTCATCTAGAAACTTACGCTTCTCTCCCGTCAATAATAATCTTATTGTTCCCAAAGTTAAAACTAAGTCATGCGTATAACGTTCGATAGCATACCAGGGCCCAACTACGTGGAACGAATTGCCCATTGATCTTAGACAAAAGGACATTATGGTCTCATTCAAAAGTGCTCTTAAAACTCACCTATTTCAACAACATGAACAGATTTGAATACGCAGAAAGAAGAACTAAGCACACCTCCTCCAGCTCTGTAACCATCACTCGCTACCCGTTTGATCCTGAATCAAACAAAATCTGTTTACTATGCCACATATTGCTGAGTGGCTCCAGTCCAATATACCTATCTGACTTCACACGTGTATACGCCATCTAGAAACTTAAAGCTCGTCTTCGACACTCGTAGTCTCATTGTTCCCACAGTTAAAACGAAGTCATACAGACGTTTTTTTGCGTGCAAGAACCAAGCTACATGTCCATTCATCTTAGACACACGGGCACGGTGATTTTATTCCAGGGTGCTCTTAAAACACATATTTCGACAACAGAAACAGACTCAAAGACATAATAATGTTACTTCTTTAATTATTGTCAGCATATTGTTTTCTCCTTTTATGTTTTTTATGTAAGGCAAGTAACTTTACTCCAATTTCCTCGGCTTTTTTGCTATACAGTGAAGTTCTAAATCAAAATCTCCAGCTATACGAACATCTTGCAACTATCCAGTCCATGACATTAATTCAACGAGTCATAACAATGGTAAACTGCTTGCATTGGTACCAATAAATTATATTGAAACAAATTAAACTACCTTTCAAATCATTTTCTTATCAAGTGCATTTACCTGTACATTAGGCATGGATACAATCTATAATCTCCTTTTAAGTTATATTCCTCTCATGTGGGAATATTTGTAACTCAGTTTGACATGTTGATAATTTTACTGTTAGTAACCGTTTTTGAAAGATGGATTTTCTATACAATAAATTTTATTTTTATCATGGGTATATCATAATTGAATAATTTTTTCACATATTCATCATCTGGGGAAGTATTTTTGATGCCCAGTTTGTACATGTTAGTATTGTAAGCTAACTTCCTTTACTATCTACTCTGAATAGAAAAAAAGGCAATTGTATCCATTTTTCTCTAGGTTTAAGGTAATAATCGTGTAATTTCATAATGTATCTTTACAATCGCGATGCAGATGTTCACGTTCAATGTTTAGTCTGCATATAATTTTTTGTGAAATGCGTGTTATTTTTTTCCTTATGAAATAGAGAGCCACTTTTACTGCTATGTGTATTGTTTGTTCGGCTTTCCACTAGAGGGCGTTCATGTTAATAATGCACACATGAATAAATAGCTTAACTGCCTTATACACGAGCTGTACCTGTCAATCTACTTGTCAAATTTATTTCAAGTGACCATTGAGATATAAAAAAATTTAAGTATAAGTAAAACAGATATGAAATCATATTTTAGCTAAACAATATAAAAATTCAAAAATGATAAACGTTATTATCTCCCTTCTATTTTATATAAACTGAAAAATCTGTATATTGAAGAATGTCAGCATGTGTGATGAAACAATAGAAAACGATATTTTATGGTCAAGAAAGATAAATTAATACTAGCCAGCAAACTGTCAAATTAGAATGAATAAAAACTAATGAACATTTTTGTGTGTAAGTTTCCTCTGTTTATATATGTAAGAATAAACAGATAAGAAGACGAAAATTATTGTACTCAACTATATATTTTGAGTTGTATTTCAATTACGTAATTGTTCTTTCTTTTTTCTTTGCTGACTTTTAAATCGATTCATTCACCTTTTTAATTTTTTATTTGCTTATGAGAAATGCTGAATATATATATATATATATATATATATATATATATATATATATATATATATATATATATATATATATATATATATATATATATATATAAACACACACTTGAAGACAACAAAATAAGGAGATATGTGGCATATTTGATGTTAAGGGAATAGACAACTGAGGAAAGTGGAAGGCTCTATCATTTGTGTGGGAATACATACAATGGATGATAGGCTATATCGGCCTTCAGCTAAGGGAACTAACATCTTGTTTGTGCTTGAAATATATTCATCATGTAAAAACAATATAAAAGAATTATATGATGGAAACAATCTTATTTGAAAATGACTGAGAACAACATGTTCTTAACAACCTGTGTACATCTACTAGTCTTTGACATGAAACAACTGCAACAATGAATAGTTTTAAATAGCTTTAAATGTACTGTAGAATAGAAAACTGCCCTACTATTGTCAATACATTTCTGAATGCAAGGTTGATTTTGCTTATGGTGTTACTGAGCTTTTGTTAAAATTAGTGATACATGATATCAGAAACAACAAAAATGTTAAATATCTTCTGTGTCAAATTTACAAAACAGATTTTTTTGAGAAAGCATGTCAAAACATAATCATAAGCACTAAATGTAGTCATAATGAAATAAATCTTTCTGTCACAAGTATGTAATCTCATAACTACTACCCAACAGTCATGACAATGTGGGGACAGCAGGGGTGGGGGAGCAGGGCAGGGAGTGAACAGGTCAATAAGGGGAACAAAATCCCAAGCGTTTAAGGGGTGGTCAATTTTAGTAAAATCATGGGTAGATTAGAGAGAATAAATTTGAAGTTATTCCATTGTTCATAAGAAGTTTAATCTTGAGGCTTGCACAGTTTAAATTTGATAAATTAACTTGAATCAAAGTTATTAAATTGCAAGTGTTACATATGTGGGGTGATTAAAAAGTTGTCAGTGCTCAGTAAAATTAAATCATCTAAGACATGATAAGAAGTTGTAAAATATCTTAAAATGTAAAATACAAATGAGACTTTGCAGATAAGTTTTCATTGAAAATATGATCATTTTCATCCAACATATTCTACATTCCATTCACAATTAAAATGCATATTAATGTAAAGTTTAAAATTCTTACTCACTGCCTCATTCACACTGTTCATGTATATCACAAAACTGTCACATGTATACATTATATAATTCTTCCGATGTAACTCTGTAACTGTAGTTGTTTATAGTTACATGGTTTGGTTTACATTTACAGTTTCTGATCATGAACAAATACGTGTAAAATTGCATGCCTCTTCTATTCATAATCACAATTGTTAGGACTTAGCGTTTTAAAATTGGCAGATGGCATAAGATTCTGGTGACACTCCAAAACTCTTCAATAACACGTAGTGTACCAGCAACTTATTCATATGTACATGTACTTCCAGGTTACTCCAGTTAGTATTTTGGTGACAAGCTTTAAGTACTCTGTACACTGATCATTTAAATCAATATTAACTTAAATACATTTTACATCTATATAATTGTCAACATAGGATGTTAAAATCTCCATATCTGGCTGAGTATTTGTTTATGCTCCAAAGAACTTTTTATCACATTACTTCATTTTTGTTCTGAAGTTAAATGAAATATAAAACATAATGCACAGAAAACAGTATATATTATTTAAGTTACTATGACCTTGACCTTTTATATTTAAGGTTATTAAAGCTTTTACATGAAAACCATATTTTTTCTTTCGGTTATAAAGACCTTGGCCTATGACCTTTTGACTCCCAAATTAATTTACAAGTTAAAGTACATCTTCAAACATTATTGATGATACATAATATTGTACATAATAAGGAGATGAAGTTTCCATGCAGACACCATTTTTCATTTTTAGTCATAGTGACCATGACTTTGGACTTTTATATCACAAAACCAAATATGTACCTTCCTTCCTCCATGTGGAAGTGACCCACAAAAATGTAATCCAGTTCTGTTGTGTAGAAGTTAGAACAAAAATTATTATATATATAAGTCAATCCACTTTTCTCAGATTGGCCTTGAAATTTTATTGTTCGACCTCAATTTTAATAGGCTTCTACCCTATCCAAGGTACAAAAGACATCCATGCAATTTGATAATGGTGGAGATGTATGTGTTCACATTTTGGTGGACATATACAAACAGCATAATTTCTCAATGTAACCTAACCAATTTTGTAATAAATAAGAGAGAAGAGAGAGGTTATTTCATATAAATGCTTTGGATAGACCTTGAAACTTAAGATTCAGCTTTATTCAATTACCATTTAAGATTCAATTAATAAAACTGCACACAATTCAGCAAACTCCAAATTTAAAAACTGCAACTGACCATACTATACCACTAGTATAGTAACTAATATGTATAATTTTGACTAAAATGCAGACTAGTATATGAAACATTACTGTATAGATATAGATAAATATAATCTTGACAATATATTGCACAAAGGATCATAATATTCTAAGAAGCCAATAGTTACAAGCACTCTCATACACAATGATCCTTAACGACATGTTCATCAAGCATTCTCATACACAATGATCCTTAAATACATGTTCATCAAGCATTCTCATACACAATGATCCTTAAATACATGTTCATCAAGCATTCTCATACACAATGATCCTTAAATACATGTTCATCAAGCATTCTCATACACAATGATCCTTAAATACATGTTCATCAAGCATTCTCATACACAATGATCCTTAAATACATGTTCATCAAGCATTCTCATACACAATGATCCTTAAATACATGTTCATCAAGCATTCTCATACACAATGATCCTTAAATACATGTTCATCAAGCATTCTCATACACAATGATCCTTAACGACATGTTCTTCAAGCTTTCTCATACACAATGATCCTTAAATACATGTTCTTCAAGCTTTCTCATACACAATGATCCTTAAATACATGTTCTTCAAGCATTCTCATACACAATGATCCTTAAATACATGTTCATCAAGCATTCTCATACACAATGATCCTTAAATACATGTTCATCAAGCATTCTCATACACAATGATCCTTAAATACATGTTCATCAAGCATTCTCATACACAATGATCCTTAAATACATGTTCATCAAGCATTCTCATACACAATGATCCTTAAATACATGTTCATCAAGCATTCTCATACACAATGATCCTTAACGACATGTTCTTCAAGCTTTCTCATACACAATGATCCTTAAATACATGTTCTTCAAGCTTTCTCATACACAATGATCCTTAAATACATGTTCTTCAAGCTTTCTCATACACAATGATCCTTAAATACATGTTCTTCAAGCATTCTCATACACAATGATCCTTAACTACATGTTCTTCAAGCTTTCTCATACACAATGATCCTTAACTACATGTTCTTCAAGCTTTCTCATACACAATGATTCTTAACGACATGATCATCAAGCATTCTCATACACAATGATCCTTAACGACATGTTCATCAAGCATTCTCATACACAATGATCCTTAAATACATGTTCATCAAGCATTCTCATACACAATGATCCTTAAATACATGTTCTTCAAGCTTTCTCATACACAATGATTCTTAACGACATGATCATCAAGCATTCTCATACACAATGATCCTTAAATACATGTTCATCAAGCATTCTCATACACAATGATCCTTAAATACATGTTCATCAAGCATTCTCATACACAATGATCCTTAACGACATGTTCTTCAAGCTTTCTCATACACAATGATCCTTAACGACATGTTCTTCAAGCTTTTTCATACACCAATGATCCTTAACTACATGTTATTCAAGCTTTCTCATACACCAATGATCCTTAACTAAATGTTCTTCAAGCATTCTTATACACAATGATCCTTAACAACATGTTCATCAAGCATTCTCATACACAATGATCCTTAAATACATGTTCATCAAGCATTATCATACACAATGATCCTTAACGACATGTTCTTCAAGCATTCTCATATACAATGATCCTTAACGACATGTTTTTCAAGCTTTCTCAAACACAATGATCCTTAATGACATGTTCTTCAAGCTTTCTCATACACAATGATCCTTAATGACATGTTCTTCAAGCATTGTCATGCACAATGATCCTTAAATACATGTTCTTCAAGCTTTCTAATACACCAATGAGCCTTAACTACATGTTCTTCAAGCATTCTTATACACAATGATCCTTAACAACATGTTCTTCAAGCTTTCTCATACACAATGATTTTTAATGACATGTTCTTCAAGCATTCTCATACACAATGATCCTTAAATACATGTTCTTCAAGCTTTCTCATACACAATGATCCTTAAATACATGTTCTTCAAGCTTTCTCATACACAATGATCATTAACGACATGTTCTTCAAGCATTCTCATACACAATGATCCTTAACGACATGTTCTTCAAGCTTTGTCATAAACAATGATCCTTAACAACATGTTCTTCAAGCTTTCTCATACACAATGATCCTTAAATACATGTTCATCAAGCATTATCATACACAATGATCTTTAACGACATGTTCTTCAAGCATTCTCATATACAATGATCCTTAACGACATGTTTTTCAAGCTTTCTCAAACACAATGATCCTTAATGACATGTTCTTCAAGCATTGTCATGCACAATGATCCTTAAATACATGTTCTTCAAGCTTTCTAATACACCAATGAGCCTTAACTACATGTTCTTCAAGCATTCTTATACACAATGATCCTTAACAACATGTTCTTCAAGCTTTCTCATACACAATGATTTTTAATGACATGTTCTTCAAGCATTCTCATACACAATGATCCTTAAATACATGTTCTTCAAGCTTTCTCATACACAATGATCCTTAAATACATGTTCTTCAAGCTTTCTCATACACAATGATCATTAACGACATGTTCTTCAAGCATTCTCATACACAATGATCCTTAACGACATGTTCTTCAAGCTTTGTCATAAACAATGATCCTTAACAACATGTTCTTCAAGCTTTCTCATACACAATGATCCTTAAATACATGTTCATCAAGCATTATCATACACAATGATCTTTAACGACATGTTCTTCAAGCATTCTCATATACAATGATCCTTAACGACATGTTTTTCAAGCTTTCTCAAACACAATGATCCTTAATGACATGTTCTTCAAGCATTGTCATGAACAATGATCCTTAAATACATGTTCTTCAAGCTTTCTAATACACCAATGAGCCTTAACTACATGTTCTTCAAGCATTCTTATACACAATGATCCTTAACAACATGCTCTTCAAGCTTTCTCATACACAATGATTTTTAACGACATGTTCTTCAAGCATTCTCATACACAATGATCCTTAAATACATGTTCTTCAAGCTTTCTCATACACAATGATCCTTAAATACATGTTCTTCAAGCTTTCTCATACACAATGATCATTAACGACATGTTCTTCAAGCATTCTCATACACAATGATCCTTAATGACATGTTCTTCAAGCTTTGTCATAAACAATGATCCTTAACAACATGTTCTTCAAGCTTTCTCATACACAATGATCCTTAACGACATGTTCTTCAAGCATTCTCATACACAATGATCCTTAACGACATGTTCTTCAAGCTTTCTCATACACAATGATCCTTAAATACATGTTCTTCAAGCTTTCTCATACACAATGATCCTTAACGACATGTTCTTCAAGCATTCTCATACACAATGATCCTTAACGACATGTTCTTCAAGCTTTCTCATACACAATGATCCTTAAATACATGTTCTTCAAGCTTTCTCATACACAATGATCCTTAACGACATGTTCTTCAAGCATTTTCATACACAATGATCCTTAACGACATGGTCTTCAAGCATTCTCATATACAATGATCCTTAACGACATGTTCTTCAAGCTTTCTCAAACACAATGATCCTTAATGACATGTTCTTCAAGCATTGTCATGCACAATGATCCTTAATGACATGTTCTTCAAGCATTGTCATGCACAATGATCCTTAAATACATGTTCTTCAAGCTTTCTCATACACCAATGAGCCTTAACTACATGTTCTTCAAGCATTCCTATACACAATGATCCTTAAATACATGTTCATCAAGCATTCTCATACACAATGATCCTTAACGACATGTTCTTCAAGCTTTCTCATAAACAATGATCCTTAACAACATGTTCTTCAAGCTTTCTCATACACAATGATCCTTAACGACATGTTCTTCAAGCTTTCTCATACACAATGATCCTTAAATACATGTTCTTCAAGCTTTCTCATACACAATGATCCTTAACGACATGTTCTTCAAGCATTCTCATACACAATGATCCTTAACGACATGTTCTTCAAGCTTTCTCAAACACAATGATCCTTAATGACATGTTCTTCAAGCATTCTCATACACAATGATCCTTAACGACATGTTCTTCAAGCATTCTCATATACAATGATCCTTAACGACATGTTCTTCAAGCTTTCTCAAACACAATGATCCTTAATGACATGTTCTTCAAGCATTGTCATGCACAATGATCCTTAATGACATGTTCTTCAAGCATTGTCATGCACAATGATCCTTAAATACATGTTCTTCAAGCTTTCTCATACACCAATGAGCCTTAACTACATGTTCTTCAAGCATTCCTATACACAATGATCCTTAACAACATGTTCTTCAAGCTTTCTCATACACAATGATCCTTAAATACATGTTCTTCAAGCATTCTCAAACACAATGATCCTTAAATACATGTTCTTCAAGCTTTCTCATAAACAATGATCCTTAACAACATGTTCTTCAAGCATTGTCATGCACAATGATCCTTAAATACATGTTCTTCAAGCTTTCTCATACACCAATGAGCCTTAACTACATGTTCTTTAAGCATTCTTATACACAATGATCCTTAACAACATGTTCTTCAAGCATTCTCATACACAATGATCCTTAAATACATGTTCATCAAGCATTCTCATACACAATGATCCTTAAATACATGTTCATCAAGCATTCTCATACACAATGATCCTTAACGACATGTTCTTCAAGCTTTCTCATACACAATGATCCTTAACGACATGTTCTTTAAGCTTTCTCATACACAATGATCCTTAAATACATGTTCTTCAAGCTTTCTCATACACAATGATCCTTAAGGACATGTTCTTCAAGCATTCTCATTCACAGATAATCATAAGCTACCTGAATTTCATGCATTTTCAACACAGAGGGTCAACATTGAAAGCTCATCAGAAGACTGATATTCTTACAAGGTTTCATAATTTTCATTTGAGTTAATCTCTCATGTACGTTTAATTCTGCAAGACTCTTGTTGAATTACAGACATATGGTATATGTCACATTACAAATTAGCTACTATTTTATTTTTTTAAAGCAACAAAAACCTACAATGACATAACTTTAAAAAGAATTGAATGATTCAGTCATTAAGTATTTTCATTATATGATATTTTGATGTCATTTTTCACATTTTGATTTGTTATATTAACTGGCAAACATAATGAAAATCAAAACTGGTATAAAACAGATAATATTGATGATATGATAATATATAAAACAAAATTCCATCAAAATAGGATAAATCACTGAAAATAACATAAAATTAATGAACATTTTGTCCAGATTTAAATCAGACGATATGTTGTTATCTTACAGCTGGGGCTTCAAATGTGTTGCCTACAGCCCACATGCAGCCTGCTAAGCTGTATCCTGTGGCCTGCAAACTGATTGGCATCACAAGGTGTCATGAGAGATATCAAATGTGTTGTGACCCTTGGGCCATCAAAAATGCCCTACAGACTGTAATATTATTAACATTTTTAGTGTTTGCTTTGATATAGTCCAAGATTTCATTACATCTTAGCCTACTTGACTGTTCTGACTTTATTGGCACATTCTGTATGTAAACTTTCAGCAATCATATCAGATTTGGAAGATTAAAATTAAACATGGCATACAATTCACCAGATCTAAAACTTGCTCAGATCAAGAATTAATATTAATAAATAGAACATGGCTTGTCTTGTAGGCATAAGTGATTTTGGAATTAAATAACATCAATCCAAATTTGATCAACACTAGAAATATAACATATGCAAACCTTTGCCTTCTGTTTTCTGTTTTTCTCCTAATAATTTTGAGAAAATTAGAAGCCTTTTTGCTATTTACTACAATGTAAAAAAACAATTTCAGATATTCCAAAACCATTCAAAAATGGAAATATTTTGTCCATATAATAAACTTGTAACTTTGTCTTGGTAAAAGAGGCACTATGTGATGTCAATATTGTATTATTGCAACAGGTTATTACTGTACATTTCACACAACAAGGATAAGAAGGCATAGCAGTCTCGAAATCCAAGGCAGTCATCTGAGACACAGTCCATGTAATAGCTACATAGAAAATAAAACTTTTCCTTTCCAGGTGTATTGATTGCTGCAAGACCACTGTCTGGCACTACTGGGCAGGAGGTACTTGCATATGGCATCTCCTACACTATTGTGTCCACAGCAGCTCTTTCATGCAGGGACCCATTTTTTTCAGAGCTTGTTGTGTGGTGCGACTGAGTGCCCAGTGGTATAATTGGGTGGGCAGGCTGGGTTCATTAGCCTGGTAGGCAGCCAGTCCAAAAGAATAAAAACTCTGACTCCAAACCTGAGCAGATGGAGCTCATTTACCTTGGTTAGGCAGCCCAAGAGAATGAAAAGTCTGACTCCAAACCTGGGCAGATGAGGTTCATTTGCTTTCTCAGCATTTCATCTTGGAGAAAGAAACTCTGATTCCAAACCCATGAAGTGCCAGGAAACGCTGATCAGTCTTGGGGCATGACAACCCTGAGTCCATGGATGCCCCAATCATCCAGCATCCATGCCCCAACCATTGGATGATGGCTCAGCTACCTTGTGGATATCTTCAGAAAAAAAAGGCTACAGGAGCAAACCCAGACAAAAAATCCAGAGTGGAGCCCCTAAGGCGGCTTTATGTCAACTACAACTGCCTTTGGGCAGCTCCTGCATTTGAACTGGTGTCAAACTTCATGCTCAGCATTCCTTGGACCCCACCAGCAAGGACAAGAGGGGGATCCTGAGGTCTGGGCAGCTCAGGATCTCTATACTTCATACCCAGTCTTGCGCCTTGGAGAGGCCACTCCAGCCTTGCTCCTGAGTGTGAAAACAAAACGGAAGCTGACAGTCTATCAGTTATAAGTCCCACTCAATTGGCATAGGGAAGGGGTGCCATGGGTCAGCTTTGACAGTGGGATGGATCATCGTGCCCCAATGGCCAAATACCACCCACCTCAAGCCAGGCATCCCCCAGTCAGAAAGTTGTTGGCCCTCTGTCTGCCTGCTTCAGGGGGTGCCTGGAGCTCAGTGTTTTTCTCAGCATGACAAGTTGATGGAAACTCCACACCAGACAAAGAAACAAGAAACCAACAAAGAAGTCTCCAGCTCTTTGATTCACTAGCTGAAACACGCACACCATGTACACAGGCATCTCTGATGACCATCATTGAGTTGGACAACACCAGGAAGATGGCCATCATCAACAGAGAACTCACCAGACTAAATATCAGCATAGCTGCCCTCCAGGAAACCAGGCTCACCTCCAGTGGCTCCCTCAGAGAGGAAAACTACACCTTCGTTTGGAAGGGTCAAGAACTTGAGGAGTCTCGCAATTACAAAGTTAGCTTCACCATCAAAAACATCCTCCTGGCCTCAGTTGAGCCTCCCTCAGGGGGCAATGAGTGTCTATTGTCCATCTGCTTTGCCACTGCTGCAGGTCCAGTCAACATCCTTGGAGTTTATGCCCCAAGCTTCACATCTTCAGAAGGCATAAAGGATTAGTTCTATGGGCAGATGGATGAACTGATCAAAGGATACCCTAAGCACAAGCCACTGTTCCTCCTCGGCAACTTTAATGCCAGAGTAGGTGCAGACCACGAGTTATTTCCTATCTGACTCAGACATCGTGAAACTGGAAAGACCAATGAAAACGGTTTCAAGACTGCTGGAGCTGTGCACCTACAATAACCTGTGCATTACAAACACCTTCTTCAAGTGTAAGCTACAACATAAAGTGTCATAAAAACACTTCAGGACTCATATCTAGCACCAGCTCAACTTGGTCATCACCAAGCGAACAGTGAACTCTCCACCAGAAGCTATCAGAGTGCAGACTGTGATTCTAACCATGCTCTCATGAGCAGCAGGGTACGCCTATAGCCACAAGTGCTACACCACTCCAAACCAAAAGATTGACCTCGTATTAACACTGCACAGATGTCAGTCTCCTCTAAGGTTGAGGAGAATGTGTCCACCCTGGACCATGCTCTCCAAAACATGATGCTACAGCCAAGTGGAGTGCTAAGAAGGGTGTCGTCTATGGAACAGTCATGTCCACATTTGGAAAGAAGGAATGGCCCAGACAGGACTTATTCAATGCACACCTTTCAAGGATGGAACCAGTAACTGAGGACAAAAGAGAAGCCTTCAAAGTTTACAAAAAAATACCCCAATGAATGGATGCTTGCTATCCTCAGAAGTGCCCGAAGCATCACCCAGGGCATCGCTATATATTTTAAACAAAATGCATATGGTAATATCTTCTCCATATCAGAATCGTTTAATATTTTCATGGCATGAGTAAAACTGGAGATGATAAAATTGTATAGTAAGTTATGATTGTACATTTTACACAACCAACTTAAAAGGCAAGCTGGATTGAAAGATGGAAAAGCCTATGCACATTTGCTTAGAGTCTTTATCAAATGTAACTGGAAAGAATTTAATTATAGAATGCCAAATGTAAAACAGGCAGGAAATGAATTTATCCATGTAAAAAAAAAAACATTTTGTATAATAAGAAATAACAATAAACAATAAACTGAACTCCTGGTCCAAATCAAGTGAGAAAGCTATGCTGGAAAAATCATTAACCAGGAAACAGACTCATTATTGAACACTCATTGAAATTTTAACTACAAATTTCTAAATTCACACCATAATTCAAAAAGTTACATTATTAAGTACATTAAATTCTAAATTTTAATTAAATTCATATTGGCTGAAAATGAAAGATAGATTGATGGATTTGAATAATTACTTGTCTACAGTTTTACTAACACATCTCTGGCTGGATTTCTTTGAACAAAACTTAATATAATAGTATATACCTTATTGGCTTTCATATGGCAAATACAATTAAAACAATAGACCGCAAAAGAAAAATAATTTAAAAAAATGAATTACACACATACATACACACAAACAACAAATTAATTATGAAATAAAAGTGCTCTTTCCAAACACTTAATTGCAATATGGTATGTGTAAACTAAATCTTAAAAAATAAATAAATAAATAAATAAATATGCATAAATTGGATTTTTTAACACAGCTTTAGCAATTTTTCAGTCATATCATGATGATATCTAGCACTGAGGCATCATGTTGCTGACCAAGCGGCATCATGTCCTACCCAGTCACATAATTCTGACACCAGGCCAACCAGTCCTAATACACACACACACACACACACACACACACACACACACACACACACACACACACACACACACATATAAATATAGTATAAAAATGCTCTGACATTATTGTTATTCTAACACAAATATATATATATATATATATATATATATATATATATATATATATATATATATATATATATATATATATATATATATATATATCTAATGGAAACTAAAATGAAGAATGAAATGTAGACAAACTTAGGATGAACATATATAGGATGGTCGGCTTTCTTTTTCTCTGGCATGGTTGGGCAGGTTAAATATGGTTGTGACATTTATTCTGATAATGTAAGTTATAACTAAAAAATACATCTTATATGGTGTGAACACTAACTTTAAAATGGTTATGAGTTACGTGTTATGTGTTTAAAACCTTAAAACATTTGAGTCACTCAAATAACTATATTTTTTATCATGTTAACCATCAAAACAACTTATATTCTATCAATGAACATCATAAAATGGAATGGCACCTGGTTACTTCATGACTCTATGTACCTGGCAATTTTTAAAGTGACTATAACAATGTAACATAAATGCACTGATTAGAATTAACCTTAAGGAGTAAAACTTCAAACTTCATACCATGTCCTTGATTTGTAAAATATACCCGTAATCTCCACAAAAAAATGTTTTCAAGTACACAATAATTCTTGAACAATTTGTATCATGTCAGGTTGTGAATGGAATATATACTGTATTAATGATTCTGTGATTTTGAGAATAATCTTCTATCTTGATCATCAAAAATGATGTCCAGGATCTGATTTGCTGTTGGTGATGACAATCCTGTGAAGAAAGAATGATCTCCACTTATAGATAAAAAAGTATATAATGTTTATGTGATATTTACAACTATGATGAAAAAAGTAATGCCCAAAAACCACTAAACCATATTTTCAAGCCAGCTACAGTAATACAGTATGTTCTATTTTATTGAATTTTGTTTTGTGAATCCCATTATTTTAGCATGGCTGTTAATAAACAAAATTTGACTATAATTGTAATTAAAAAGTTCTCATATTTACCAAACATTTTGATATATGGTAAACATGAGCCCATACTCAATTAACTTCCAACATATTGCTGAAACAAGCAATAGTGCTGTTATGAAAAATAGCTAAAAGCAATATAGTTGTCTGCCATAACTGAACATTAGCATACATGCCAAGTCTCCCGAATTGTCCAGGAGTCTTTTGATTTTTGACCCCATTTTTTGACCTACCAATTTGCCGACAAGATATCCCAGAAATAAAAAAAATTGTCAAGCATATGTTATTCCAACAAAAACAACATTCAATATACTGTTCATGACTACCGTAATCTGTCAATCAAGTTATTAGTCTTGTTTCCTTACCTTTCTTCTCTCCATTACTCTTTGTAACAAAGAGTAATGGAGTGGAGAGAGGTCAGGTAACCAGACTATCAAGTTATTACAATCAGAATCTTTTCTGTCTTTTCCATCAATTTGAGAAATAAACCTCTGATATTATTTGTCCCCATTGAGAATTTATTCTGAACTACTTATACTCACATGGAGCAGTGGAAAGAGACACATCATAATCAGAATATCATCAGCCTTAGCTGTTGTACAGTATGTAGTTTGCTCTGCCAGAGGCAAATCACCAAACACTTAAAAATTGATGCATATTCCTACAACTACTTCCGTGGTTATTATTCATTGTAGTTGTTTTACTTATTTGTGGTACGATCTTCACTTTCGCACTTAAAGTTATAAGAAAAATAGTCATTATGCTAATCTCCTGGATTTGGACCCAATCTCCCTGATTTTGAACACAAATCTCCCTGATTTGTTTCCATAAACTTGGCATGTATGCATTAGGCCTGCAAATACATTTCTATCCTTGTCAGTCAAACTTGTGCATTTGGCATTTATTACATTTCTATTCTTGTCAACCATAATTATACATTAGGTTTGTGTTACATTTCTATCTTCATCTTTTGAATTCAGCATGTATTTTTTTATTTATGAAACAGTAGTTTTCTGTTCATACATTTTAGCCTGGGTCATCAAAGTGACATGGTGTAGCATATACAATTGTGCCATTAAGTTTCTGAGTAATAAGATACAATTGCATGTCTCAATAACAATGCATATCATTTTTTTATCTATGGTTTCATTCATAAAATGAGGGAAAATATTTGAATATTTAAAATAGCATTAATGTTTTTTATTAACTGACAACATACAGATATATTTTTAAATAAAATAAAAAGGTACCATGTATGATGCTGTAAATGATGAAAATGTTATTGACTGTGTGCACTTTACTAATAAAATACTTGGGCATCGGACCTATGACCAAGAATTCCCTAATAATGCACCCCCCAGTCACACTATGGCAGGAATTACCTCAGATACAGTAGTTTGCAGCATTCAATCATCTGTGAGTATAGTCCACAGATAGTTTTATACTGAATGAGGAAACCTTTGATGTATGCAAGAATGTGACAGTTTTTTTTATATAATTCCATAGAGAGCACCTGCTAGTTCTAATTAAGGGGTCCTGATATATGCAATATGGTGATAAAGTATCACAAAGTCCTAAGGTCAAGTTATAATGTATTGAAATTATTTTAAATTCTAAGGTGGATGCTGCTAGTGTATATTTACACTGTATTGACCTGTTGAACAGTATCAAATAATCCTTTTTTAAAAATTGCATAACTGGTAGCATCTATTATTGTAATGATATCCTATGGACAAAATTAACATAAACTTTTTAATACTTCCAACTTCATTTATATTCCTTTCTGTGCTAATTTAAATGTTAAAATGCAAGGACTGATGGGAAATATTTTACTATTGCAAAGTCATATAGTGTGATTTAAACCAACACTTTCCATCATTGTCTCTAGATGGCAAAAAAATAGACTATGTGTAAAATCATAAAAATATTAGAATTTATTTCTTCAAAAACAACAGTCCAAGAACAAAGTCACTTGGACCTCCATCTTGCTAATAAATTAGTAGCCACTCTTGATGCACACATATATTTCATTTACAACAATACAAATCAGTGCTTCCACTTTTAGAAAACAAAGGTAAAAGTGTATGAAAGTATGCCACTGTGACCTTTTTTCAGGAATGAGGTATCTTTCATAATGCACATAACTTTTTCATGAAAATACACACTAAAATAAAATATTGTAATACGAAAGTTTGATAACCACAATAAATACAACAATAACAACATCAATTAGTATAATGCTAGAATATTGTATAAAATTTATATTCTTATGCAGGTCAGCAAATGAGATTCATATATATCTTTTTTACTTCTGGTTATTCTGCTTCTATAATTTGATGCTGTTCTTAATTACCCTTTTTGTTAAGTTCTTTAAATGCTAGGCAGACATCTTTTCTGCAAAACCCCATCTCTAAAACACTATCCGTTTTTGCAGATGTATCATAAATATCACTTCTAGTCTCTGAAGTGTGTTCATCTACAAAGAAAGCATACAAATGCTTAGGTTGAAAATAATTGAAAATTTGTTTAATTAAGCTGTTGATTATAGACATCTGTTAAGTCTATTATGTTCTACTTTGTTGCATTAGGCTAACTTTGTAAGTTTAGACTTGGACAATTAAATTTATTGTTCTCACCAGCACCCCTGTAGGCACTTCATTTTAATAGCCTATAAGCCATGTATTACAAAAAAAGCAATAATGTGACATTTACAATGATGAGATATATACAGTAGGATACCTAACTCTATTCAATCACATGAAGATCAAAGCAAACAATATTGGAATGGATAAAACAGTCGACCTACCTAATTTCTTTTTGGGACAGTGTATATTAAAGGTGACAAATTTTTAAGCAAATTTTGAGATTAAAATTTCACAGTTTATATTTTGTTTTGATTTGCCATTAACAAGAGTCACTGATACTGATATCTACTTTTAAAATTATATTAAGTTGAAGACCAGATAAGAATCATCAATTTTTTTCTGAAATTTTCTATTAAGTCCAGGAAAGTGATAATAACTACTTGTGACCTATGTCTGATTATAGTGGGAACAATTATTTATTTTAGATGCTAAAATTTCAGAATAAATGAATTATCATGCATTTTCTTACTTTTCAGCGTTAGGGTTTAGTACGAAAAGATGCTATGTTTTTAAAGTTGTTTTAATTTTAGTGTTTAGATGTTGTAACATTCACTTAAACAATACAATCTCTACCTACTGTGTATATGATATCAAAACTTTAAAACATAACTTTAAAACAAGAAACTGATAAGAACACATACTACATGGCTGCAAAGTCTAGAACAGCTAAGCTGGTTTAAGTAACTGGCCTTGCTCTTGACTGCAGTCAATTTAGTTAAACCAACATTTACATGGCATTTTACTTACTACCTTCACCACTGTGACTACTGCAACCATCTTTGGGCTCTGAAGCTGTATCAACTGGTAGGTCCTATGAATGAATAATATCAAAACTCTTTGGTGCAATTTCTGCAACATTTCTATAAATGCTATTTTGTCTTCAAAAAAATAATTTGCATGGAAATATCAATTCACTACAAATGCAAATATCATATTATTTTGTTTTCTTTTGAGAGAAAAGGAAAGAGATTTGTTTTTAAATTATCAACATTTTGTCCAGACAAAAATTTCATCAGAACAATTTATAAAAAACAGTAAGAAAAGATTTTAAAAAATTAAAAATTGCATCATAAGGTTTGTTTACAGTATATTTGTATTAATAATGCATATATGTTATTTTTGTGATCAAATTAAGTAACACAGTCATATATATTGACCTACTTAAGTACTTTATGTATGGTTAATATCTTTGCCCAAAAACCAAAACATGTATTGCTGATAAAGAAGTTCCAACAAAGGAAAAATGTAAAATTCAACTTACTGCACTGTCTTTCAAATGCTGACCATTCTGTAGGCTATTTCCATCATAGTTTATAAGGGGTTTATCATAGACAATTTTTTCATATTTAAAGTTGTTATGTGCTGGAAACGAACAGTCCTTATTCATTGGGTAAAAATATCAGTCTCTTGAGGTATGTGTTAATGCCTGGTTACTTCACCTGCAATAAGAGTGTTCAGTGTAATTTTAGTCTGCATATAATTAAGTGCTCATAGTAAAAATTAATCATGCATTTATGAGTGTTGGGGTGGGGAGTGATCACACTAAAGATATTGGGCACAGTGTTCATTCTGCTTATAACTTAAAGTCCACTCTAGAATATACTCCTAGACAGAAATCTCTATTATTGGTGCTATTCTATGCAATATTGACAATTTGCCATTTTGTCTCTTCTTCTTTGAGCATTAAGAAGAAGGATGAAGGGAAAACAAAATGGTTAGTTCGTTACAAGACCATAGAAGACTTCAAGAATCTGAGTGAAATGTATTAAACTTTTTTGGTCAAATTGAAGAGAAAGAGACCTTCATGATCTATGACTTCAAATCTTCTAAAACTATATCAGCATTCAACATCACTGCTGAAAGCAAGCAGTAGCAGTCACTACTACAACCACTTGAGCACCAACAGAAGTTGGCCATGGAAAAGCTTAATAGAGTTATCACTGATGATTCAAAGTCCATAAATCTTAAAGCTTATAAGCCACAATGGCCCTTTTCAAGGCCCTCTATATCTCTAAGAAAAAGAGATATGGTATTCAATGATTTCCAAATCAAATAAAATTTAAATCCTTCAATTATAAAATGTGTATGAATTTTCTGATCAATGCAAATGAAAATCAAATCAAAATCAAGATACACTTATTTTTTCAAGGCATTTTTTCTTTTAATACGAATTACAATATAATTTCAAATCACTTCACAAAGCCATTTTTTGATTTCACTCACTGTTTTTTTTTTTAATTTCTTCTGTGGTATGTGTTCCTTTTCTGCTGCTGCTGTTTCTTCTGTTTGTTTCATTTTATTTTAAATTTCTTGGCTGGTATGGGGTTTTCTTGTGATTCTGAGAGAGAGAGAGAGAGAGAGAGAGAGAGAGAGAGAGAGAGAGAGAGAGAGAGAGAGAGAGAGAGAGAGAGAGAGAGAGAGAGAATGTTATCTTATTCAATGCAATTTTGAATCACCATGATAAGATTAAATCTCTTCATCAAGAAACTAGAAGTAAAGCAGCAAAGACAAAGTACTCTTCAATACCTATTATCAAAACTTTACATTAGCAACTTTGAACAAGACATGATTGATCCTGAACCAACCCCATCAACCTTCACTACACGAACTAGTGGGTCAATATCAGTCAAGAATGAAAGTCATTCAGAAGCTCCTGAATATTATGTTTACATCTTAGCTAACCAAATAGTGACTCCCAAACAATTCAGAGCTGGTGTACACTTAACTGGAGTGAATGGTAGAGAAATTTAAATGAATCTACCAAGATCAAGATTTATTGAGCCAATCTATCAATCACAACAATTTAAAGCCTTCTGTGTGGATGTAATTTAGTTCATCTGCAAAATTAACTTCCAAAATCTTGGAGAAAATTCAACATTTTCAACTCCAATGATGAGACTGATATAATTGATGGTAAAGGTTATCTTCACATGACACATTTCACCTCAAAGAAGGAGTGGACAAAAGGTCTTATTAGAGGATCAACTGCTTAGTACCAAACAAAGTATTGACTATATTTACAACCAAAGAGACATGTGTATAGCTCATGCCATTGTTGTGTCTTAAACTTATGATGAAAAAAATACAACATGATGGAAAAGATTAAGGAAAACATTAAACAAATGGACAGAACTAAACAATGGAAACAAAAAACAGAAATTATTTGACAGTATGTGGACATTTCCAGAGAGATCCAGTTGAGTTCATGAAATGGAAAAACTTCAACTTGTCCTAGCATTATACATTGAAAGCATATCTTCAGGACATTTGTGGTGCCCACATGTTCCGAGGACCAGATTTCCCAAAAGGAAAATATGTACATATTTATCATCGCCAAGATCATTTTGACATGATTACAAGTGTCACATAATTTCTCATATACAGTTGATATTACAACAAATGGGAACAAATACTAAAGAACAACTGGGAACAATGTGATCATTTTGGATAGAGATTTTGTGGGTGTTTAGCTTCCTGACCTTGCATTCCTGAGGGGAACAAAGAATTTATTTATTTGCTTGCAAATTAATTTTTGTCTGTTTTCAACAATTGCCAATCCGACATGGAAATTATATGATATTGTTGTGACAAATTTTGATAGTTACTTTTTAATCATGGAGGAATAGATCCCTTCAAGGAAGCTTCTGTCAGCAAGAATGCCTGTGGATTTAAGTACCGAACGAAGTTCAAGTCTATAAACACTAACCACCATACCACCTCTATCCTATCTTTACTGTCAGCTGTCAACGTTCTGCCAAAGTTTTGCACTGGCTCAATTACATGTTTGAAACTCAAGAAAAGCATCTATAACATGATACAATTGGTGTAGAGAACACAACATTGGAACTCCGTATCATTGATGGCTGGGATTTAGAAAGCCCACAAATGGTCTAGGAATTTTAAGGATGTTTATTTGATGCATACCTATTTGTTTTCCTCAGTGAGACCTGAAAAGCCCCTTCACAGATTCCAGAATGGAAGAGTTTTATGACCAAACATATGAACAATACCAGAGTTTAGAAAATCAAGGATATAGCATGATAGAAATGTAATAACATGACTATAATTGACGTTTGAAAATAGATCCAAAATGTAAACGTATTATCCATGATTACGATGTAGTGAATATTTCGCCTTTAAATCCACGTGATAATTTATTTGGAGGACAATCCAATGCAATACGCTTCTTGTTACAGTGTCAAACACTGGAGATTGGGTTAAAATGGGGGAGGGGCGTTATTTACCCACCTGGGCGACATAATTGTTTCGTATCACAGAACAAGTAGGTGGAGGTGATCATCCTGTCTATAAATTGGAAGATATGAGCAAAGACGTGTTTAAAGGATCTTTATACTTGCTTGATTTTCAACGAGGGCCCAAGGAAGAAGACGATGTGTATGACAATGAAAGATTTGCACGGGAAGACATCATCAACTTTAACAGGTGAAACTTCGCTGGAATTGATATCCATCCAGTTTCGCTTCTTGGGTTGCCGCTTCACAGGTCATCCACTATAAACAAAAGTAGAATTTGAGATCATGTTGTTAAACACATGTACATCTCCTTTCCAGAGTTCATCTCTACAAGAACTACAAAATCAACGACCGTGGGTGTGGTGTGGAGAATCAAATGTTCTTTTTGTGCCAAATATATGTGGTATATTGTGTCAGTGTATCAGCAACTGGAAATATGAGTGTGCAACAACTAGATAAACAACTATGAATTTATTTTACTATTTTGCCTGCTTTGGCAACAACGCATTGCATATATATATATATATATATATATATATATATATATATATATATATATATATATATATATATAAATATATATATATATATATATATATATAAGTCCGTATTATATAGGTTCTTTGGGGTAAAAAAAGAAAAAAAAAAAAACAAAAAAAACATCATTTTTCGTATTTGGTGCAGTTACCGAGGATATTATAACCCCGTACTCCAAAAGAGGTCAAGTTTAAATTCCAAAATACTAAATACGGGAAAACGCCGTTTATCTGGATGCCGATAAACCGCATTATTCGCTTGTACGAACTACTACCGTATCCCTCAAAATTTTACTTGTTAGATTGTATATGTAAATGTAAAATCAAATTAATTTGCCGATCAATGCTATAACACAGAACAAAGCAAATCAGGAGCAAAGACAATCGAATGTATTTCAAAATATTATGATTACAGCTGTAATATGAACGAGTAAGTTGCCTTTTTAAAGTACAAATATATGTAATTCGGAGAGAAAATTTATTTTTACTTATTATTGTCGCAAACGCAATTCCGTTATGTCAAATGTATAATCTGACATACAGAACTACAACGTTTATTAAGCATTATTCAAGACTTGTAACGGTTCGATCAAAGACATTATGTTGTCGAAGCCGAATTAATTGCTGATCAACAAGGTGATCTAACAGGTGATGCAATTATTCACCTGCATCACAGGTGAATAGAATCAAGGTCAGCCGAATTTACCTTGATTACAGTCTTTTGACAGAATTTATCTTGATTAAAGGTAAATAGAAGCGGACCACAAACGACCGCTGTTCACTCTTATGCTATCACTGCATCTTGGATAATCCGATTAGAACTCCTATAGCGTTTAAGTATTAAAATGAATATCTTAATGATATTTTGTATTCATTCTTTCTTCAAAATTCACAGTGTCTACATAACGTGAATATTTATTTTATTATTGATACATATACAGTCACACGCATAGTCATCGGTTCCATTTAATCCATATACTTCCACTCACGTTTCTGTTTTTGTTTCTTGTTACCATAATTCGATCGTCCATATAACCGATCGTCCAGAGAATATCGATGTCCCCGATGGGTGGGCATAATCAAGATTTTACTGTATGCCAAACAAGAAGGTGTAGTACTATGTCAATGAAACTGATAATAATAACAAGAACCTTACCTGTTCTGTCGTACTATCATGTTAACTAACTCGGCATTCCAAGTTAACTTTAGATTGAGACGCTTTATTTATATATTTGGCCGGTTATCTATACTTCATGAGCAGTTACCATAGTCAGAACCGTACAATCACACATCGATTAGTTCACCGCCTTCGTTAGTTGAGGTGTGGCTTTTATACGAGTTTCACAGTTGCCGATATCAGACCTCAGACAATAACTATGTTTATCTGCGTTGTGCATAACTAATACTTATCGCACATCTGTCACAATAACTAATAAAACTTGTAATATGCTATACTAACTCACATCCAAGTCTTATCAAGGGTTGATCGATTTACATTTGTGTATTAATACAACACACAGATTGATGCCAGAGAAGTAACCAAAAAACGCGCCAAAGTAATTAGCAGACACTTAACATCTTATGTTCACTGTAGACTTTTAACAACCTTTACAGACCTACTCTGGTCAATCTGTTTAGTTTTGCTTGTAAATATTGATGCAGTTTTACTTTGAACAATATATACAGTTTTGCTTGTGTAGCTTTACTTGTAACAATATGAAGTTTAGTAAACTTTAAAGTTGATCCTTTTCTTGTCTAGTGCTTGTGTGAATACCTCGAGACATCAAGCAAGAAAGAAACGAACCAGTCTGTGCGGTGACTGCATCCACCTAATTGTTCCAAACCTTAAAGGATTTTATATTTGTCTTTTTCCACATAATTCCAACCCAGATCTTTACTTCTGGATATATTTCTGATTTTAAAAAAAAAATTAACAGAATTTCGAGTCCAAACAAGAACGATTTTGTGACTAAGGTTCTTTCTTTATGACTGGGACGAACTATTCATATTCCCTTTCCCTATAGTTCCGTTCTAAAGCTGCCTTGTTTTAAAGACGGTTTGTTCTACCATCCTCAGGCATTACACCCTGTATTTTTCTCGTATGTTATAAACCCTACTGGCGATAATATGCATGAGATCGTGTCTTTATCCATTTCATATTTTGAGTTTTGTATGTTATAATACTGTAACAAAATACGTATGTTATCATCGTTATGTATTCGTGTCCGGACTGGCATTTATTTGGAACAGCTTTGTTTTGAATTATTTATTTTACCATACAAAAGAACAAAATAATTTCGCTAAAAACAGTAAAATGTTTTTATTGCATTGGATGTTTGTATGCTCTATGTCCATTTTTATTTGTTAGTATTTATTTGTGTTTTCCCCAATTTCGAAAGTGTTGTCTTGTGTAAATTATTTGCATGTGCCATTTTCTGAGTCCCTTATGTGAGCCTTTCGACGTCGTTTACCGCTTCGATAGTATCGACTCTCATCATGACATTTTAAAAGCACAACCCCCAATTTCACATATAGATGTGTTACCTATATAGTGTTTTACTTATATTAGCATATGCATAACCGTATGATTTATGTCAGTGTTTGGGGGATTTTTTGCAATGTTTATTCTGTGGATTGGCTTGTTCACTTTAAATAGGTTGCTGAATTTTCTAGCTTTTGCGGGTGAAAGTTGGGCCCCACGCACCTACGTCCCCTAGTGGGAATGATTTACCAACTCCTTTCTCCCCAGTGGCTATACGTTTTGTTCCTCCCTAGTTTATGTAGACAGTTCATCTTTTTCTTTCCTTTTACTTTTACCCTTAAATTATCAATATCTTTATACTATTATTGTTATTGAAATTTTGTATTAACTTTCTACCATTACTTAGTCAGCTTGCCATCTCCTTTTTGGGGTGGAACATTCCTGGTTTTGTGACGGTTATGGGTGTGTTGTTATACGCATCGTCTCTCCTAGTGGGAGTGATGTACAGGTACCCTACTATTCCAATGGTAATACTTTGTTCATCTTCCATTCCGAACAAGGTCTCAAATGAACAAGGCTTTTAAAATGCATTATTATGCATATACGTGAATATTTATTTCCTTATTTTATTAATTTTTAGTTTATTTCGTATCAGTCATGTTACTTTTTTGGTTGGTTTGTCAGCCCCACTTTAGAGGTGGAACTATTTGTTTTAGCTTGTTAAAGTATGGAGAAGGAATTATACGCACCATCTAGTGGGAGTGATATAACCGGCCCCTACCGCTCCGGTGGCTATGCTTTATTCTAAGCAGACAAAATCTCATTTGAGAGCGAGTTTTGATACGTATAAGCTGATATTTAAATATTTAATTATTTAGTGTATGATATATTTATTTATTTCATTTTTATTGATTTTAGTTTTTTCCTCCACATTACTCTTTGTTACATCACCTCTCTGTATTTTCCAGCCTTATATACGAAAAAGAAATGGCGAAGTTGGGGGATATGAAGAAGTCTTTATTATTATCGTCTGTCACTAAGGGATTTAGCCTTTTCTTGCTAAAGCTATCAGTTGTTTTGCGCTCCGAAGATTTATTATTTCCCCATAATATTTTTGTGCTTTACAATATCTTTTATATAAGGAGGCAGTCCAGGGTGGTTGACCTTTGTTTTTCCATTACATAGAAATGTTATGATCGACTAATAATCCTGCTGCTTTGCCAAAATCCGTGAAATTTTTTTTATAAATCTCTAAATAAAGAATCGTCTCAGATAAAGTTTGTACAATTATTCAAAGTTTGGTATATCAATGCCTTTGATGTTTTTATTAATTTTTTTATTCTTTTACTATTTTGCAATGGCCATCACGTAAAATAACATTGACAATGATCTTTTTATGTGAAAACTTTTTTACTTCACCGTTTACTTGCACTTTTGAGTCTATATTTCAATGCAATGTTGTTATCCACTTACATAAATTCCTTTCAAATCCAAAACGTTCAAAGCCGTTGTCTATGAAGTTATTCTCTATTCTGTCACACAGTTTCTGGTCGACTAAAATCATTGCCGATTTATCTCTTTCCAGTTTACGAAGCCTATAGTAGCACAAGTTTCTTTTGTAACGCGGTCGCCATATTTGCATGGGCGAGTCTATGTTTTCAAGCAACAGTTGTGTGTAGTTCAGTTTTTGATAATATCAGTAATTCCGTAAGTTTAGGACTTACATTTCTTTGAACACGTACATACAAAAATTCTTATTTTTTATTTGTTATTTTTGTTTTGCACAAATATTCAAACGGTACACGGTATATAATGAATGAATACGCCAACATTTTTACTGAACTGGACTGTTCTAGCAACAGGAAAAGATCTGAGAGCGGTCTGCCTGTTTACACTGAGTTTCCATTTCGTTTGAAAAGCCTATAAACTGGCGGAGTGAGGGACCCCCTGCTGATGATCGGTTTATTAACCGATGAATAACATTACTAAGTTTTGTACATTTTTCATATCTTTGACGCTTTTCGTTTTTAAAAGGTGGGGATACACACAAACGAGAGGGTGTGCGAATACTGTATGTGAATATTTTGGACTTGATAAATGATATCAATCATATTCTCTCTGGTATACCGGTAGGGGTTTCGCGCCATTTTAAGACCCAATAAAAATATATAAAACAAAACAAAATTGTAAAAATTAAGTATGTTACATTACGCTGTGTAGCCTACGCAAATAACCCTACGTTTAGTTCGCCTTCTTCGAGAGAAAGAATGCAAAACAGAGTATGATATCATCCCTCGTTGCTGTCAGCTTCAGTGGCGTAAACTCAGTCTTAAAGTTTTGTTGCAAGCCCGTACGTTACACGAAGTTCCATAAAATCCTTGTTATTTTTCTACTGCCAGTATGTGATCATTTTCTCAGAGAGAGAGAGAGAGAGAGAGAGAGAGAGAGAGAGAGAGAGAGAGAGAGAGAGCATGCAAATAAGTGGCAGTGCTGTCTACATGTGAAAGATGTCCCACATTAAATTTTCAAAACTTCATCTCCATTGTTAAACTGAAAAAGTATGGAATGAGAGCGTAATGTCACTGTGTAAAAATCCGAATAGTCATACGGCGCAATACCTTATGACCACCCTCAGCGTCGTTTACGTTGGTGATAATACATTCCACCGTTTGTCAGTAACTTTTCAATGTAACGTTGTAAATTCATGTCACACTTGAAGTTACGTCTTCTTGTTTAGGTATTAAGAGCTTTATATGAACAAATATAACGTATTTAGTTCTTGACAATTTTTTAAAAAATATTTTTTTTTTTTGATTAAATAGTTTCTTACAGTTTAGCACAACATAAGATAAACTTTATTCGGCATTAAATTTGACCTTAAACTGTATAGCTCGCTAGTGTAAAAAAAATGAATAGAAAATACGAATAGAGGACAAAGAAAAATAGATTATCCATAAAATATTTTGTATTCCATCAACAAAATATGTTTACAAAGGATAAATTTTTATTACGACATTGTTTGATTTGAAAAATTTATAAAGTTTGGTAACGCTTCTAAAATTCTCCTAGATTGATCTCACAACTTGCGTGAATTTTTCCCTATTTGGCCTGCACAGTATCTTTGCGGTAAACACGTTATTTTAAAAATCCGTACAAAAAGTGGCCCAAAAGTAGAAAACCATGTTAATTTTCAAACGACATGAAAAAGCACTCAGACTTAAAGTCCTCCAACACCGCTCACATAAGGATTACGCCTTTTAAATTCTGCAGAAATAAATAAAAACCAGACTTACGATGAACGTTGATTGCCCACTGTAGAGTACAGCTGCTAACGTTGCTCTAGTGCACACGTGAAACTAGCCAAAACCTCTTCGATCATAAAATACAAGACTTTGAAACTCCACATGACCATAACTCTCACCTCATTGTTATTTTGTGGACGAATGTACTATGCGTTCAGTTCCTGCAGTCAAACGAAAATCTGGAGAATTGACTGTCAATTACGTTAAAACACGCGATGTGCTTTATTTCGCATATCAAGTGCACACTACACATAATGTACATACACGATTACGTTGGTAGTGTCAAAGAGCTAAAATTAGATACGGTGTAATAGCACAACTTCATTGATCACTATATACCTTATACACTTGACCTAATTCTTGATAATAATAAATCCGGTTGAAAATACCATCTATGTCGATTGTTATGTGGCATGTCACGATGTCAGATGTTTTGTGTTACCAAAAACGGATTAAATACGTTAGCTAGAGCACATATTGGGAGTCGGGGGTGGAATCTCATTCCAGAGCTATTCTTACATAATAACACTAGTAATTTGAAACAAGAACTAAACCTACGAAAGAAAACACTCAGAAAATTATTCTAGCACTGTTGACATGAATTTCGCACCAGAGTTTATCAAAGTAACATAAAATACATACTCAGGTAGTACGCTTACTTCCCATTATAGAGTACAATTTGCGTCACAATACAGACAAGAAGCCAGCTAAAGCCTGTCCTTGTATGTCCGAATATAAAATTTAAACAACTCAAAATTACGCTTGAGCCTCATATGATTGTCGTTTTGTGGATGAATGTAAACAAAATTTTTGGGTTTTCGTAAAGTGATGTGATTATGATTTTTAACGTAGCTTTAGAAATTTTTCAGTCACTTCGCTGCGATGTCTGCAGTGTGGCAGTTTACAGTGATGTCTAGCACAGGGGCATCATGCCGCCGCATACATGTAACCCAGTCACATTATCCTGATACCAAGCCGACCAGTCCAAATACTAACCTCTTAATGCTGAGCGCCAAGCGAGGCAGCTGTTAGTACCATGTTTTGTAAGTCTTTAGTATGACTCGATCGGGAATAGAACCAACGACCTCCCGCATCCGAGGTGAACGCTCTAACCACTGGGCCACCCGAGCGGTTGGTTTTTCGTAAAGGATGGAGGGGGGTCAGAATAGTAGGTACTACTTAACTCTTTTATAATGGTTCAGAGTTAGAGGTTGCTAATACATTTGTATTTCTTGGAATTGTTTTACAACATACTGTACTTTCGCACATGCTCAACTAACTTTAGGCGTACAAGCTTCAAAGGCACGGTTTCCAATGAAAAAAGATATTAATACAAATTTGGAAATGTGCCTCCGAAGGTTAAATGTGAAATTATTTTACAAGAATTTTACCAATTATTATTTAAGGATCAGATGTGGATTTGCTGAAGGAAATGCAGTATGGTTGTCCATAATCATTGCAACAATCTTCTAAAGATTACAAAATGATTTTGTATATTGGGAAGGACGCCCTTACAGATCAATAGATACTAACGCAAGATTCAGATGATCGACTAATTTGTTTACTGAATGTTAACACGCAGTATCGGATTACCCATTAGGCAGAGTAGGCAACTGCCTATGGGCATCGCGACTTTTAGGGGCCCCATGAGACCGTGACGAAAGAATTTTTTTACTTACATACTTCTTGTTAAGAATAGAGGCGAGTGACGACGCTGACGTCATACAATAATGTTTTCAAGTTAGCCTAGTAGTTAAGTTAAATTAAATTAAATAATTATAAATAAAATTTTGATAGGGCCTAGATAAAATGTCGATGAAAGAGAGAAGGCACGAAAGCGGAGCAGAGAAGCGAAGAAAGAAAAAGGAAGCCACAGTGAAGCTTCAAGAAGAAATTAAAAGGACTCCGTTGCTTTTCCAACTTGGCTTCACTCGTTCGTCTGCAGAAGATCAGGGGCCCCGAGTGGCCGAGTGGTCTAAAGCGCTGTCCGTTACGGATCACTGCCATCTCACCTCTGTCTGCGTGGGTTCGAGTCTAGGATTCGGCGAATGTGGATATGTGAGAAAGCTTCCCAGTAGCTTCTCGTGGGTCGGTGGTTCTTTCCGGTGATTTCCCGGTTTCTTCCTCCACCATTAATACTGGCCGCCATGAATAGCCTATCGTGTGCTGAAAAATGGCGTTAAGCCCAACAACAACAACAGCAGAAGATCAAGTCTGTGGTAGTACTGCCGCCGGCAGTGCCAGCGATGTTATGGCGACAGACTTGCCTTCCGAAGTGACTGCTGTACAAATGGCTGAGCCTCAGGACACCATAAATGAGACTGCCAAAACCGATCAGGATTTTAATGTGATTGCTCCGGAGAGGCAAATTCAGGGACCGGAATTTCAAAAAGACGTCGGATTATGGGAAAACATTACTAACGCAGTGCAAGAACATTGGTGTAGTAGAGATCCTGTAGAATGTCAGTACTTTGATTGTGATTTTTCGGCTTCACGTAGGCAGTACGATGATGGTACTGCACGATATTTTACTCGTTCCATGATGTTTCGGAAGCATGTGAATGGAGAACAAATTAAACGGGAATGGTTGATGTACTCGCCAACTTCTGGCAATGTATAGTGTTTTCCCTGCGTCTTATTTCGTGATGCAGGTAAAGGAATTCAAACACAATTCTGTGATGGATTTTCTGACTGGAAAAATGCTTCTCAGCGCATCCAGATGCACGAGAACAGTGAGATGCACCGAGCATGTATGCAGGAGCTTATTACTAGGCGACGTGCAGTATGTGGCTTAGACTGCTGTTTACACATTCAATTCGACAAAGAGAAAGAATACTGGATAAAGGTACCGCAGCGAGTAGTGTCGGTTGTCAAGTTTCTGTCGTCGCGTGGATTAGCCTTTCGCGGTGAAAATGAAAATATAGGATCCCAACACAACGGAAATCACTTTGGCGTTTTAGAATTGATTACGCAGTACGATCCTTTCCTGAGTTCTTATTTAACCAAATATGGTAAACAAGGCCGAGGAAGACCGTCCTACCTATCATCTACAATTTGTGAAGAAATTATCGAGATAATGGGAAATCAGGTTCAGGCAGTTATTGTGAAAGAATTGCAGCAATCCAAGTACTTTTCTTTAAGCGTCGATTCCACGCCGGACATATCGCACATTGACCAGCTGACAGTAGTTGTTAGATACGTAAGATTGTTAGACGGCGAAGTGATGGAACGGTTTCTCACCTTTATCCCAATTGAAAGTCACACAGGAGAAGCTCTTGCTACGACCGTCTTAAAATTTCTAAACAAATGTGACATTGATATAAAAAAATCTGCGAGGACAATCTTACGACAATGCCGCAAACATGTCAGGGCGTTACAACGGTCTTCAGGCACACATTTGCCAAATCAATCCACTTGTACACTACATTCCCTGCGCGGCACATTCGTTAAATTTGGTTGGAGTTTCTGCTGCAGAAACATGCGTTAACGCACTTTCTTTCTTCGCACTTGTTCAGAAATTGTTTAACTTTTTTTCTGCGTCTACTGCCCGTTGGGCGGTTATGTCCAAATGTCTTGAAAATGAAGCTGGCTCTGGACTCGTTTTAAAAAGAGTGACTGGAACAAGGTGGTGTGAGCGGGCGGATACGACCAATGCGCTGTCTTATGGTTACAGCAGCTTCCAGAAGGCTTTGTCGGTCATTGCAGAAGATGTGAAGCAAAAGCCAGAGACAATTCACGAAGCAAAATGTCTGTTACAAGACCTGTTGAGGAAGGAAACAGCCGTTATGTCAGTCTTTTGGGCTGTCATCTTGGAAAGAATCAATGCAGTCAGTAAATCATTACAGAAAGAAACGATAGAACTCCAGACAACCGTCAATATGTTGCAATCATTGTCAGATTTTCTAACATCACAGAGAGATTTGTTTGATGAATACGAAGAGAAGGCGAACGAGAAAGTTGAAGCACAGTACTCTGACGATTGTAATCGTTTTCGCAAGCGAAAACGACATCACACCGATGATGACGCTGAAGAAGTTGTACTTCTTGGAAAAGACAAGTTCAGGATTGAAACCCATTTACTGATATTGGACAAACTATCTGCTGAGCTCAACCGCCGCATGTGAGCATACGGCAAAATTCAGTCGTTGTTTGGATTTTTAGTTGAATTTCCGTCCAAAACAGATGACGAATTAAGACACGCAACCGAGACATTTCGAGAGAATTATCCTGATGACATCGATATCCATTTCCAGGAAGAAATGGTTCACTTCAAGTATTTCGCATTGGCGGCTTTGCAGTTTAAAGATTCCGATGATAAAATACCTGCATCGCAATCATATAAACTCATTTGTGACAACATGATTCAGTCTACATTTCCAAACGTTTTGACTGCACTACAAATTTACAGATGCTTAATGATCACAAACGCGACCGGCGAACGAACATTTTCCAAATTGAAAATCCTGAAAAACTGTCATCGAGTTTCAATGACGCAAGAACGATTGAATACACTTGCCATTATGGCCACTGAAAACGACGTTTTGCAGAATATTGACTTTCAGGATATTTTAAACGACTTCACTACTGTCAAATTAAGACAGAAGACTTTTTGAAGGTTCGTTAGTCGTTACTTAAAAAGAGATTGGTAATTGTAAACGGTTGACTCGTATTTTACGGTATGGAACGGTAGCTATCTATCGTAGATCGTAATTTAAGTTTCACATTATTTCTTTCTGGATAAATAGTTAAATACGTAAATATATAGACTACAGTGATTGTTTTCTTAAATTATTAATCTAATAATTATAATGTCGTATTGGCATTACGGTATTGCTACATATGACATTTTATACTTATAAAAGGACATTTTATGTCTTGGCACTGGTAGGCTAATTTAAACGAGTAAAATCGACTGGGCACTGGCGTTCTACTTCTAGTAGGCACCAGGCCGACTAGGGGCATGGGGCCCCAAAAGTTTGACTGCCTATGGGCCTCCACGGTGCTTAATCCGGCGCTGTTAACACGTGCCAACAACAATTGTTTGTTACAAATTTAAATATATACTTTCTCATGGATGATCGGCTAAATGCAAATTAAAGATGATATGCTATATAATGCATACGTATACGTCCTCCATTCGAAAAAAAAATACTAAAATTCACTACCCGTGTATTTCAAACAGAAAAGGAAGTAGTAAGATACCCTAAATTTAAAACATGCGGTAGGATTTTATAGTGACAGAGCATTCAATTGCCTTGTGGGAAGTCTATCTCCTGTTTACATTGGCAGAATAAACATAATAAAATTACCCGTGTATTTTAGATAGACAAGAAAGTAGTAAGATAAATTGGTTTAAACTTGATACTTAATACTATGGACTTCTGTAGTGACGGTGTAATAGTTTATGTTGTGAACTAAAATTGTTCTGTGCCAAGTCTATCTAGTGTTTACGTTGGTAGAGTAAACATACTAATAAAACGAGTAAAATACCCGTGTATTTCAGACAGACAAGAAAAAAAGATACATTGATTAAAAACATTTTATTAAATATTGTGAACTTATGCAGAGCTGGTGTGGTGGTAATATACAGTATTAACATCCTGCTGCTACAAATGGTCTGACAGTTTCAGGTCACCTAAGGTCAGCTCCAGGCTCTCACTCAGTTGTATCCCTATGTGCCTTATAAGATTAGTGTGAGAAATTAGTGTGCATATATTCACTTTTTAAATTAGTTGTAGTCTAGCCATTAAACTAGTTAGACTAAACCATGTTTTGTGTTATTTAGCAAACATAACTTGGTGTCAGAAGAGAAAATTTTAGAATAAGTTGGATTTATACCATTAAGAAGAATATTTCTATAACGATACTGAAATTTGGATACACAAGTTAATGTGTTAATTGTGACATCATGGAAAAACTCAATCAGCCACCTAAAAAATGGACTTTAATTTTTTCATCTAGCAGAAACTTGGAGGTGGAAGCAAACTATGCAGTTTTATTTGCTTAGATGTTGCGATTGCAGATAAAGAAGACATAGAAAACTTCAGTGCTTTCCAATACATTATTGGTCAGGATGGTAGAGACATTTACAACATATTTACATTTGAGGCAAATGAAGCTGAAAAATTATATCCAATGATCAAAAAGTTTGAGGATTATTACAGTCGGAAGCAGAACAACACAGTAGAAAGGCACCGATTCAATACAAGAATCCAACAGAAGAAATAAGCCGTTGACCAATATGTAACTGAACTCAAATTGATTGAAAATAACTGGAAATTTAAAAATCTTCAGGATGAAATGGTTAAAGATAGAATTGTCTGTGGGACTAATTCTAAAAAAGTAAAAGAAAGACTTTTACGAGAAGATCAACTGACATTACAAAAAGTAATAGTTATCTGCAGAGCTGACGAAGAATCCAAAAAGCTGATTCAAACAATGCAAAAAGTGGCAGCTGCATCAGAAGTTCATGGTGTGAAAATGAAGAAGTAAGAAAAGAAAATGGTACAAACAAAGAAAGCGGAAATGACATACACAAAATCAGACTTCAGATTATTCAACTGTGGTAAATGTGGCAAATTACATACAAAAGGCAGGTGTCCAGCCTATGGAAAAACGTGCCACAGGTGTAACAAACAGCAGCATTTTCTGAAATTCTGCAAGACAAAACCGGTGCATGGTATGCAGGAAATATCAAGTGAAGAAGAAGAAACATCTTTTGTGGGAACTGTGACTAAGTCAAAGAAAAAGACTTACGTCACACTGACATTTCATGGCACTGATGTCAAATTTAAAATTGATACTGGCTAGCAAGTAAACATCATTCCAATCACATTTTTGAAACAATGAACATAAACAACGTTGACGTAAAACCAAGACCCGTCTCACAACACAAACTACCCTGGTGACAAACTAAATGTCATAGGCAAATGCAAATTAAACTGCATCAATAAAGAACTTGTTTTTTTATATCACAAAAACATACCAACCGCCTATTCTTGGGTTCAAAGCGTCTCAAGATTTGCAATTAATACAAGTTGTTTGCAATGTTCACACGAATAAGGACAATCACATCGTGAAAGAATTCACCCGAGTGTTCAAATGTCTAGGATGCCTGAAATAAAATTATGATATTGCAGTTGACAAAAGTGTGAAACCTGTCATTAATCCACCAAGGAAGGTTCCTACAGCTTTACGAGAATCACTTAAATTAACTTTGAAAGAGATGGAATGGAAAAATATAATACGGAATGTAGAGGAACTAATAGAATGGGTCAGTACATTAATAGTTGTTAAAAAACCCAAGTCAAGAAAACTACGAATTTGTCTAGATCCAAGAAATTTGAATCAAGCTATCAAGCGAGAGTATTATCAACTTCCTACAATTGAATATATAATAAGGATGGCTGGAGCAAATGTTTTCTCCAAACTTGATGCCAATCATGGTTACTGGCAAATACCACTGAATGAGGAGAGCCAGTTATTGACAACATTAAACACCCATTTGGTAGATATTGCTACCTAAGAATGCCTTTTGGTATTAAATCTGCTCAAGAAGTGTTCCAGAAACGCATGGCACAGTGTTTTGAGGACCTGCCTGGGGTGGAGACTAATATAGATGACATAATTATTTGGGGAACGTCAAAGGAAGATCATGATGGGAAACTGAAAAATGTTTTATAGAGATGCCAGGAAATAAATCTGACACTGAGTCTGGAAAAATGCCAATTTGGACTAACAGAAGTATGCTACGTGGGACACATGTTGACATCATGAGGTATTAAACCCAACCAAGAAAAAGTAATAGCAATCACAGAAATACCCGCTCCGACTGACAAGAAAGGAATTGAAAGATTACTAGGTACTGTCAACTACCTAGCGAAATTTATCCCAAATATGTCTACAGTGACAGAGCCAATCAGAATACTTTAAAAAAGTGACACTAAATGTGTTTGGAAAACTGCACAGAAACATGCATTTGAAGAGATCAAACAGATACTAAGCAAAGAACCTGTGCTAAAATACTTTAATGTTAAGAAGCCTGTCGTTGTTAGTTGTGATGCATCAAAATCAGGACTTGGAGCAGTGTTAATAGTCAGGCAAACCCATAGCATTTGCATCAAGGTCTTTGACAAATGCAGAAAGAAGATATGCACAAATCGAAAAAGAACTGCTTGCTGTTATTTGGTCTTGAAAGATTTAATCAATATACTTATGGTCGTCAAGTACAAATTGAATTGGATCATAAACCTCTGAAATCAATCCTCAAGAAACCCCTATCTGTCGCACAACCTAGACTTCAGAGAATGCTTTTAAGACTGCAGAAGTATAGTTTTGACTTAACGTATTGTCCAGGAAATGAGTCAATTGAAGCAGATACATTGTCGAGAGCATACAGACTGACGAACATATCTGAGACGATGGATACAGAAATTGAGTGCTATGTGCACATAATCATGTCAAATATACAGATTGCAGAAACAGAAGCAATAAAGAATGGAACTAAACCTGATGATAAAATGACCGAATTACGAGAAACCATTAAAGTAGTTAGGCCAAACCATGTTTTGTGCTATTTAGCAAACATAACAGTCTACAACTCTCAATATCATTGACGTTAAGTTGGTTACTTATTCCTTAGTCCCGATTGAATAAGGAATAAGTAACTGGTTGAATAAGTAACCAGTTACTTATTCTCGATTCAACTAATGCTACATACAATTGGCTATTCATTCTTTATTCACAGTTCAATAAGTAATTGGTTACTTATTGAAGATTAAAGGCTCTTCATGGCATGCATTGGTGTTGTTTTAACCCAGTTAGATAAATACGAGTGTTCTTTGGTGCCAGTTATATAAAGCAGACTATAGACAAATTTCGGACTATGTGTAGGAAGGTGTTAGCATATTGTTGTTTATACATAATTAGTAATTTAAGATATGATTAATTAGTTGTGTTAAGTGTTTAGGTCGCGTACTGCTGTTCATGGTGCGAGTTAATAGTTTTCCGATTCGTTATGCTTACTAATAACTAGTAAACGTGAAACCACAAACACCATACAAGTGTGAAATTGGAGATTTTACTTTCGTGTTCATAATGTGCTTAGAGAAGAATTATTTCAAGTATCTACTGCTTTAGAAAGCCTTCAGTTGACATCGACTGTTGTCTTGATGTCCTTGGAACTGGGTAAACTAGCATACGGATAGGTGTATGAAACGCGCTCAGTGTGGATCAAATTTATGAATGCTTAGTACGAATTAAACTCGTACCTAAACGATGTTGATTGCAACGTCTAACAGACAGTTTCTAGTCAGGAATCCGTTCCAACAGAAACCAAAGTATATCCAAGGATATCATGAAAACAGGCGATATGTAGATGGGCCAATACCTATTCTCTTTAACGAGTTTTGACATTGACCTTTCTCTGACATTTTATATCTTTAGGATAGTGTCGAGCCACGAAATAAGTCCTGAGGAATCACATCGAGAGGAATCAGCGAAGAAAGGTACAACCTACGAGTACAGGGTATGAAAAAGACGCACAATTTATATGGATTGAAACGATTGTAATTATTGAACCCCTAACCAGAAGATATTGATTTCAACACCTCTGGGACAATATCTAGTCAACAGATTGCAGCTAAACTTTGCAATACTTGAACCCTAACTCAAGAGAAGTTTTATTTTAACCCCTGTTTTAATGTCAGTACAGAGTAACCGATCTTAACAGTAGGAAACCTTAGAAGAAAAAATTGACGAATTCGCTGTTAGATGAAAGGTTGGACACAATACATAGTCTGAAGATGATACCTAACGTATATAGATGGGCCTGTATGTTACCTCTTTAAAGAGCTCTGACTGTGGACCTTCTCTGATATTTTCTCCATGTGCGATATATCGAGGCCACCCACAAAGGAAGTCCAGACGAATAACGTCTATAAGTTACAACGATAGGTACCGGGTATGAAAAACACTAAAACATTATAGATTGAATCTAAATTGTGTACTAATTGAACCTTACTAAGAGGATTTTGATTGTAACGTCTTTTGAATATTATCTACATAGCAGTAGGAAAAAGTGGAAGAAAAACAATGGAGCTAATATCGATACATTTCTGGCTAGATAAAGTTAGTAGAGCACAACACACCACGTAAAACATTATGCTACGTTTACATTTGGGCTATTAAGTCCCACCGATACACAGATTTTACATAAATAATCTTTGATATTGTAATAAATTTTGGAGTATCCGCCATTTGCCTTTAACTCTACATGTTCACAGCACGACTATAAAGTCAGTTGATATGGGCAAACGTCATAGATTGCAGTTTTGTTGAGATTCCAGGATGGCATGGTTTAATTTTATAGCGAGTTCAGGATAGTCTTATAAGTGTGTCATAAGCTAAGAAGTCCCTATAGAAACCTAACCGTTTCGAAAGATTATGTGAGTTCATATGCTGATTTTGAAATGGGTGACTTAAATTATACAACAGAATAATTGAGAACCAACGGTTAGGTTGTCTGGAGACTGATTGTATTGTTCCTATGAAGGTAGATATGGGTCAATGTTACAGGCGTAATGAGGATTTAAAGATTGATTTAACTGGCCTGAGGTAACTCAGAAAAAAAAAAAGAGTTCCGAGTACGTTGTGTTAGAGTTGTAAATTTTCAAGGGGTGAAATATAACCGGTACTTTAGGCAAATGTAAATCGAAGAAACCATCTACTTGCGACATTCCAGTGTAAACAGGCAAATAAGTGACGCCTTACGGGTACCGGTTACGAAAAAAGCGTAAATGTGAATCAGATGTATAAATAGTTTGATCTCATGGAACCCTTACTTAGACAATTTTGATTTCAACGCCTCTTGTATAGTATCGACAAAAGACCCCTTTCTAACAGCAGAAAAAGTTTTAAGGAAACTCGTCAAGCCGATTTCGATAAACTCGTGACCAAATAAGGCAAGTCGAGAAGAAAACATGCCGTATTATTCTATCGTACGTTTACATTTGGACCATTACGTTCACTCTTTATTAGGGCTGTCAAAAAACACGGAAAACTTCACCCGGATACCGGTTGCGCCGTTTAACGGGTAACCGGTTACTCGTTAGAACATGAAAGAAATGTACAACCCTAGTTACCCAACTAGCCCAGCTTGCAGCAGACATTTAGTATTAGGCCGCTGATTCATAACGGGTGGTCCTGCTCCTAAATCTAGACTGGAGCTGCAACTGGGACCAGCGAACTGCTGATGATGTATGATATAGTGTTTTCGACAAATTATTTTTGTGAACGGGTACTAGTCGTTAACTTTCAATGCCCGGGTTTTTCAATATGGTCGGGTACCCGGTTACCCTGGTAACCGTTGACAGCCCTACTCTTTTTACATGGATCCTTCACGGATATTTTATTACTAGGAGATAGAGTCCATCTACAAAGGAAGTCCTGACGAATTTAGTGGAGACGAAACAGGCAAATATTGGGGCGCCTTAGGGGTACCGGCTATGAAAAACGCGCAAATGTGAATCAGATGTATCAATAGTTTGATCTCATGAGACCCTTATTTGGACAATTTTGATTTCAATGCCTCTTGTAGAGTATTGACGAAAGACCTCTTTCTAACAGCAGAAAAAGTTTAAAGGAAATTCGTCAGGACTTACTTCCTTGCTGGATTTTATCCTAGAGAAAAATAAGTCTGCCAATACATTATCTAGCCTAAGATATGTTGAACTGACACCTGGGTTGTCGTCGAGGACACCACATTAGAAAATTCCAAACAAGAATACAAAGGACCAGGTAGATGGTTCGCTTGGCTGTATGAGATCAGTTATCTCAGTGAAGTTATCGGGCAGAATTAAAGCTCTATTCCTGTGTAGCTTCGCCAGCCACCAATGATTAGTTTCAAACACGGGATCAATTTCGATGATGTGGACATATAAAAAATGATCCCGAGAGAGCTTTGTTTCTTTGTCAGTCGGAAACGGTAGGGTACTTGCTCCCCCGCCCCCGCACTGTGTTCGTTTCCGTAGCGATTGCGATTGCCAAAGGATGTGTTTGCAGATGTATCGCCGATCCGATTTCAAAGTACTTTTGTGATGAAACTTTGAATGGTTGCCAACTGAGTTGATCCTATTGTCTAGGTTCGGTCTCCACTTGAACCACGTAAATTCTGATCTGGTCAAAAGTATGAATTCTGTTGTGAAAGGAACTAATTAAATGTGTGATGACTATCTTCTTTAGTATTACCTCTTGCTGTCTGCTCCTGTGAAACACTGTTCAGAACTACCATTGTTTACATAATGTTGATAAATATTAGTTTTTAAAATGTGTAATAAATCTACTTTATTTATATACTCACCTCTGAATACAATAAGTATTAATACAAATTAGGAAACCAAATATTATAGTTGTCATATGACTTGAAAATTCTTCTTTAAATTCCTTTGTAAGACATTTCTGCAATTATTGCCTCTCCAAAAGTAAGTTAGAGTATCTTGGGTTTTATTTCCAGCCAACCCTGGTTATATTTGTTCTTTCCAGTCCCTCAGCATTATGTCAATACACTAGAAGTAATGTCCAATTTTACATCGATACCTCAACTGTCATAATGGAAACTGGGTCTGGGTATTTTTATTGTGGGCTTAACGCCATTTTTAGCACATGATAGGATATAATTGGTCCGGGAAGAACCCTTTAAGAACCACCAACCCACAAAACACAAGGTCAGTGCTGTTCTCGTTTATCAACTATTCCAATTTTTTCAAGATATATAGAACTGCTCATAACATGAATTCTCGTTTTTTAACCAGAGTACCATCAAAACCTGTGCATTGCTTTTGAAGAGTTCAATACATGAATCTATGCACACACCTCTGGCCCTGCTAGATTTTATTTACATATGATGTGCAGTCTGTAAATTCATGAGTTGACCTTAAGTATTGCAGCTATTGTATGATACAACTTAGCAAAAGATTTGGATTAGGATAAATGACAACACATGTGAGATGTTGTTATAATTTACTTCATGCTCAATCGAATTACAAGCACACATAACTAGAGGAGTACTGTTATTCAATATCACAGTAACTTTTTCCATTTAAAAAACATGATTCTTCATAACTTCTACTTCCAGAACTTGCTGTTTGAATAATGCCTTTCTAACCAAGAGGACAAATCCTGATGATCTGACACAAATGATGAGAGCTCATCAATCCCATATCACAGATATGCACTAATATTTAGGACTATTGGAATAAATATACACAGTAAATGTATCTCTCTGAATTACCAGATTAACAATGCATGGGAAACGCAATGCAATTTTGCATCAGTTAATATAATGGGAGAGGGTGCTCATCAATGTAGGGGCTTGGCAACTATCACATCTTTGTATTTAAACAATTGTGTATCTAGTTGCAAAGGGGGCCCAAGTGTTCATGTGGTCTGAGGTGCTCATCATTACGGATCACTGCCATCTCACCTCTGTCTGTGTGGGTTCGAGTCTCAGCCTTGACCAATGTGATTATCTGGGAAAGCTTGCCAATTGCTCCTTGTGGGTCGGTGATTCTATCTTGGGTTTTCCGTAGTACTTTCTCCATTATTTATACTGGCCGCCATGTATTGCCTATCTTGTGCTGAAAATGGCATCAAACCCTATAACAACAACATCTCATTGCATATATATGGAAAAAAAAGTAGTTATAGATATAATTTCAAGTTTTCTATTAAAATTAAAATTTGCTGTTAAATATTGTTTCCTTGCAATTTACAGGGTCAATATTACACTGACAGAAGTGTTTATCCCTCTTGGCATCATATATACATTATGTCAAATAAAAAATGTTTGACATGAAACATGACTTCTCATTTAGAACACTGGTTCTTGTATCAAGTTTCTTCTTCAGATGTTGACCCTGATTCAGACTGACCATCACCCTCCTCCAACACAGCTGATGTTAGTGCCTTTAGGTCAGCCAGGACATTGGTCAATGGTTCTTTGGTTGCTGGAGAAAACAGTAAATAAAGTACTGATTAAGAAAATAATTCCATAAAACTGATGTCAACTATACAGTCATAATTACAGGACTCAAAAGTGAGAAAAAACAGCTCTGTAATATCTGTTCCACAGGTATTAACAATTGCAAAGCATTGATATTTCAAACAAGTCCCTCCAAAACTTGGCATTACCTGAATAACTTACCAAATCCTGAGAAAAGGCTTATCCTACTTGGGATTTCCAAAAAGTTAGAGTGAACCTTGTTTTTGGACAAGCATCATAACTGCTTTTCTAAGGCAGAATCATACCAACAAATCATTCTTTCTTAGTAAATTTTGCTTTCAGTATCCAGTAAGCATACACTGCTTTAGTACCATGTACTGAAGAACAATTTCATAAGACCAATTAGAATGTGCCTGCCATACATATGTAAACTTCCATTTCATTGTTCTGAAGCAATGAACTTGATTTCAGTGGCATTCAGCAGCAAAAACCAACAAAACTTGTGAACTGCAGAAAGCATTAAAATGAAGTACATGCAATGGATTTAATCCCCAAAGTGTTAAAGCAACATTCAATAGATAGGAATTATATCATCTGGTATGACTCCACCATATAGAAGGAAATATGGAAGATGTGTACTTGTCTTTATTTTGTGGAAAGTATGAACCAGAAGAAGAAAACAAATGTTAAGCTTGTGTGATTATTGGTATTTAAAACTGCAAAGCTCCTCTACATGTTTTACAAAAAACATTTTCAGTCCCATCAAATAAATTGGACCTCTGATAAAATCATATCCATCTGTATTTATGATAAATATATTATTGAGATCATAAACAAAAATTGCAAAATATTTACAGCATTTATTCCAATCACAGAATACTTAAATTTTTAAAAACTTTAATGAGGGATAAGCAACTTGAAAAATTACAAAATTTCTGTAGAAATTATCCAGATACAATTTTCTTCATTTTTCAACCTTGCATACAACAATGACTCCTTACACATTTTCTGCATTAATTATCTTAGATAAACAGATAAACTGTTACACTTTAAAAATTTCTCTCCCCTCTTAATATTTAATAAGTTACCAGTATCATTATCAATCTCTGCTGTTAATCGAGGTGTGCTACTGCTCTGTTCTTTTACTGGTTCTATTTCCTGTGAATCCCAGTCTGTGTGTACTGGTTCACCACGCTCACTTCTAATTCTTCCAATCAAACCTTCTTGCCTAAGTGTGGCCTTCACAAAAAGAAAGAGAATAAGAGTGGGACACTCCTAGTTACTTAAAACAAGTACAACCTAAATAAGAAATTTCTGCTTTCTCAAAAAGGCAGTCATCATTTTGTCTACTTCTTGAAAAATATACATTACAGGTCTACTTAACAACAAAGGCAAGAAAATACTGTCCGACATTTATCACCTTTTTTAATGTTAAAATCTTGTTATTCTGAAGACAACTCTATGAAAATATTGTCTTCAATAATATGTACGCATACTCTTTCTCAAAATTCAGGATAGTATGTTGGTAACATTTTTGCTCTTATTCATTATACCTAACATGAATTCTGTTATACTCTAAGCATTGCAATTTTGTAGTTAGTGTTATTCATTGAAAACAAAAACAAAAATATCATAATTTCTTAGATAAAATAATTATATCTCTGGCTTATACTAATGCTATTATTTTTACACTTCTGGTTTGCAGTGCAAGTTATATTACAATTTCACAAAATTATGCATATTAAAGTTATTAACCAAGATTCCAGTAGATCACTATGACTAGACATCAAATCACACATGATGTAATCTTTCACTCTGAATAAATCTGAACATAAAATCTAAACAATAAGTCAATTACAAGTGCTATCTACATCTGGACTAGATTTCTGATCATAAAACATGTATGCCCCACAACAAATGTCACAAGTCCAAGAAAAGATAACAAAATCAGAAATTGCTAAACTGACATGCAATATGCATGCTAGATTATAATGCAAATATACCTACTAAATTTCATCTATCTCGGGGGTCAGCAACCTACAGCATGCGTGTCACCAGTTGACACGTCAAGAGGTTACGTGTTTCACGTAAAGGTTAGCCAAAATTCTCCATGTTAAAAGTGTTACTCTCTTACTGGTGGCATATGCTTGTTCATATTTCTAATTAATCTGGAATAAAGTGGCATGCTATGTAAAATAGGTTGTCGACCCCTGGTCTATCAAAATTCTTTTTCTAAAAAAATTCAAAAATAGGTACAAAAATAAAAGAACAACAGTAATGGCCTGAAAGTCAAATCATGTCATCTATATATAAATACAAATATGCCAGCCTAAGTTTATTTATTTACACTGAGCGGTTTTATGCAATCTTGATATTAAGCATTATTTCAGCATGGTTTGGCTTGTTCAATGGCACTACAACACATTAAGATTTTAGTGCCAAGACAGCTGGAGTAAAGTGCCTTTCCTAGGAACACATGTGATAACCAATCAGCATGATCAGATGGTAGGACTTAAGAACTGAGGGGGAATGGGGCATACAATCTATTGGGTCTGTACATGTTTCACTGTCGAAAACATGCAAGACAAAACTAGATTACCATCATTAAGTTTCTCTCTTTCTGTACTGTCTGTAATTCTTCCTGAATCTTCTCAATCTGTCGAACATAGTGTTCCTCCACTGTCTTGAGATGCTCTGCAGCACGCTCCTTTTCTCTGGCAGACTGACGCTCCAGCTGGCGATGGGAGACAACTGTATTGAAAATAATTCACTTTTTGACATGTAACACAGTAACATAAAATCTTTATAAAATAGTTCAACTAGTAACAAATACCTGATTGGACGAAAATGATGGTTTCTCCAAAGCAAATAGTTTTGTATGCCCAAGATGTTTCAGTAACAGTCTCCATTAAGATGGCTGATTTGTCTAGACTGATCATATTGCTGTCTCTAAGAAGTCCAACTGCATGAAATCTGATTGTCCATGGGACTAATAAGCAAACATTGTGTAAAACATGACCCAAGCAACAACTTAACAGACTTGACCAAAAACCAATCTATACTCTCAAGATTACAAATGAAGCTGAGCCTCATTTTAGGTTATGCTCTCACGATAATTTTCTATTTTGGAAATGTTAATTCCTCAACTACTTTTTTAAAAAAGAATTTTTTCTCTGGGGTACAATTTTAAAACTATATAAATATTTGTTTCTCTACATCTGATACAAATCCAAATAATGGGATAAGTAATTAAGCAGAATTATATAAAATCTCCATTTAGGGCTAAATTTTGAGAAATTGACTGAATCTAAGTCAAAGTCTCTTTTCAACACTTCAGAAAAGCAACACATGAGAATATCCTTCTTACCATTGTCATCAAACTAGATCCATTAATGTAACAAAGCTTTTCAGTTCTAGTTTTCTGCAGCATTTGTATACAAGACTGTATTTCATGAAAAAATTATATTAATTCAACAGGTACAACATCTGGGTACCTGCTTTGGCCTGTTCTCTTTTAGCTTCATTCAACTTTCTGTCCATTTCTGCAAATTTCTCTGCACATTCTGCCTCAGCTATCCTCCTCTGTTCCTCCAATTCTGCAATAATTATAACCAACAATGAAAACCCAGTGTCTAAAACAAAATTAAAATTTTTCAATTAAAGCTTGAAAAAAGACCAATTTAATGGCTTTAACATGTTGTGATTTTCATTTGTTGTTGAACCTTTTCATATTTATATTCAATCTTTCCTTAACCAATTTTTTCAAAATGTATATCTCTTAGTGAACCCACATGCAAATCTACAGGGTTCATACAGATCAGATGAGCTGAAACTGAATGACTTTTAAATGACCAGTTTTCAGTTTACAATGGCAACTCATGGTATCATGTGTTCTGCTCTAGTCACTAATTTAAATACAAGAAATAAACACAAATTCAATACAGAAATAAATAAGTGTAATATGAAAGGGAAATGATATTCAAAAAGAAAGTCATTGTAACCCACATACTAACCATTGTCCCTTAGCTTCTACACTTTCTTCCCCAGCTGCAACTCCAGTGCTTTCACTTTAGAGATGCTGCCTGGATTGCATCTAATGGAATGGGGGGTAGGCCACTCATTATGAACATATGGGGGTAGAACAAAATAGAGAGAGGAGGAAATTGTTGTAGTTCACTATATACCTAACACTTTATCTATAAAGGATGTTCCCTCTAGTTGTATACAATTTAGCCTGTTGATTCTCTGAGCAGTTATGTAAAGAAGCTTGATTCTCCAAGCTGGGTAACTGCTGAACAAGTATCTATTACAAAATATGTTCCACATAAATTTTAGAACTAAAAATAGACATTAAATTATTTCACCAATCATCCATTACTCCACTACTTCAGTTGCCCAATCACAATTTGAAAACCATCATAGAAAACAACTCTAATCATATCTCAGAAGTCTCAAGTTACTATAAATGATGATAATTTAGCAAATCTATATTTCCACATATTATCAGTGCTAAAACTTATTGTGAATTAATAATGGGCAAAAATGAAACCTGGGAAGTAATTTTACCATACCTATAAAAAACCAATATTTGCTTCAATATTACATTATACTAACACAAAATTAAGTGTGCTTGTTTCATTCCAACACAAGGCATTATCAAGCTGCACAGAAAGGAGGAATGTTTAAAAACTATGTACAGAGAGTCTGATTATTTCCTTGAAGTCAACTTCATAAGAAAATTTTTTTAAGTCCTTATATTATAACACAGCACTTATAAAATGGTGGCTACTAATACCTACACCAATTACAAACTTTCTGAACTGTCTGCCTTATGAGATCTTGGTATTTCTATCAATGAAATAGTTTTAATCACACAATTTTAGTGAAAATGATGTTGCTCACCAAACTTTTGTGACTTACTGTAATCAAATTACCTATGAACTGAATACCATTAAGAATCTCTTTAACCATCATAGAAAACTATACAACATTATCAATGATATGTCAGGAAGGATCACTGATTTTCTGTAAAGCACATAGACAAAATCTGTGGATGCTAACCTGCTTGCAAGTTCAATTCCTGTTTAGCCAGACTAGTTTTCAGTTCATCAATTGTCTCCATGGCTTCCTGTAACTCTGACTGGCTCCCTGTTAATCTTTCCTCTAATTCACAACAATGCTGAAATAAAAAACAGTAAAATAATACAACTGGAAATTTTTTCCAAAATCAGTATTTGGTTATGGAGCAGCAATTAGGTATAACTACACTAATTAAGCCAGTTAGATGTTATTGCATCCTAATGTAGTCCCTAAGAAAATCATCAGTATGTTTTTAAAATAAAATCCTATAAATCTGGAAACCTGTTAAGAAGGTTACTTGTATTAACTAGAAAGCAGAATTAAAGCGATAACAGAAAATAAGATATTTATTTAACTCAGCTCTTGGCTTTTGTATTGGATAACAAAACTGACAGATGTGATTTAGCCAGTTCATGGTCAATTGCACTTAAAATTATGGTCAATTCATTTAATGGAACTATTTCCTGAGAATGAAAACTAACCTGTTAGTCTTATATGCTATCTCCAAGTTAGTGCATAACATAAGTAACATAAACCTGGTGCATTGACCTTCTAACACATCTAACACAATGAATTTCATTACATTTGTAGACATGTGATCATGATGTGATGTTTTACAATCCACCCACCCATACATACACTTATTGGTGAATAAGTGTCAATTCCCATTGATGCCTCATTTCAATGAACTTCATGCTGTTGCAACCAATTGTTATGAGTTTTTATGCATTTTATTGCACATTTTAAGAATCAACCAACCAAAAAGCAAGATAAATCATATTCAAAATCTGCAAAATGTTTGATAGATCCATTTTCTAAATATACCTCTGATTTGTCTCTTATCTGGTCTTCTAAGTCTTCAACCTTGGATCTCAAATTGTCCATCTCTTCCTCCACTGAAGAAAATAATACAAAAATGCAAAATCTTGTGCAGATTTAGTATGCTCACAAGCTATGTGATATTCCATATAAAATATCAAAATGAATACTTACATTCAAAGAATGCCACAAGAAGTTAATAATGTATAATAATATCATTGAATGTATGCCTATGTCTTGTAAGGTACCTCTTGGCAGGATGAAGAATTTCAATCAACTACCACATAACAAACATTCAAATGATTTGCTGCCCACTCTGATCACCAAGGTGGGTGTAAATGTTTACTAAAAAGCCTTTATATAGGTACAATTTGGTAGCTGGACCATAGTTTGTCCACCCAATCATGTCATACATGTCATATGTATATGTGTATATATATATATATATATATATATATATATATATATATATATATATATATATATATATATATATATATATATATATACATTAAGCATGTCTATATACTTTACTGTTTTCATGAAATTTTCCTAACCTAGATGTATTCTGTCAATCTTTGTATTTATTCTCAAATACAACAATCACAAAATGATAAACATTTTGCCATTTACAAGTAACATATAGACAAAGGGAAAAACTCTTACCCATTTATTGCCCCTTACCACAACAAGGTGGCTATGGCTGCATACTCAATTTTAGCTTAAGCAATGCATCAACAATGATGCTGGTATTTGATGGGTGGTGTTGGAGGGTTTAATAGTAATGTGATTGGCTAAGTAATGTAATGTGATTGGCTAAGTATTATCCAAGAAACACAATTACTAAACAATTTAATTTCTGTTTAAAACACATTCCCCCAATAATATAAGAACAGGAAATAGGAGAGAGAGCATCATATTTCCACATGATCATCCTTTGAAGGAGAAACTATATTCCATATATAAGGATAAACCACATTCCTAACCTGAGACCAAAATAACCAAAAGTCACTTTTAGGCTGTGATCACCATACCCAACTAAGAGAAAGCAAATGAAAAGATGTTTTTTATTGAGTACTAAAAAATTTCAGCTCAATCCTGCAGAAGTGCTGCGCTATCCTGATGGTAAGGTTTTGCCAACTTTGACTGGTATGGTGACAGCTTGGGCTGCAACCTACCAGATTTAATTCTTGTCTCTTTTATGCTTGATTATGCAGAGATGTTTGACTGTGCCAGCAAACAATCTTGATTTTTGTTTGGGGTTGAAATGTTCTGTTCAAATATAATGCTTGCAGAAACAGCTATTATCTCTATGGCACATATGTTCAAGCTGCTGATCTTTTGAAATTACGGAGTATGACAGAAATTACACACACAAGCCATGGTGCAAGGGCTTGAGTGGTTATATTCTCTTTCGCTAGCTTCACTGTTGTGTTCCACAGCATTTCACTGACTGCCACAATTAGTCTGAAGGCTTAAATTAAGTCCTGATTGCCCTCTGATACAACAAAACCTGGCTGTGTTTTCTGGGCCATGGAACCATATGATCCAAATTGGAAACATTTGGGTCTGCTTTAAGGACATGCAACTCAAGCCATGTTAGCACCCATGACAGATTTCATTTAGGAGATCTGGTGGGAGATTCTGGTTTATGGAAGCCAAAATTGGATAATAAAGTCTAATATAGTTTGTATCTTGACCAATATCGCCTATTCCATAATGTCTGAATATCTCTGAGATTATGGAGCCATAGACTTTGATAATAATTGGGGCTAACTTTTTCTCTCAAAAGGCCATGGAAACAAATTAGCCAATTATGCAATTGAGGCACTCAATAGGACAACATTTCCAAAACTGCTAGCCCTGAACCTTGAACCCACTTTTTCTTGTACACTTTCTGTGGACATCCTGTTAGCATGTGAGATTCTCCCCATGGCCAAATGCTATAGTCTGTCCTCCTCACAAGACCCATACATGAAGTAGTAACACATCATGGCTTTGATGAAATATCTACAAAAAAAGGTTTGTTATGACCGAACTTACACTAACTTGGAATTGGCATGCAGGCACATTGTTATTTGAAACAATGGTTTGTTCATTTTCAAGACTACAATGTTCTTATCAAAGGATGGTATACCAGTGCTAAACAACAAAGACTGCAAATGATACCAGTGTGATGAAAATAATGCTGTTAGCTTGCATTCAGTGGACAAACTCTTAGAGTTGCCTGGATCCTTAGTTTTGTCTATCAAGTAATTAAATATTTCCTTGACCTTCAATAAATGAGGAAATGGATGGGAGAATGGCTGATCATTGTCATCCTCCACACTAAGGCCATTACTTTATAGGCCTGGCATGTAACTGGTGGAGGTAGATAATTGGTAATTGGCACTACTCTATAGATTTCCTCGTCAGCTACATTCAACCAGAACATTCCTAGAGAAACTGATGAGACACTGTTTTGTACCTGTTCATGGTTTGGTATATCAATATGTATGCTATAAAGAGTTGACTTACTAGATGCCATTTCTTGCCAGTATGTATTGCCAGGAAGACTGCTGGCTGGTTGGCTGGGTGTACAAGCAGAGTGGCTATCTGATGACCACTTTGTACTTCCCATTGCCTCTTTGATCTCAAGACTCATTCTCAGTACAGTGGACCAGATACAGTCTGATCATGGTGCACAAAACACCATTTGAGAAACACTTGGAATAAGCTAGGTATGTCTCAAGTATCCTCTGTGGTTTAAAATTATTGCATTAAATGCATTTGGTTGCCACCATCTATTACTTTTGACCAAAAATTCAGAAAATAAATTCAAAAAATCAATAATAATTTACATCATTATCAACAAAGTTTAAAACAAAATCATTGCAACATTCAGTAAATACCTTTACACACAATACTATATTAACTTTATTGATGGATGATTGAAAACATTTGCATTTCATGGATTTTGAGAAGCACAGGATATGATGCTGACTGTATCCTGTGAGATATAATAATGTGACAGCTAAAACTGTGCAGAAAACTGCAGCCAAATTTAGGTAAAACCCATTATTACATGATTAATTATAACATGATTCTGTTTATAATGTGATGGTAGCATAGGCTTCTATTTTTTAGTTTAAGGTGATCTCTCTTTTTTACATCCTAAATACGTTCTAAGAAAAGCCGATTATTCGTATTCCAAGCAGATTTTTAATCCCAGCATTGCATTTAACGGTGCCTTAACTTCCGCAATTTTTTAAAATATATTGTGATAGATGATCAAGAGGTTAGTTAAAACTGCTGACATTGAACTTTCAATGCACATTTTCTATGGGGAAGTTTTTAGACAAATTTGTCAACATGATCCCACTTATATCATGATGTTATTCTTGGACCCCGAGCATCGCCTTACAATGGGTTTTACCTGCAGCAGTGGGTAGGGAAGATAATAGGCAAGAGGTTCTTTCCTCAGGCAAGAGGTTCTTTCCTCAGTCAAGATATGAGAAAGATGAAATATTCTTTTTTTGCAAATGGTGTTATTCAAGATGTAGCTAAGGTTTTACTAAAAAATATATTAATATGATGTTTAAATGAATCAGCTGAGACATAAAATCAACTGTTAGAAAAAAATTCATAATTTTAAAATTTTCAATGTTTTCATGAACATTAAAGCTCAAATAAGCTAAAATAGAAAAATTCATCTTTTTCTGTTCTTGAATTAAAATAAAAGAAAACCATTTAATCTTGTATGTGAGTCTAGGCTGAGAAATCAAGCTCTCACCATACAATCAACTGGCATTGTTTTGATATTTATTGAAAAACATAATTCCAGTCTGAAAATGAATAGCATAAACTTTCCATTTTCAATGCCATGGTTACTATAAGAGATTATATGCATAATAGGCAAAATTCCGTTCTACAAAATGAGTGGTGTGTATGAATATCTTCCATGAATTCCAGCATAAAAATGGTGGCCAGTTTGAAGAGTAACTTCCAACCACAGGGGTTGCCCACTAGCAGGTGGTAAGACCAAGAACATGTCATAATGGGTGTACCCAAAAAAGAACACCCACCTGCTAACCAATCTGTCCAATGACCCATCATCATGTGTTTTCTCTTCATAATCATTGTGTAAACCTACTATGGAAGACTTTTCCAAGCAATTACATTGCAAAAGATTGAATAGCTGATTTTTTTAATAGTAATGTTTATTACTAAAAGAATAGCTAATCAACATGATTATTAAACCAAAATGCCAGTACTGGATTAATTACAATCAACTAATATTGTACATACTTATTCCTACTATTCACAATTTGAATACAGCTAAAGCTTAATGAGTAACCTCCCTTACCCTGACTTTTAACCTCCTTTACTTTTCTATCCCAGAGGACTGAATCCTGTTTAATCTGAGCAGCTAAGATGTCTCTCTCCCTGGTCACTCTCTCTAATTCAGAACTCAGATAGGACTTGTCTTCTTCGCTAACAAAAGGTAGAAAATGTTTCAAGAATAAAACTATTGACCATATCTATCAATGTGAAAAGCACAAACATTAACTCTGCTGCCCCACAATTCACGTGCAGATCATATATAAAAATCACAAATATGTCTCACACTTAATTCTGATGTCAGATTGTTGAAAGAAATAGCACTAGTCATGCTAACATAAAAAGTCCAAAATGAGTGCAAGTTTGAGTGTGAAATTGTTGGTAATCTCAAGGACAGTATCTATGCTGGATGCTTGATCTCATAATTACAATGAACAGCAATGATAATAATAATAATAATAATAATAATAATAATAATAATAATAATAATAATAATAATAATAATAATAATAATAATAATCAATACTTGAGGAGGGTACCACAGTTATATATCATGTAAAATATATCCAGAGTATGGTGGATTATGAAGACCATATCAGTCTTGTGGTGAAGATGTCAGTTCAGCATAATTTCAATTAACTTTTGAAGCTGGGACAACTGAAGAAAGCATGGTCATGTGCCTTGTACACAGCACTAACCATATTGGGACTTAAAACTATGACCCTCTGATGCTGAATGCATCAGGGTCCTAAATGAATCCACACTTTAGTATACTAGTAGGCATTGTACCTATTGACTTCCTCAACTTTTACTGTCTGTTTGTTGTGAGGTTCTTCTATTCCTTTCTCAAGCTGCAGTTTCATCAAAGCCTCTCGTCTAGCAAACTGTGCTGAAAACAAGAATGACATACATGATACATAATGCACAGACTACGTCATCAATAGAATTAACATACATGTAAAACAGACTTACATTGGTCAGATACTCAGGTAATAAATGTCACTGTTGCTAAACTATGTTGCATAGCAATACTAAATGAAACAAGGTCAAAATACAGCACTCGACTTATTATGTGGAAATCATATTTCTTCTATCAGTCTTGGTGACCATGATCATTAGTTTAATGATCACGAAATCAAGCGATTCCTTTCTTGTCTGTAATGAGAGCATTTCCAAACTTAGGTCAAAGTTTGAGGCATAATACTGAGTTATTTTGGAAAACTATCTTCATTCTTGGAGTCCACTGACCTTAATATTTGACCTTTTAACCTCAACATCAATATGTCTTTTTCAAATGAAAGCCATGAACAAAGTATAGTCAAGATATGAGGTGACAATTTAAATAAAATTGAAAATTGATTGTACTACTTTCAGAGTCTATGAGCTTGATATTTTGATCTCAAAATGAAATGAGTCTTATTTATATCAAATGCAAACTATCCACCAGGTATAGTCAAAGTTGGTGATTAAAAGCTTAACTCATCATGTGGAAATCAGTTCTCTTTAAGTTTCTGTAATATGACCTTTGGGCTCAAAAATCAATAAGTATCTTTTGCAAGCCATTAATAAAGTTATAGATAAGGCAACTAATAGTAAAGTTATTGCATGGAAACCATATTCCTTCTTTCAGTCACTGTGACCATGACCTTTCACCTTTTGAGCCCTCTATAAATCAATGGTGAGATTAACATCACAATGTATAATAATACAAACCATATGTATTAAAACATATCTTGATTTGAAGACTGACACAATACACATTGTAAAACTGATCTTGTAATTTGATATGCACCTTATTGCAAGTAATCTCTGGCAAGACAAAATTCTTGGTTGCCAAGGGTAGAAAAATGTGTACATGCTCAACTGGTACATAATTTTCAAGATAGCTGGCCCACCTCAAAACAGTAATGTACTCTTGTACCTCATTTAACAATTTTGAAAATGTTAACAGCATACTGTTATAGATGATTCTCTGTTCACAGTAAAGCATGTGAAAAAACATTTGATTTTTATTCTAATTTATACTTTTTATCTTTATTGTGCATAATATCTTATGACTTGCAGTGATACATAGTCTCATTTGCAATGTACTACCTTGAAATGAATAAACTATTGACTTCAGCCAATAAGTGCGCCAGCAGAAAGGAATAATTTAGAACCAATATATACTAATGAATAATCACGATACAAAGCAAAGTTCCTTCACAAGGAAGAAATTTCACCCTCTACTTCTGTAAATCACCATATACATTATATTCTCTTCATGTTTTTTTTTTTCATTCTTCAAGCACCAGATTTGAGTTTAGTAGTATGTGTACTTTCTTAAACAGCAGGTTGAATACATGCACATCAAAAAAACACTTTCTACCATTTTATGTAAGGCAAGCCTCAACTTTTAACTGGAAGTATGTTACATTTTACATTTAATCTTCTGGGGCCCCGAGTGGCCGAGTGGTCTAAAGCGCTGTCCATTACGGATCACTGCCATCTCACCTCTGTCTGCGTGTGTTCGAGTCTACGATTCGGCGAATGTGGATATGTGAGTAAGCTTGCCAGTAGCTTCTAGTGGGTTGGTGGTTCTTTCCGGTGATTTCCTGGTTTCTTCCTCCACCATTAATACTGGCCGCCATGAATAGCCTATCGTGTGCTGAAAAATGGTGTTAAGCCTAACAACAGCAACTACATTTAATCTTCTGCATTTTTACCAAGGTCTCTTTCTCTTTTCTTTCTCTTTATGTTTAGAAATAAAGGCAGTAGATTCCAAGTTAGGGTATTGGTGTAAAATGTATTTTGCCACTACCCACCTTGAAGCATTTCTACTCTACTGCTTGCAAAACTGATCCTCTGTCCATATGTTTTCATAGTTGTTAACATGGAGTGTAGAGCATCAAAGTTCTCTTGAAACTTCATTCCCACGCTGTAATAAAGAATTGAAAAAAAATCATAAGAAAAGATCATAATAAAAGAATCTCTCATTCTACAATATAAAACATGGGAATCAATAGCACAAAGTAATAGGAAAAAAAGGGCTATGTGAGTGAGAGGTGAAATTTTGTACTATCAAAATAAGTTCCTCAAAAGCTGATGTTTTACTCTCTTTGCAAGTTATTGCTATTGAAATACACATAAAAACTTCATAGTTTATAAAACATATTAAAATATTTATGCATGCATTTGAAAAACTTCTGCATAACTTCATTAATATCATTAGATGGTAATACTGAAAGTAGGTAACTGTACTGAAATTAGTGATATATGGGTTAAATTCACAAATATCTTTGGACTTTTTTTTGTATCAAAATTTATGAAATAATATAGCATTTGGTTTGAAACTTAGAAAGACTGGAATCTGACTCAATTGTATGGTTAGGGGTAAAAGTCATACTTGTGAATATTTGACATCAGAAGCTAAAAATGGGCACAAATTTAAAGAACATTTTACAGTTATTTCTCAGCCAATTTAACTTTATAGTTAAACTATTGTTAAGTCATAGATTTATATTTGGGAAGAATACAAATTCTACAGCTATAAATCTGCATATATTTTAATAATATCCCAAATATTTGTCTCTACTGTCATATGTGTACAGAGAATTACTTGACGTAATACTGAATTCTAAATGGGCACAGACAACTAATTCAGTTATCTTAGACTATAATGTTAATGTCTGGCAACATTACTATCCTTCTGTGGACAGATCAGCAAAACATGAAGGGGCCCCGAGTGGCCGAGTGGTCTAAAGCGCTGTCCGTTACGGATCACTGCCATCTCACCTCTGTCTGCGTGGGTTCGAGTCTAGGATTCGGCGAATGTAGATATGTGAGAAAGCTTGCCAGTAGCTTCTCGTGGGTCGGTGGTTCTTTCCGGTGATTTTCCGGTTTCTTCCTCCACCATTAATACTGGCCGCCATGAATAGCCTATCGTGTGCTGAAAAATGGCATTAAGCACAACAACAACAACAACAGCAAAACATGACTACATCTTATGAACAATACATCCCAAAGGGAACTTTAAAAATGATGACAATGATATGCTTTGGACACCATTTTCACATTTAAATCAAGCAGTACAAATGCTTTGACACCAGTAAAATTAAAATGGCTTGTGGTTTAAGCCTATTACTGCATAAAATTCACCCATACACACAAGTTTCTTAAAAAATGTTAGTCATTTATTCCAGTTATTATTTTCAGCTAATCAGAAATCTTCATTTCCTTGAAATATGGTATTGAATATACCTGTCAAACGCAAGTTGGTTCGGTAGCTCATAAAATAATTCGTTGTCTTTGACCAAATACACAAACACCTGTGTTCAAGGAATTACAGGACAATAATAACATATCCTAAATACACTAACATTTGTATACAAGGAATTACATGATGTTAATATTGAATTCTAAATACACTAATACATGTATGCAAGGAATTGCATGACATTAATACCTTATTCTAAATATGCTAACACCTATGTACAAGAAATTACAGGACAATAATAACATATCCTAAATACACCAACACTTGTATACAAGGAGTTACATGTCAATAACATTTTATCCAAAATACAAAAACACCTGTGCACATGGAATTACAGGACAATAATACTGTATCCTAAATACGCTACCACCTGTGAACAAGGAATTACATGGCGATGTCCGTTATGGAACACTGCCATATTACTGCTGTCTGCGTGGGTTCGAGTCTAAGATTCAGCAAATGTGGATATGTGAGAAAGCTTGCCAGTAGCTTCTCGTGGGCCGGTGGTTCTTTCCGGTGATTTCCCAGTTTCTTCCTCCACCATTAATACTGGCCGCCATGTATAGCCTATCGTGTGATGAAAAATGGCATAAAGACCCACAACAACAACAACAACTGTATCCTAAATATGCTACCATCTGTGTACAAGGAATTATATGGCAATAATACCTTATTCTAAATTCACTACCACCTGTGTACAAGGAGTTACATGGCAATAATACCTTATTCTAAATACACTACCATCTGTGTGCAAGGAGTTACATGGCAATAATACCTTATTCTAAATACACTACCACCTGTGTGCAAGAAGTTACATGGCAATAATACCTTATTCTAAATTCACTACCACCTGTGTACAAGGAGTTACATGGCAATAATACCTTATTCTAAATACACTACCATCTGTGTGCAAGGAGTTACATGGCAATAATACCTTATTCTAAATACACTACCACCTGTGTGCAAGAAGTTACATGGCAATAATACCTTATTCTAAATTCACTACCACCTGTGTACAAGGAATTATATGGCAATAATACCTTATTCTAAATACACTACCACCTGTGTACAAGGAGTTACATGGCAATAGTACCTTATTCTAAATTCACTACCTCCTGTGTACAAGGAGTTACATGGCAATAATACCTTATTCTAAATACACTACCACCTGTGTACAAGGAGTTACATGGCAATAATACCTTATTCTAAATACGCTACCTCCTGTGTACAAGGAGTTACATGGCAATAATACCTTATTCTAAATTCACTACCTCCTGTGTACAAGGAATTACATGGCAATAATACCTTATTCTAAATTCACTACAACCTGTGTACAAGGAGTTACATGGCAATAATACCTTATTCTAAATACACTACCTCCTGTGTACAAGGAGTTACATGGCAATAATACCTTATTCTAAATTCACTACCTCCTGTGTACAAGGAATTACATGGCAATAATACCTTATTCTAAATTCACTACCTCCTGTGTACAAGGAATTACATGGCAATAATACCTTATTCTAAATTCACTACAACCTGTGTACAAGGAGTTACATGGCAATAATACCTTATTCTAAATACACTACCTCCTGTGTACAAGGAGTTACATGGCAATAATACCTTATTCTAAATTCACTACCTCCTGTGTACAAGGAATTACATGGCAATAATACCTTATTCTAAATTCACTACCACCTGTGTACAAGGAGTTACATGGCAATAATACCTTATTCTAAATACACTACCACCTGTGTACAAGGAGTTACATGGCAATAGTACCTTATTCTAAATTCACTACCTCCTGTGTACAAGGAGTTACATGGCAATAATACCTTATTCTAAATTCACTACCTCCTGTGTACAAGGAATTACATGGCAATAATACCTTTTTCTAAATTCACTACAACCTGTGTACATGGAGTTACATGGCAATAATACCTTATTCTAAATACACTACCTCCTGTGTACAAGGAGTTACATGACAATAATACCTTATTCTAAATTCACTACCTCCTGTGTACAAGGAATTACATGGCAATAATACCTTATTCTAAATTCACTACCTCCTGTGTACAAGGAGTTACATGGCAATAGTACCTTATTCTAAATTCACTACCTCCTGTGTACAAGGAGTTACATGGCAATAATACCTTATTCTAAATTCACTACCTCCTGTGTACAAGGAGTTACATGGCAATAATACCTTATTCTAAATACACTACCTCCTGTGTACAAGGAGTTACATGGCAATAATACCTTATTCTAAATTCACTACCTCCTGTGTACAAGGAGTTACATGGCAATAATACCTTATTCTAAATACACTACCTCCTGTGTACAAGGAGTTACATGGCAATAATACCTTATTCTAAATACACTACCTCCTGTGTACAAGGAGTTACATGGCAATAATACCTTATTCTAAATTCACTACCTCCTGTGTACAAGGAGTTACATGGCAATAATACCTTATTCTAAATACACTACCTCCTGTGTACAAGGAGTTACATGGCAATAATACCTTATTCTAAATTCACTACCTCCTGTGTACAAGGAGTTACATGGCAATAATACCTTATTCTAAATACACTACCTCCTGTGTACAAGGAGTTACATGGCAATAATACCTTATTCTAAATACACTACCTCCTGTGTACAAGGAGTTACATGGCAATAATACCTTATTCTAAATACACTACCACCTGTGTACAAGGAATTATATGGCAATAATATGGTATCCTAAATAATGTAATACCTAATTTGCACAAGGAGTTATCTGACAATATTAAATGCAATCACAAACACCTGTATACAAAGAGCTACAGCTCATCTACTATTGTATCCTAAATACACTAACACCAATATACAAGGAATTATCTGATATTAACATTGTATACTAAGTATACTAACACCAATATACAAGGAATTATCTGACATTAACATTGTATACTAAGTATACTAACACCAATATACAAGGAATTATCTGACATTAACATTGTATACTAAGTATACTAACACCAATATACAAGGAATTATCTGACATTAACATTGTATACTAAGTACACTAACACCAATATACAAGGAATTATCTGATATTAACAATGTATACTAAGTATACTAACACCAATATACAAGGAATTATCTGACATTAACATTGTATACTAAGTACACTAACACCAATATACAAGGAATTATCTGACATTAACATTGTATACTAAGTATACTAACACCAATATACAAGGAATTATCTGACATTAACATTGTATACTAAGGATACTAAATCCAATATACAAGGAATTATCTGACATTAACATTGTATACTATGTACACTAACACCAATATACAAGGAATTATCTGACATTAACATTGTATACTAAGTATACTAGCACCAATATACAAGGAATTATCTGACATTAACATTGTATACTAAGTACACTAACACCAATTTATAAGCAATTATCTGACATTAACATTGTATACTATGTACACTAACACCAATATACATGGAATTTTCTGACATTAACATTGTATACTAAGTATACTAGCACCAATATACAAGGAATTATCTGACATTAACATTGTATACTAAGTACACTAACACCAATATACAAGGAATTATCTGATATTAACATTGTATACTAAGTATACTAACACCAATATACAAGGAATTATCTGACATTAACATTGTATACTAAGTACACTAACACCAATATACAAGGAATTATCTGATATTAACATTGTATACTAAGTATACTAACACCAATATACAAGGAATTATCTGACATTAACATTGTATACTAAGTACACTAACACCAATATACAAGGAATTATCTGATATTAACATTGTATACTAAGTATACTAACACCAATATACAAGGAATTATCTGACATTAACATTGTATACTAAGTACACTAACACCAATATACAAGGAATTATCTGATATTAACATTGTATACTAAGTATACTAACACCAATATACAAGGAATTATCTGACATTAACATTGTATACTAAGTACACTAACACCAATATACAAGGAATTATCTGACATTAACATTGTATACTAAGTATACTAACACCAATATACAAGGAATTATCTGACATTAACATTGTATACTAAGTATACTAACACCAATATACAAGGAATTATCTGACATTAACATTGTATACTATGTACACTAACACCAATATACAAGGAATTATCTGACATTAACATTGTATACTAAGTATACTAGCACCAATATACAAGGAATTATCTGACATTAACATTGTATACTAAGTATACTAACACCAATGTATAAGGAATTATCTAACAGTAACATTGTATCCTATATACATTAACACCAATATACCAGGAATTATCTGACATTAACATTGTATCCTAAGTACATTAACATCAATATACCAGGAATTATGTGACATTAACATTGTATTCTAAGTACACTAACACCCATATGCCAGGAATTATCTGACATTAACATTGTATTCTAAGTACACTAACACCTATATACCATGAATTATCTGACATTAACATTGTATCCTAAGTACACTAACATCTATTTACCAGGAATTACCTGACATTAACATTTTATCCTAGTTACAATAACACCCGAGTACAAGGAATTACAAGACAATAATACTATGTCTTAAACACACCAACAATACAATGAATTATTTTTTGTGGATATCAATTCTCATGCCTTTGTAAAATATGACATCTTAATCACTGCCTAAATGGGGGGAGGGGCTTCTATTATCTCCAAAATAACAATACGTGTTGCTGGATATTATAATCAATGGTTCACAGCAGCCATGAAACACTGGTACCCCATGAAATAATAACAAATTCACCATATGAAAATGCAGAATCACAAAGACCTTGTTTTATCTTTGTAACTATGGAGTTGATCACAATTTTAAGCCCTCCCCTGGCTGTTAGCTGCTCAAAGTCATTTTCTGGCTATTAACTGTTTAAAGTCCTATTCTGGCTATTAATTATTCAAAGTCCTTTCCTGGCTATTAGCTGCAAAAAGTCCTATACAGGCTATTAGTTGCTGAAAGTCCTTTCCTGGCTAATAGTTACAAAAATAGCTGGAGTTTATTTAAGCTTTTATGCCTTCAAATGACAATAATTGCAATACTCTCCATGTATGGGATGTCAGATGACTGGATGCTAAGCCCTCATAAGAAATTAAGAATCCGTTATTTTGTTCTATGCAGAATACACTTATCTAGATTATGAGTGCAAGAGCAATAGTCAAAGTCTGACCTGAATTTGCACCAAACTATTAGTGAATTAAGAATATTAGTCACTAGGTCAAAATGCCTTGATTTGGGCAATTGTTGGTACTTTGCAATTATTGAACTTACATAATTTTTGCTAAAACTGACCTTTCAGCGACAGTTTGTAGCTGCTGACTGATGTGCCTGTTGTCAACCAGCCGATCATCGAGACACAAGGCCAGTTGTTGAGCCTCAGACAGCTCTTGTTGTAGTCTCTGAAATAAGCAATAGAATGAAGGGTGTATGTTTATAGCTTTGCAATTACAGTTTATACCATGCATTTATTTAAATAGCTAGGATAGAGAAATAATGGGGTAACACTCTGGTATTGGGTGATGTAGGATGTTAATGGTACTTTTCCCGTTATAAAGGGACTAATTATAACATTTTAAGTCCAGAAAGTCAGAAATAAAAGACCGTGGCTGTGTGAAATGCATATAATTTTGCACTGTTAAGACAGAAAGTATTAAAAATTTTATACTTGGGGTATATAAACAAAAAAAAGACATTGAATTAGAATGATAGTTTTTAATACGTGAGGAATTTTCAGATTTGTCATTCAGTGCAATTCACTGATTGAGAAGTAAATATTGCATACAAATAGAAAATATCAAATCAGTCATTATTGCCAACACAATTTTTGATTTTTGAATTGATATTCACAATGGATAAAATTTAGAGCTAGTTTGTTTCTTTTTCAAGCCTCTGTGTTCAAAGAAAAACAATCTTGCCTATTTATTAGGTGGCACACTACCTTCCTTTAATGTTATTTTTTGTTTGGTCACTTTAAACTGTAAAAGCATGTAAACAGAGCTAAAATTCTGACATAATGAATTCACCATATAATTTTTAAGAGGGCCATGATGGTTGCCATGATGGGGTCAGATTGGTACCATTTTCATACATCTGAAAGTGTTTTCATTAAAACCCCATGATTATATTTTAAGATCTACCAAGGTATTCATTTTGGAAGCTAGAACATTTTTCAGTTCAGACCAACAGACCAACTATGCAGTCCCTGTGCTAATATGTATTCTATATATGAGAAGTAACAACAAAAAGTTTTAAGACATTTATCAAGCCATCCATCTGGAAGGTCAAACCAGCACCATTTTCAGTTAGGACTAACTATATACTGAAAGAAATGTTCAAAAGAAAAACTAATGCTTGTTAGACCAATTATACAGACTTTCAAGATGAATGCTATGGGAGCTATTTTATGAGATCAGACTGGCACCATTTATTTCAGACCCAACTACAAAAACTCTGTGTCAATATAAGCAATCATTCAGAAGATGTTCTTGCCGCCACCAAGACATCCATTCATGAAGCCAGATATGCACTTTTTTCAAACAGGACCAATTACACAGTAAAAAGTTCTTCAGTTAAAAACATCAATTTCTGTTCAAGAACAGCAACAGTAAGATTTTCAAAATGCTGTAGGTCAAATCAGCACTATTTTCATTTAGGACAAATTACACAAGCATTTTAGTGTAGCTCCAATGTTGATATGACTATCCCGAGTTATGTCATCATTTTCATGATGGCCATTGTGGAGGCCATGTTGGATGTCATCATGACTGCATTTTCATACTGGATCAGATAAAAAATTTAAAAGAAACCCCCATTCGATAAAACTATCCATTCAGAAGAAGCAGTTATAACAAGATTAGAATGACCACCAAAGCGATGATGTTGGATGCTGTGGTGAGACCATTTCATTTCTGACAAACTAGATACCAAGATGATTACATGTGTAAAGTTTCATGTCAATACCTACAGTAGTTGATGTGTAGTATTGATAGCAAACTTTTGCCAACAAAGGGTCTGATGGATGATGGACTACTGGCCATATAAATAAACTCTTCTGTCTTTGACCAACTTAGCTAATAAAGACTAAATGTCATGTTTTTCATTTTTAGAAGACCTAACTTGATAGTGATAAAAGATACTTGAGAAAAGCAAAACCATCTCTCAAAACAATTCTATGACAAAATGTAAAACCTACCGAATTGGCATTTCTTTCCATGTTCAGCTCTGCTGTTTTATCGGACAGGACATGAGACAACTGATCAATTTGATTTGTAGCAGTTGACAACTTTCTTTCTAAATCTGTGACCTGAAATAAGCATTGTCATAAAATCTAAATGGTAGAAAATTCTGTGACCTGAAATAAGCATTGTCATAAAATCTAAATGGTAGAAAATTCTGTGACCTGAAAAAAGCATTGTCATAAAATCTAAATGGTAGAAAATTCTGTGACCTGAAAAAAGCATTGTCATAAAATCTAAATGGTAGAAAATTCTGTAACCTGAAATAAGCATTGTCATTAAATCTAAATGGTAGAAAATTCTGTAGATAGCTTTGCTATTGACTTTGTCAAAACAGTTGGGTTTTGTACTCAGCCATCAAGCAAAGCAACCCATCACAAACAAAAATCCTGTGAAATATCTAGGTATATATTAAATAGAATTATTTTATTGCACAAAGTATTTCTAACTCCCACCTCCACCTCTTAATTACAAATTTAGTCACAGTGACTATAAATTTACTTTAAATATATTTCAAAGCTTTGCATCCAAAAAAAACAACATTTCTTGAATTATAACCATACCAACAGCAATGTTTTATACAGAAATTTTAGATAAGTAGCAAATGTGATTACATGTTTTATTACAAACTGGTATAAATATATACATATGATTATATTTATACTGAAATTAAATATACTATGCCCCAGTGTCCAGTCTGTCTAAAGGACAAATCACACTACTGTGATTACATGCTATTACAGACTGGTATAAATATATACATATGATTATATTTATACTGAAATTAAATATACTATGCCCCAGTGTCCAGTCTGTCTAAAGGACAAATCACACTACTCAGATCTACAAATATTTGTAATTTTGTAATGAAACTTTGCATGTGACTTGTCTGAAACTTATGTCTGCAACATTTACACATGTAAATGGATTAGTTGTACTTGTAACTTACACAAAACTGGTAAATGTGTAAATGATCATGCATGTAGCTGTCAGTGGTAAATAAACTAGTAGTTCCAATGAAATTATAAATCTCCACATCCCTGCTAATGAGGAATGTTCAGTATGATTTCTCTGGTAATACTTTTTGAAGGCATGCATGATTTTTGCATCAAATGTGGCATCACCAGAAGAAAAAAAAACAGAAGCTGATTAGCACTGGATGTAGTAGTGTACACTACATTACACATCATGAATAATGCTGATTTTCTGATTTCCTTAAACAACTTTATTTAGCTTTGAAACACATGTTGATTAACATAAAATTTCATTAGAAACATTATAGTTTAAATAAATGCTGCTACAGGGCATCTTAGTCATTTATGATACTACAACGGTGTCCAATGTGCGTGTCAAGTTGCATATTGTTTCCATCATATATGTATTTGAAGCAGTTAGAAACAATATCACAGTGATCCTAAGAATGTTTTATCTAAACTGTCAGATATATTCAATAAAGACATGTCTTACAAACCAGGTCCTATTATAGCAAATGAACTATTGCATGCCAAAAAAAGTACTGCATGCACATTATAACAGCTGTCAGCTGTCCTGTAAACCAAATCAGTAGACAGGCAAAAAACAAGCTTTGCATCATTTTGATTAAATTGCAACATTTTGGTTGTTTTAAACCATGTACACATATTGTCATATTTGTAAACATTGCAGTCTTAAAGAGAGTAGCTCAGTATAAAAGAATGTTATTTTGCAGAACCATGCAAACTGGTGACAATTCTGTCAGACATACATTTCTTTTCAAGCAATGTATGTTAAAATAAACGTTTTCAATAATGGAAAAGATGCTATATGCTGTAGGTATAAAACTATATATGTCAATCTAATGGTCCATCTATCAGTAACTACAATAAATGCATGTTAATAAGTTGACTCCAATTGCAAGCAATATAGACCACAATATGCTGTTGCATGATGCCTTGGCAGATCAGAGTCTATGCTGTTTCTGCTACTGGTTACTGCCAACAAACTGCAAAAACCAGATCTGTACCATTTGAAATTGGACTTGACTTATTGAGAGTATATGTGGCACTTCACTCAGTGGTTTCCATAACAGACTAAGGCTGAAATGGTGCAGGTTCTAATCCTACCATCAAACAAGCCTGGGTCAGCTACCATGAAGTGTTCTTGGTTATTTTATTCCAATGGCCTTGGCAATAAGTAGAATAGTTATGTTGCTGGGCCTTGAAAATACCAAACCAAGCCATGAGTCTATTTTAAGTAGACAAAACCTTAGATAAACTGTGATCAATGAGCAAATATAATTAAAATTCAGGATCATAATAAGTTCATAATACCATCAGGAAAGCATTACATAATTATATTTTTCAAAAATTAAAGATTGTGGTAAAAAGTAAATTAAATCTTGTTCTTTCTTCACTTATTACTGATATAATGGTAAGGAATTACTGAACTTAAACAACACTTCAATGAATCTAATTCAACAAAACTTTCTTAGGACATAATAACGGAAATATACAGGACATCTATTTTTTTAAAAACCAGATATACTGTACTATTTAATTCTATTTTTTTAAAAACCAGATATACTGTACTATTTAATTCTATTTTAAGTGAAACAGGCAAAACGAAACTGATGGTTAGGTCAATGTGAACAATACCTTCTGCTTCCAGTTCTGTTCCTCCTTCATTTGGGTGATATCGTAAGATTTAAGCTGAACCATAAGGGCAAATACTTTTTGTCTCCACCTAAAAACAGAAAGAAATAATAAAATCCAACGAGTCAGAAATTAAAAATATTATTCCAACAAATCAATTAAAGGCATGATCCTTGGGCATGAGTGATAGTGTTCTAGGATGCAGGGATGATTCTACTGTATTAAGGCCTTTATCTGGTCCCAGAATTTATTTTGATGAAACATTAAAAAAAAACTTAGTTAATTTTGCTCACCATAACTTTTCCCTCATTCTGTTTGCATCTGTTATGTGTTACTATATAAAAACCAAAATGTTACCTTTTTCCTTACAAGAAGTCATAATATTTGTACAGAAACTTGACATCAGTTTTAAATTCACTTCATTATAATAAGTTTTAGCCAAAGCTGGATTTAGGGCTAAATTACCTCACACCAAACAAAACGATGATGTTGATGAAAATTGGGAGAAGTGTCTGTAGATTGTTCTTAATAAGTTACTTTTAACTAATGGTTTTGTATATTTTCATATCCGATGAATAATTATTAAAACTTCTCTTAATTTACTTGCCAAAGTTTTAACATGAAATGGCAATGTTGAAAACAGGTTACAATAAAAAAATTGGCAACAGTTTTCATAGAACACTTTTTGATGTATGTATGTATGTATGAATGTATGTATGTATGTATGTATGTATGTATGTATGTATGTATGTATGTATGTATGTATGTATGTATGTATGTATGTATGTATGTATGTATGTATGTATGTATGTATGTATGTATGTATGTATGTATGTATGTATGTATGTATGTATGTATGCATGTATATATATATATATATATATATATATATATATATATATATATATATATATATATATATATATATATATATGATAATAGTATTGGATTAAAATGATTTATTTTATTAAAAATGGACAAGAATACATCCACTGAATCATAATTTGTTTTTTATTGAGCTATTTATCAAAATTCAAAGTTTGTCATGTTTTTCAAGGATCTTGTGTGAATTTTCCACTAAATTCTATAGACACTAATGCAGTTTCTTGTATTAATGATCATGAGATTAATATCAATCTAATACGTCCACTAAAGCAGTTAATTTTAGAACCTGTGGCCTCCTGCATCTGAGGCACTCTAACCACATAGGCCATTAGAGTGGTCACTCAAAGTCGCTACCAACAGCTGGCTTCCATTCATTTTATAAAGCTCATTCAAGGGTTTGGTAACATTTAATCCCACAACAATTAATCCCGCGACAGTTAATGCCTGACACTTAATCCCGCGACAGATAGTCCCGCTGACACATTATATGCTCACAGGCATTAACTGTCTCAGGATTAATTGTTGTGGGATTAAATGTCCGTACACCCATTCAAGTAACCTGAGTGAGTAGACATTTTTTTAGTTATTTTTTTCAACCTAACTTACATAACACAATCTGTTAAAAACAAACTAACTATGGTAATAAAATGGACAGCAAACACCCTCCTCTTCCAAAAACAATAAACGAAAATGAAAAAAAAAAATTTTCTTACCGTGTAAGTAAAGGATGATCATCATCCTTATTCATTTCTACTGAGGCTGCATGAGGCTGAAAATATGCAAGTTACACAAATAAAATTTGGTTTAAGTTTACATGGAATATGGTAAATTCAAAATACAAATAATGAACTACATGCAACAAAATCTGTTATTTTCTATTAGTTATAACGGAGCTTAAGGTGTAGGGAACATTGCATTCAGAAATAAACAGCAAAACTAGCTGTGATTAGTGCATTATGTAAGAGTTGTTCTTTCTGTTAGGCTTTTTAAAAAGTTGAGCCTCTTTGCAACATGTGCAATTATGTTAATTCATATCTAGATCACATTTTGTATTTTTTAAGATTTTTTTAAAATGTGGTACACATGACTGAAAATGTGTCCGGTGTAACTAGATAACTCTTACCCCTGTCTAGTTCCAGCAGAGCAGAATTTACTCTCTTAAATGCAATGGAGTACCTATTTTCGATGTTATCAAATTAACAATCTAACATTGTTCTCTGTGAAAGTGTGCGACATGCATGCTGAGGTAGGATAGAAAGTATATTTATTTCGCAAAACATTAGCATTGCGGTCTATGGAAAAGCAATTGATACCATTAATACTAGCATAAAGTCTAATACTCGTGCAAATGCTGACACTTCTGGAGGATTATCTCCAAAAACACTTGATGAAGATAAGTACTAATATATTTCTCTGCTGTTTAAACCATACAAATGAAATTTACACATGAATTTGATTTGGTCTGGTTTGTTTTTTATGGTTCAGCAACACAAGTAGGTTATTTAGTGCCAAGACAGTTGGAATAAAGAACCTAGCTCAAGTGATCCAATGGTAGGATTCAAACCTGCAACCCTTGACTGCACATCTGGCATACTAATCATAAAGCCACCTTAGCTCCTACCTCCTTGGTCACTGCGGACAGCACACTGGGCCAATTTTACATCCCTACAGCCTAGAGGAAGGTTAAGAGTCAAAACTGAAAGATCTTTGAAAAACATTTCAATTTTCAAATATATGTAGCTAAATAAGGTAATCTTCAAACTGAATATTAATTTGCTGAATGAACTTGTTTTTACAGTGACTGTCAAAGCTCTTACTTGAATTTTCAAATCAGTTACACTGGCATTTATTGGGAAAAATTGTGAAAAGAAAACGTAAAATAAATTTAAAAAAACATACATTTCTCTTGTTGGCAGTTTAATACTTCATGTCATGCTTAAGTGTGATATTACTTAAGTGTGACAATGCTTAAATGTGATGTTAACAGTGACTTAAAACCAATGGCATGTTAACAGTGACCTTAAATCTAATGATGTGTTGACAGGAAGTAAAACCAATGATATGTTAACAGTGACCTTAAATTCAATGACATGTTAACAGTGACCTTAAAACCTATGTGTTAACAGTGACCTTAAAACCAATGACATGTTAACAGTGACCTTAAAGCCAATGACATGTTAACAGTGACTTAAAACCAATGACATGTTAAAAGTAACCTTAAAACTAATGACATGTTACAGTGACCTTAAAAACAACAGACCAAACAACAACAAAAATATATACAAAATTAACCAGATTTATGACCAAAATAGCGATATTTTATTACCGACCTTATTTTGGCTGATTTCACTCTCCTGAAGCTTAAGTATCTCATTCAGAGAGGTCAGTCTTATGTTTAACAACTGCACTGACGACTGAAGATTTTCTTTATCTGCTTCACAAACCTGAGTGGAAAAACAAATTGGCTAATTATTATTTCTAGATATTTTTAATGCTTGGAATACGTGTCATTAGATCATTTTCACTGAGCTACAATTTTGTCAAATCATATTTTTCCTTTGAGAGAATTCATACAAAAACTGCTAACTTTTCTAAGATTGTGACAGATGTTTCCCTTAAATTTTACAACTGATTTCTGTTATGTTTTTACAGTTATGTTTCTATATCAAAATAAATTCATATTAAACATGTGTAATAACTTACAAAAATGTGCTAATAAAATCTATTTTTGCAAACTTTTATGATAATGAAGTATTTAAATTAAGAATTTGTCTGTACTTATATCATTACTGAAAGCAAATATGAGTAACAATAAACATCAAATAGTTAAAATTTATATTGTCATTTCTCTTGCATTCAAAGCACAATCACAGAGGAAGATATGGACCAAGATAAGAACAATGAGTCTTTATATTTCTGGTTCAAACAACCAATGTAATGTAACATTCATACAGAATAAACAAAGTAATTTATTTTGTCACAAGTGCTACTTTTAACCAAAAACTTCAGACAGCCCAGATTGTTCACAACCTGGCTAAAACAGTATTGCAGTGATTTTTTTAAATACAAAATCTTAACTAGACATGCACACATGCTTACTTTGGCTTACATTAATATGACAAACTGGTGGTAAAAAAATAGATAAAAGCAATGACCAAGCTACATTGATAACAATGATAAAAATTAAATCTGAAAATATTTTACCTTTATGGTTACAATACAGAAAACATTTCTTCAGAGACAAAATGCAGGAATAATTCAGTTTAAGGCTTTATATAGCCTACAGTCATTACTGAGGTTATGTCACTTAAAATTTGGCATTAAAACTGTCATTAGGGAACATGACCTAAAACTATCCGTTTTCAAGTAACAGTTGCAGGGGTGTGTAATACACTGTTTTCTTTCCACAGCCTGATTACTTCATAACTTCTATACAAATACAGTCTGGGCAGGCTGAGTCCTGATCTGGCCACATATTTTACTTCAACAACAATACTGCACAATTAAAGGCATGCATGCATTCATGAGCAATAAAATGTAAGCAACCTGTTCGATTGAGATAACTATGCATTGACATTATTTGAGCAACAATGGTTAATCATGAATGTAAAGAAAAGCCTATGTATAATAATACTTGATGAATTAGATAATTAGATAATTAGACCATGCTCTTTCCTTACAGGCTAATATTTATCATGCATAAATAGGACCTTTTAGCACCTGACCTTTACACACAGGTGATTGTTGTTTGCTGGCAGCTACTACACAATGTTTGTTTATAAACAACTAGAGCAATAGAGCTATACAACCTTGAGTTTATTTTTCATAGTCTCTGTTTCTTTCCTCCATAGCTCTGTGGGTTTCGGAGCAGATTCCGTTTCTCCAATATACTTTTTTAACTGTGTCATCTGCTTGGTCTGGTTCTCAAGTTCCATTTCTTTAGATCTGCAAACATTGAAGAGTAAAATGAGCTGGGCTCAACAGAACTATTTGACAGATCAATTATCTGGTCCTCTTTGGGTCCATTTACCTGAAGTTTTAAAAAGACTACAGGAAGAAATACAGAATGAATACACACTTCAAAACAGAAATACAACTATGTTTAGAAATTAGAGAAAAAGACACAAAAATAGATGACTGTGTGAAAGATATAACAGGAATGTAATAATGCATATTTAAACATTTAGATGCCATTTTCTAGAATAAGTCAGTGAAGGGAAATGTCTTTTACATTCATTCCTTTTGTTATTCTCTATTTGTAACTTTCCTAGTTTTCATTTTTGTTTCTACCTTCCATTTGACAATCATTCATGTGCTTCAAAACTGTTAACAGTCATGTGTTGGGCTTATATATTAATGTCTTAAAAAAAAAGTTACTTGAGATTTGACAAAGAATAATGAAGGAATTTACCACTAATATTTAGCATTAGTCTTGTATTTAGTGTACAAAGTCAAAACAATGTGGAATAAAAATTAAATTTCATCACATCATTTGAAATATGAATATAATTTTTAGTAACACACAAAAGTCACTAGCCCTGATGGACACACTTTTTTTTTTTTTTAATTTCTAACCCATACCTTAATTTCATATGCCTGAGGCAATCAGCCATCAATGTTGAACCATGATTATATTCTTTTTTAGCATATAAGTGTAATGTTTCAACAGATCGCATCTCATACCTGGTAATATTAGATACACAAGTGGGGGTGAACTTTGAGAGTTATGCTCCAGAAATGAACATGTATACCTGCAGAGAGGCACATATGGTACATTACCTCTTACAGCAAAAAGCATATCATTACAAACCTCCCTATGGCTATTTCCTTTGATGTATAATGTAAATGTGCATTCATCTACAGTTATCTAATTTTGGTAAAAGACACCTCCATTCTAATGCTGACTCATACTACTTCACTAATTCACTTTTGGAAAAATGTGTAATTTTTTAATAGTTCAGACAAAATAATTATAGGTTACAGCAAAAATATTAGCTAGTTTTTTTTATTATAAATTAATACTACATAACCTTTGGGAGTGTAAATAAGAGTAAATGTTTTGTTTACAAAGAAGTTCCTAATACACTATACTATTTTTAGATGCATGTTGTGCAATACTAAGGTGCTCAGTATCGCAAAATACTAAACAATTCTAGCAATGTAAAGTTAACAGAAAAAAACATAAGAATATAAGATCTCATATATCTATTACCTCATATCTGCAATATATTTATAACACACAACTGCAGTTCATTCATTGATTAATGGTAGTCATTTTTCTCGTTATGTGCTGCTGGTTAACTCCCCTTATGACTACATACACTTTGGGTTAACTCCCCTGATAGCTCAGCTGGTAGTGTCTGACTTGATCCAACTCATCTATATATTCATAAATAGGGTGCAATCAGCTCAAATTTCCTTAGTATGATATGGCCAATAATGTGTTAAAATTTCTGTTACAACACCCACCCACCCAACAAATCTTAGAATACTGTAAATGTTACTGTATTGGTATAGGAAAGAAGGAAAGAAAATGTGTGGTGGAGTAATTATCAGAACATACTCTAGCAAAACCACTACTGAATACTGAACAAAACGATCCTTTGTTTCTAAATTTCTTTTTCCTTCTTAGTACTTGAATACCCAAGAAATAACAAATATATCTGTGGGGATGAACCATTTATACAACTGGAGATAAACATTTTTTTTTTCCATTTCTGTCACAATCAAGCTTACTGACATGAGAAACTTTGTTATTGCAGGGTAAAAAACACATAATCATTCCATGGTATTCTAACTTTTTTCCCCTTACCTTGCAGTGATACATTTCAACCATTTTGACCCAATGGTTAACACATTAGAGTATTACATTTATTAGGGACTAGTTTAAACAAAGGGCTAACCCTTTTGTTATTATTTTTAATCGGGCCTATATATTTAACCCAAGGGTTAACCCATTCAGTATTATATTTATTAGGGCTCAGTTTGACCCAAGTGTTAACCCATTCAGTACTATGTTTATTAAGACCTAGTTTGACCCAAGTGATAACCCGTTCTGTATTATATTTATTAGGGCCCAGTTTGACTGAAGTGTTAAGCCATTCTGTATTATATTAATTAGGACCCAGTTTGACCCAAGTGTTAACCCATTCAGTACTATGTTTATTAAGACCTAGTTTGACCCAAGTGATAACCCGTTCTGTATTATATTTATTAGGGCCCAGTTTGACTGAAGTGTTAAGCCATTCTGTATTATATTAATTAGGACCCAGTTTGACCCAAGTGTTAACCCGTTCTGTATTATATTAATTAGAGCCTAGTTTGACCCAAGTGTTAACCAATTCTGTATTATATTTATTAGCCAAGTTTGACCCAAGTGTTAACCCATTCTGTATTATATTTATTAGGGCCTAGTTATGTGAGTATATTGAGTATACATATTTGGCATTTATAAATCATCCACTCTATATGTGCAGGATTTTCAGCTCCATACCTGTTTCAATGAAAGAAACCTTTTAGTAAAAATTTTAACTGAAAGGTCATACTAAATATTTGCTCTCACTGAGCCAAATATTGCTATTATTGGTGAAGGCAACATCTATATTAATTACCGAAGTTGCTGCTGAAGCTGGTTTATAGATGCTGTTAGATTTTCTTTGGTCTGTTTTTCTTCCGTCTCCAGCTCCTTTATTCTGCTTGATGAGCTGCGCTTAATGCTGGTCAGTTCAATGGATAGTTTTTCTATCTTACCAGTCATTTCTTCTGTCTCTCTCTGATGCTCCCTGCTCAGTCTGTCAACCTGGAGGTAACATTCAATGTGTATAACCAAAAGGTACACATGAAAAAAAGTAGTATTAAAGACAAAACTAAATCTAGAAAAAGAACCTCAGGGATAAATAGACTGGATCAAAGTTCCATTAAAAATTAAGTATGAGCTTAACAACAGTCAACTATTTATCAATGAAGATGAAATCAAGGTTTCAGAATGTCTTTCTTCTAATTATTTCCAATTTTGGCATCAGCACTACTTTTAAAGACAGAAATTTGCATATCTATAAACTGATATGTTAACTTTCACAGAAGGTAATGGTTTCCAAGTAATCCTGGATAGACAGAGATCACTGATATTTCTTGTAACACTTATTCTTTGCATATCAATCAATACTTATTAAAACTGTCAGCCAAAGAGACATTCTTTTTCCAATCACCTTTACAGTTGTCAAACTACTATGCAGAGGTCATGAATTTTGTGTCTTTAGCTAAATCACTAATTCAACAGCCAACACCACAGTAATGCAGAAATGCCAATCCATATGCCTGCATATCAGGAATACTTGCATCAATTTTTGGGAACCTAGCCAGTGTCCAGAATGAATCACCTATTTAATCAAATTAATAAATTTCTCTATCTTTATTTGACACTATACACAGCCTTATTAACTTCTCTACTATCTTTATTTGACACTATACACAGCTTAATTAACTTCTCTACTTTCTTTATTTGACACAATGCACAGCTTAATTAACTTCTCTACTATCTTTATTTGACACTATACATAGCTTAATTAACTTCTCTACTATCTTTTTTTGACACTATACACAGCTGTACACATTATGCAACAATTAAAGGTCCAATGAAAATAAATGGTGGATGCATTCTTCCCAATCCAGAACCTGGGACTCTTTCAACGTCTTTGTCAAAAATAATAACTGAAATGTTTTTCTCAACAAATCATCTGTATCTTTATTACATACAAATCTGTGCCTTTATTTTTCATCTGAGACTAACTAGACTCTATAAAGACTATCTGGATCAAATCCATGTCAAAATGTCTTTCCGTTCAAGGGGAGTAGCAAAAACAAGATTTTAAAGATGGCCACCATGTTGGCTGAACTGAACAACAGATCAGCAACATTCTGAGGACCAACAGGACGTTATAATATAATTAGTCTTCTGGTGAAAACCCCATGCTGTGAATTTTTGTTTTGAAGACATAACAATAAAAAAAATTTCAAAATGGCTGTCATGATGACCCTAACTGGACATAAGATTCATACCATTTCTATTTAGAACCAACAAGATATCATAAGAAATCTTCTGGTAAAAATACACTGTCAATATAATCAGTCATCTAGAAGATGTAGCAGTAAATAGCAGTAAATTTTCCTGATGGCCAATAGTAGCCATACTGGAGATCAGATTAGCACCATTTTCATTAACAACCAAACTGACATCATAATAAGTTTTTGCAGTGCAAACCCCATGCTGATATTATCATTCATTCAGGAGAAGTAGCAATAACAAGATTTTCAAGATGACCGATGAGGCATCATTTTCATTTAAGACAAATGAAACAAAATTCTATCAGTGAAAACCAATGATGTAGCCATCCGTTAGGAAGAAATAGTGACAACATAATTTTGAAGACTTTCATTGATGTGGGCGTATTGGATGTCTCAAGCAGCATTTTCATTTAGAACCAACTTAACATCATAATAAGTCTTGTAGTAAAAATTCCATGTCGATAAACTTGTCTATTCAGCAGGAACAATAACATTCTCAAGATGGCAGCGATGGCGGCCATATTGGATATGTGACACCATTTATTGAAGACCAACCACACATCATAAGAAGCTTTTGGTGAAAACCCCATCAATATAGCTTTTTATTCAAGAGGAGTAGCAGTAAGAAGATTTTCATGATGGCTGCTATGAGAACCATACTGAACATCAGACTGGCATCATTTTCATTTCGATCAGTTAAACATCAAGTCTTTCGGTGAAAACCCCATGTTAATATGACATATCCATTCAGTAGGAGTAGCGATAACAAAATTTTCAAGATGGCCACTTTGGTAGCCATTTTAGACATCAGATTGGCACCATTTTCATTAAAAGTCAAATAGACATCATAAGTCTTCTGGTGATAACCCACTATTATGTGACTTTACATCATAGGAGTATAATAACAAGATTTTCAAGCTGGCTGTTGCAACAACCTTGTTGGATAACAGATTAGCATCATTTTCATTTAGGACTGACTTGACATCACTATCAGTCCTTTAGTGAAAATTTATGTTCCAATGACCAGGAGTAGATAGTAATAATAAGATTTTCAAGATGACTACATGATGACCATAGTGGATGTCCAACCATAGTGGATGTCCATGGACCCACTGGCACCATTTTCATTAAGGACCAACAAAACCATGGGACGACTGAAAACTTTCATGGGAATGCTCCATAGAGTTAACAATAAGTAGTGAGCTCCATAGTGTTAACAAGTAGCGATAACAAACTTGTCCTAATAGATGGATGGATGACATGCAATGGACAGAGGTACAACCATTCCATGGGCTGTTCTGGTCAATGATGAGTGGAGCTAATAAAAAAGACAAAATTTTAAATCAGAAATCATTGTAGTAATCTTTGCATTGATGAAAGTTTAAACCTGACTGTATTTAATGTACAGATACAATTTCTAAATATTATGCTATATTACACATTAAACTGCAATACTTTTCTCTAATAATCAAAATTCAAGTCAATTAAGGCTAACCTGTGTTTCATATCTGCTCTCACTGCTTTTAAGCTCAGCTTCTAGGGAGGTGATATTATGAATGTATTCTCTTTCCTTTAAGGTTATTTGTCTCTCCAGATCTGTTATTTCTTCTTTGTGTGCGCACTTAAGTTGTTTGATCTCATTCTTTAAGTCATGAATCTCAGCTGCTTGTTTATTAATTAGCTCATCAATATATTTCAACTCTTCCTTGCGTGATGGCCTTTCATGATAACTATAGTCCGAGTCCTTTGAGGATGGCTTAGGTTCCTAAATGTATACAAATCAAAATAGTTCACTGCAATCTAAATGGAGCTGAATATATCAGTATTTGCTTTAGCCATTTTTGAATTTTCATGAAATAAAAAAACGAACAAATCTTTTCCCCCCAAAAAACTACAAGTCATTTATTTCTGATACAAACCATTTTTTAGACATTTGTGTGATAAGGAACAATAGTAATAAATCTATGTACCATCTATACTCGCTTATACTGTAAATTAGGCCAACTGCAAACTGCACAGACCTAGATATGTTACTGCATAATGTGCAGGTAGATCTAGTTTTATGCACTTTGTTAGGGGTAATCAGTAGAACAAATGACACAGACCCTAATTTACAAGCGCATCATGTGATGGCAGATCAAGGTGAATGTTGTATGTGATTGGACCAGACTTATAAGCAAGCAAAGACAGTATATACATTTGCATCTAAAATAAATATAAAAGTACACTAAACATGGAGAAAGACTGTACCCAAATCTGCACACTGAACAACATAAAATTACTAAAACATTATTGCATTAGATAATACTGTATGCATATTTAGACAGGCACATAACTGTTGAAAAATCTTAAAAAGTCCACTTACCCAATGAGGCAAGTACTACAAATACTTGCCAAGGGAGGCAAGTGCAACAAATTTTACTTGCCATGTGAGCCAAGTTCTAAAACTTTTAGTTGCCCAGTGAGGTAAGTTCTACAAATTTTACTTGCCCAAAATACACTCTTACTCAATCAGTTACATTAGAAATATAAAAGTTGCAAATGTTAACAATACTGTTCAACCATTTGAAATGTAGCTTTCCACAACTTATCTTGTGATCCTTCTAATACCTGTTTTAAATAAATACAAATTGTGAAAAGTCAGTTCTCCGTCTGAAATGTTTTTATTAGCAATGATGAGAGTGCTTGAATGAATTGATCACAACTAAATGAAAACAAACTTTCCAGTAATAGTATGAATTTTCAAATAAAAAAAGTCAGCAAATATCTTCATCAAAAAATCCTTTTCATTTAAGAGAAAAACTAATCAGCCCTGAATTGGGTAAATGATTAGAAAATTCAAATGACCACTGGAAATTTTCTCATGCCATTTCATGTTAAGCCATTCTCAAAACCTGTACACACATTTTCTAAATATTGCAAGCAAACATGTAAGTAAATCACAGGGACAACTCTGTAAATGTGAAAGGTACCTTCTCCCTTTTTACATTTGCATGTATCTCTCCTGTGCTGGTGATGCCAAATGCTAAAATGAAATACTGACTGATGACTGGATCTAGTGTTCTAAGATTTATGGAATATAAATGCCGATTCCAAAATTCATTGTCGTAATCAATGTTGTAAACTCCCATACATCAAAAGGAAAAGTACCAATGTATTAACCTTAATTCAGATAATTGACTCATATATTGAGGGCTCATATTTGATGAATAAACAAAGATGGGAGACAAAACAAAACCAACAAAGAACAATACTTGAAGAGAAACCTCCACCATAACTCGAAGTCACTTCTAAGGTTTTTTTTAAAGCAAATGAATGCAAAGTATCTTTTAATGGACACTGCAGAATTTACCTGGCTCACTGGGGGTGGCACTATGATAGGTACTGGGGTTTGTTTTTCTTCCCTGTAAATACAGACATCTTTAGTTAAAACAACAGTGTTGCTGTGGTGTAATAATTATGATGCAATTTTGATGGAATTTAATCAAATTAAAATCTGAGATTCAAAATAATTTTCAATCCATTATGAAAAAAATAATAATTGCACAATAGATCATAGTGATACAGTAAAAAAAAAGCGTAATACTTTCATCACAAATTTAAATTTAAATAACTGAAAATTTGGTTCATTCATATGTATTAAAATTGGGGTCAGACAATTACGCAGAGAAGACAATAAAAATGAATACATGGATGCATAGACTGATGCATTGATGGATTAAAAAAAATTTGCTGTCCACTTTTCAAAAAAAGGTTACAAATGTCCTAAAAGAATGCATCCAAAGTTTTTACCAGTGAAAACTCAATTATAAATTTCAAATTGTTAATGATGTGGATGCTATGATGTTTACACTATCAAGTGATGCACATCTCCATCTTATCTCTAGATAAAAACACTATTAAGACATAGATTATATGGACATTAACTCTAAATTTAAATTTATATTTAGTCATACAAAAGATCCATTCACATGTGCAACTTTGCACAATGTCATAGAATACACTTTATATCCAAATTTGTACATGTGAATAACTTTAATGTTAATAATAATAATAATAATAATAATAATAATAATAATAATAATAATAATAATAATAATAATAATAATAATAATGATGATAGTACAATATGACCCCACTATAAAATACTCCATATTAACATAAATTCTGATATAACAAGATCATGATGTGGCTTCAAATATTTCACATACATGTACATTTCTCTTACACAAAAAAATATTTTCTTTTTCTTAATAGATGAAAAATAACACGTAAAAAGTTTAATCTCATTTTGGGAAAGATATTGCATATTACATCTAATAAAAGACTATTGTGGTGTGGCTCCTGAAATTTTGCATACTAGTATTTTACTTGTACATGAGAAATACTTGTTATTTCTTAACAGTATTAAAAAAATAACGTAAAATGTTTATTGAGGAATTGCACTCAGCTTTGGCAATGTTGTAAATTGAGAATATTTTTCCTACTGACAAAATATACCATCTGGCAATTTTTTTATTTGGCAACAATATTGTTGGCTGTTTCAACTTTTATATACAATCTTAGGTTCAGAGTGGTGAAATTGTATGGCCCAATTAAAGAAAGCTGCAAACTTGGATAAAAAAAGCACTGAATCTATCTACTGTTACGAAAACAAATCCGTTTTTCATATTGACAAACCATCTTATTGTTTTATTATAGTCCGCTTATACCGACATATGGCCGGAGTAATGTTCATGCCACCTGACAAGTTACAATCAGCCTCTGAACACAGAAACAGGAATGGCTACAATTAACCAAATGACAGCTAATTCTTTCTTTAAATGTACCCAGAAAAAAGTTTTGCTGCTCAAAACTTCAAATAAAACTGACTACCTTTCAAGTACCAATCATTTTGCGTAAATACTAAGCAAATGGACAAAAATTGAAGCCTCGATGTTTTACAGTTATTTGATGTTGCCACCAGAATAAGAAACAGACATTTGTTTGGTCCTCCAAATAGTCAATATACAAGTGTATTTCAGACTAGTTCTGTCTTCATTTAATCAAAAACATGTATTTTGCACCAGTTTTTAACACACACATTTATTTTGGTTCACGCATCATTTTCTTCCACTACTGACTCTGCTGCTCATAACATATTTGGTACATAACATGGTCAGGTTCTATTGACCCCAACCAATGTGTTACTGCATGTCACACTGTAATAATTTACAGCTGAGCTGCAACTAATGTTTGCAAGTGCGGTCACATAACTCAAATAAACTGTCCAAGTTTTAGTTTCACTGCCTTTAATTTTCATTGAAAAATATATAATTCAACTAACTTTAAACCATTCTGAGAAACAAAAACCCTGCTTCTGATGGAAATGAACATGAGGCTCACAAAGATAGCTTTAATTTCATGAGAACGGAACCCCGGGTGGTCTAAAGTGCTCTCCGTTATGGATCACTGACATCTCACCTGTCTGCGTGGGTTCGAGTTTAAGATTTGGCGAATGTGGATATTTTTGAAAGCTTGTGGGTCAGTGGTTCTTTCCGCTGATTTCCCAGTTTCTTCCTCAACCATTAATACTGGCTGTAGCCTATCGTGTGCTGAAAAATGGTATCAAACCCCAGAATAACAACAACAACAACAATAATTTCATGAGTGGACACCAATATTTTGAGACCTCAGAGTACACTGCCATACAACCCACTTAAGCCATGAAGAAAGGACTTGAGGTGATATCCAACCCTCCTGCCTTCATGGGAAGAAAAATTAGTTTGTGGTTGCCACAACTTGTCTCTACCTGTTTCAAATAGTGCTTGAGGTATGGACAGGATTTTGCATGGCCGCTGTTTTCAACTTATCTATAGGGAAACCTGTGATGACTCTGACTGCTCACAGATGGTAACCAGTTTTTGACTACAAAGCCTGGTTCAGTCAGGAGTATCACTGAACAATCTGATCTTGAATTAAAGATAGTTTTGGTTGAATGCAAGGGCATGTAACTCACCCTGTATTCAGAAGCTAAAGCTTTTGAGAAGTCCAGGCTAATGACTCAAATTATCTTAATTAATTAAGACATGTTATAATGCAGATTCATTTTGGAAACAGGGTGAGGGATTTTGTTCTATTCAAATCAAAATTGGCAAGTATGTCTGCTAGTTCTTTATCACAACTCCTCTGCAATGATGACTGAATGTATCAGATATCATGGAGCTGTAGCATTTTATGGTAACTGGTGACAACTTTTTCTCCTTGTAAAGCCAGAGAAAAAAGCTGATGAATCAAGGCATTTAAAAGGACAATGTTAGTGACTCAGTACCAGTCCACTTTCCTCAAATGCCTTCACAATGGAGGGCATTCTTTCTCTCAAGACTCTCTCTACAGACAAAGCTCTAAATTCTTTCTCTCGCAAGGCTGTCCTGACATAAAGGAGAACTGAATGTATGAATCTCTCAAGCACTTCACACCTACTGTGATTGCACAGTCTGGAAACATTTTCTTTAAATTCTGGGTTAATTATCAGTCAGCACAGATAATGTCCATTTCCTCACTGTCCAGCACTAGTGAATCACAGAATGAGGATATACATATATGTGGCTTTTATTTTGCACTAAACATTTCTTACATCACTTCTATTACCATGTGCAATATAAAATTTGATTTGCACACACAACAGTGAACAAAATGAATTCCTTTGTTAGCCTGTTTTATTGATGGCTATATATCTGTACAAATCTTGAGAAATTTCTGGCTAGCATTCACCTTTTCGACTTATTCCAATTTTCTTTTCACACGCCATTTTCAAGAACTGCCAATTGCTCTCTTTGATGCCTGCAGATGTTTTACCAGTTTGTACAGGAACTATTGAATAAGCAATTCTCTGGTACTGATCAAATACTTCTTTGTAACAAAAAGAAAGTTTAGAAGAGATATGAAACATTATGGCATGTAATTTTTGTTTTGACTAAGCCATTTTGTATAGATTGGCCTAAATGATTCACAATTATTTTTTGTGCTTCATCCATACAAAATATGGTGAATTTGTAGGTGTAAACAGGTCTAATATCTTTAATGTACCTCCCAGACTGGTTTTTGCTGTTTTGTCTGCAGGCATAAGTTTGAGATCTAAACAGCATAAAAGATCCCTTTTGCATGGCTAGCCTATCATCCCTAACCATTGTGGCAGGCACAGCTGGGTTTTAAATAAAAATGCAAGTGGAACAAAAAATTGAAGAATTCTTGAGCTACCTTATTCCAAACTTCTTCAATTTTGACAGTAAGTAGTGAATACAAGAAATGCAGATTCCATTGGATGACTGTCATACCAGACCAGACAGATGGTTAGTCTGTAGAATTGTCAGTAATTCTGCTGCCTGTTCAGAAGTTAGACTGGTCATCTCAGGAACTGACCATGCCATTCAGCATGGCTAGATAGGTGGACTTTTCACTAAAGTTACTATCATGATCTGCATGAACAGACTCTGGCCTAGCTACATGGATGGATCTATTACTAAGATCCATACAGTTGAGGCTGGGCTGTGTCAGCTGGTTTGGCTCCATGACAATACCATTCTGTGTAGTGGAGACAATGGACCTGAATATACCCCAAGCACCCAGACTTAATGGCATGAAGGCCATGCTCGGGCATGCTGGGGCACTTACACCAAGTGAGCTGCCTAAAAATGGAAGACCTCCACTCTTTCCATAAATGCTGTGGAAATGAGTGAAGGAAAGATAGAGGTAAAAATTGGTTGCAATTAAGACCCTACACTATCGTGTCAGTCTATGTATGTGTTATTTGAAAGTCTGCATTTCTAATTGTGATGGTAAAATATCCATATCTGGTTTCTCCCCTCTTCTGTCGGCTAAGGTAATAGTGGCAGATGGATGCTTCAAGCTGGGAACCCAGTAATAACCCCACAAGCCTCACAAAGTATTCTGTATTCAGATGGATATTTAAAACATCAGCGCTGGTATGCCTTAATTTTCCCCTCTTCTTTTTGCCTTCAGTCAACTTTTGAAGCACCACTGACCAAATGTCCTTGGGACATAATGCATACATGCTGCAAGGGAAAGATGTACAATTTGAACATGCAAGATACAATTCATGCATCCCTGGCTTTAATTTTCTTGCTTTTGTTGCACTAAGGAGACATGTTTCACTGAAATAATAAAATAATAGAAACAAAAGAGATAAATTAACATATTAGGGTGTTAATAATTTACTAAAATAACATCTGTTATTAACAGAATGAGAAAACCAATAGCAGTGTGTGCAAAAACTGGAATCACAATATGCATCAACGCTAACATGTTTTAGAATACGGTCTAAGAAGTCCAATAATGGGACAAATTTCACAAAATATTTGCAAAATTTAAAAAAAATATACTTGTGTATGGATGTGTATTGCACAATATAAATCCAAAATCCTCTATGGATGGATGGAATTCTCAACAGAGTTGATTTGAATTGACAGGTGTCCATAAAATGTTGTACAGAAGCAAAGTCTAAAATTTTTTGACTCCAAATAATGGTAGTAATAGGCAAGAGCTTTTGTCCACTGTGTATATGATATGCCTCATGTCTCATAAGTGCAACTCCTCAGCTAAGAACTTTCTATCAAAGTCCATTGATATTCTAGGAATTTTATTTAAATAAAAAACAACGCTTTGAGCCTGAATTAAAATTAACACATTATTTTGTATAACCTTAATCTTTGATTCTCTTGCTGTAGTCGTTGAATTTCCTCCATGGCTTTTGAGAACTCCTTGAGATTGTCTTTTGGTTGTGTGCCTCGAGTTTGAAATGCTGATGGTGGCAAAAGGTCCATAACTGGCTGATCTGAAAATATAAGGATATTATTGAAATGTACCATAATAATAAGGTTTACAATTTTCAGACCAGTTTCAATATAACCTTTATATGATGCATAGTGCCACCCACCCACCTCAAAAAATACTAATACAGTAGTTTGCTTGGTGCTCAGCATTAGGAGGTTGGTGTTAGGACTACTTGGCCTGGTGTCACAATAATGTGACTGGATGATACATGATGCCACATGCAACGTCATAGCAATATGACTAAAAATTGTTAAAGCGACATTAAAATTTAAATCATACATAACAATTCTTTCACATTTTTGTCATAATTAGCATACATCACTACATGAACACACTCTATGTATTCAAGTATACATTTTGGGTTATGTTGCATTTTTCATCATTCCACTAACACTTTCTCATGTGAAAGCATGATGTCAACCTGTGCCTATGGCACGATATGGAACCAATTTGAATTTTTGTCTGTCTTGCAATATTTAGTGAAAGAGATAGGTCTATTGATAAGAATGTATTTTTTACCAGATTTTAAGACTGTTTTGAGTGTAAAGTAATCCAACATTTCCATCATGTTGATAAAGTAATTGTAATTCTTACAATCCTGAAAATTCCATAATTCAATCATCAAACTCCTCAACGTTGCAAAAAGCAAACATTTTCTCATTTTGAGCCTCAGCTTGTTTCATGCTTAAAAAGTTTCAAGAATAATAGGACTAATCTTTAGAGACTGAAGGTGCCAAATTTTTTTGTTGAAAATAATGGACCTATCTTTAGAGACTGAAGGTGCCAATTTTTTGTTGCTGAGAATAATGGACATATCATTCGAGACAGAAAATGTGCCCAAAATGCAGAAAGTTACAGAAATTTTTGCTGAACTTGAATAAAAATCTGTGCAGAAAGTTACAGAAATATGTATGAAGTAAAACTAAATTCTGATGCCACGTCAATGACATTGGTGAGAAAGATCTACAAACACATCACAAACCTCTAAAAATGACGTCCTGATCAAATTTCAAGTCAAAAACTGCTAGAACAGTTACTGGAAAATCCAAAATGGTGACAGTTATTGGTGGAGAAATTGGCATCAGACATCAAACACCTCCACTGTCTGTCTTCCTGGTGAAAGAATGGAAGGTCTTTTTAATGGTTCAAGTGGAACATATGAAAATCTGGCGGATCTTATATGGACATTTATATTGTGCATGCAACACCATCATATCATGTTTCTTTAAGCGCAAAATGAAAATTCACATACTCTGATCCTGTATGATGGCCACAAGAGTCATTTATTACTTAGTCATCCTGAGTGCCTATTATTATTTACATTGCACCTCCACCACATTTAAATTATTTGTAACAAATCCTGATATTGTGTTGCCTGCAAATGTTACACCTCAAGGGTGATGAAAGGAAATATCTGCTTTTATCAGTATGGTATTTATCCATTTAATCCTTAAATTATTATTAATGCTGCAATAGCCCCATTATTAGCATTTCCTGCACCAGCACACATTTAGTGCCACAATTAACAACAGCCAGATTTAGGGTTGGGGTTAGGATTAACATAAAAGAAGTCTAAGCAAAGATGGAAGAGGAATGTCCATAACAGAAGAAAATGTAACACACACCCCCATTAAAATCCCACACCCAGTACTGCTTCAGTGAGTAATATGGTGAGGACCAATCTGAAATGAAAACCAAATCCAAGATGGTAGCTGAATCCACCCAGGACCTTCTCTAGTTCTAGTAGTCCCTTCCTGAATTAAATTCACTGGCTAGTGAAGATGGAGACACCAAATATAAAGCAAAACATCCAGACAATGGAAAATTTTGTAACTGCGCAAGTCCAATTGTCACATAAAAGTGCCATCATTTTTGTCACATGTAACTGCTGTAATAATTGCCAAAAATGAAAATATCTTTCATTTTTATTCTCCCGCTAAGATAAATCATTGTACAAACACTTCAGTTTAAAATCTCTCACAAAAAAATCATGCTTAAAATAATAAAGACTGTCAAAAGTGTAAATACAGTTTCTTTTTTTTAAAAACTTTTTGAAATGTATGAAACTCAAGGCTGAGTGTTCCTGCATTTCCAAAGGTTACTGTCTGAATAGTTTATAAACATTATACAGCATAATATGAATGGAGTTATGTTTTGGTTTATTGTTAATAATATAAATTTTTATTTTATTTATGTTAGTTTTAAAGGCACTTTCAACACATCATTAGAAATATCATGCTGAGGAAATAGGAGATAAACACCTTTCTCAAGGACAAGCAAGGCTGCTGACCTGACTAAGCCCTTTGAATCATGACTCTGACTCTCTACCAACTTAGATATTAAGATTACTGTTACAGGAGAGAACTGATGATATAATGCACTTCAAAAAAAGATTCAAGTAAGCTCTGTTTCTCACTTTATTACATGTCCATGCTACTTATTTTATAAAAGATTTAGTGAAAAATTTATGAAATTTAAAAGTCAGACATCTGGTCAGTGAAATATTATGTCCAGAAAACATCCCAAGATATGTTCAGTGTGTTTAAAATTTTAGAGCAAACCTCTGGATAGAGTAGCCTTAACCAACTCGTACCAACACCTGGATAAATGGTGGACAACTGGTCATTTTATTAACAGTGCTGGTCAATTATCAAGTAAAGCTAAAAATTAACTGAAAAAGGGGCACGCTGAACATCCATTTTTCATATCTTATTTAAAATATAAATATACAAGTACAAAATAATTAATGTTACAGGGCAAGGCTTAATTTTCAATATCTTATCAGTGTTAATGTTATCTACAAATAAAGTAAAGCTAACAGGTCAAATTAAGTTAAACATAATAGAAAGATGTCGTTAATTAAAAATGGAAATGAAAAATACCTAGAATTAAGTACAAATGCTCAATGCCATCAGGTAAAAAACACAAATATTCTGATTGAAAAAAAGGCATTGGATTCTTGATTAACTGCAAAAATTAAGACAAGAGATTTTATTGCAAATATAAACAAATTATAATAAGAAAGATCCATGTTTGAATATTAGATACAGCAGTTCCACATGAAATGTTAAACAGTTTTTTTTCATCAACAAATGAATGCATTCAGGGCTGGTCTAAAGTGGACTGGAAAAATGAGCTTGCCTTTGGGAGATTTGCCTGCCAAATCCTGTATATTTACAAATAATAACGTTTCAAATATGAATGATAAGATAAAACATATTTTATTCCCTGAATGTCAAAACTTGCTTCAGTATTTCTTGCAAAGGAATCTGAGATTGAAGATTTGTTTTGTGGTGCTCCTTCCTGCTCAGAAGCCTGCCTGCTCTTCAACAATAATTTTCTCTGCTTGAGGCTTTAGTCTATTGAAAATTATCTTAACCCTTTACCTCATACAAGAGCCTTTTGGCACTCTACCACAGTCGAACACAGGTGCCTTTTGGCACTTTACCTGATTCCCATACAAGCGCCTTTTGGCAACTGTAAACAGAAGCAATTTTGAGTGGGTTTTCGTAGTGCCACCTTTGGAGAAAACCCCCTATTAGATACTACATTCATTGGTGAGAATGATCATTACATCAGATCATATGGTCACTGTTTATGCTCAGGTTGAAATCTATTTAAAATAAGTAGGTCATAACTGTTGTATTCTCCATTCGACAAAATGGCAGTCTCTGATATTGTTCAGTAATTGCTCAAGTAGAATCACAACTATGAAAGCTACAATAACTTAGGTCAAAGCTCTGATACTGATGTAGGAAGCCATACATTTTTATAAATTATCAAATTCAACTGATTTAGTGATGTAGTGGTGGTGGTGTTTATAATTTTTAACGTAGCTTTAACAATTTTTCAGTCATATCACTACGATGTCTGCAGTGTGGCAGTTTATAGTGATGTCTAGCACTATGGCATCATGCCACAGACATGTACCATTATGTCCCACCCAGTCACATTATCCTGACACCAGGCCTACCAGTCCTAACACTAACCTCTTAATGCTGAGCGTCAAGCGAGACAGCTGTTAGTACCATTTTTGTAAGTCTTTGGTATGACTCAACTGGGGATTGAACCCATGACCTCCTGCATCCAAGGCGGACACTCCAACCACTAGGCTACCGGATAGGTTGATTGATGTAGACGCAAAGAACTTGTAAATTTTGAGTATCTGAAATTGCTGCAATGGTTCAATATGCGGCTTCACTGATTTGATAGTGAACTAGTTCTCTCAATATTTTATTGCGTATACAAAAATATTTTGTAAAAAAATAATTATACAGCGATAATGACCGTATTTTACTCTTAAATCTTTTCATACATAATATGTGTGTACCAAAATCATAAAATGGTTAAAATTGCTGTTAAACTTAACATACACTTCACTGCTTAATAGGTCTATATACAGCACTGGGTAACTTCACTACATGCGTATCGAAGAGGTAAAAATTCATACACTCTATTATGAGGGAAAGGGTTAAACATGGCTTTGCTTGAGTAACTGATCAAACTGATGGTTCTGAAGTTTTGGCATAGCTGTAGGTTTCCTTTCTTGGGGTGCACAATGTCCAAGGATTGAGTCCATGTGGTGGGCCATTTTCCTGTCTGACATATCTTTTTGCAGATTGTTGTGTTGTTAGGACTGTGACTATATTTCTAACTATAATATATGATAAAATGCAAGTCTTCCAAACATTACATAAGGATTTATAATAGGATGCAGGGATTAAAACCACCTAGAGTAATGCTTATTAAAAAAACAGAGGTTAAATCACAAGTATAATTAGACTTTCGACAACATGATTATTTGGAACCAAAAAGTGATCAACAGGTGCCTCAATTTCTTTGTCCACTAAGATCTAACCTGTGTAGCTTCACCTAATACCATCAAAAGCACACACCACATGACTGATACTATACCTTTGTAGTTGTGTATAAAAAAAGAGTATTTTGCAGGCCAAAATACTATAAATATTTACATACCAAGCATCCAAAACTAAAATGCATACTTTTACACACATTTTATCATAATGTAGAACCCTGTAACTGAAACTGACATAGTCTACAAATATGTGCTTACAAGCTATCTTGCCATAATAAGAGGTTAATAACACACAGCAAATGAAACAGTCACAAGTGGAGTATAGTACATTATGCACAATATAACAACTGTCAGCTGTTCAGCAAGCCTAACATGTAGATTGGGGTAAGGTGGAGTGCTAATAATTCAGATCAAATGGCATCATTCCAAAATCTTGGTAAACGATGCAGCCTTATGCTTCCTGAATAGTAAAATTCCTAGTGACAGATTTCAAAATGTCCGTATAATGAACAAATGATTGCTTGCTTTTTTTTGTCAAATGCAGGTAATTCACTCAAATCAAATTTTAGAGTATTTTGCACTAAGTAACATTGCTTGAAAGTTTGTTTTCCTCCTTTACTTTAATTCATCTAAAGTTATTTTTACCTTTATTTTTTGCCGTGATAAATCACAAGCAACTTAATTGTATCCACTGCAGCAATTACTTTCTATAGAAATAGACTTCACTTGTTAAAAGACTCAAGTTGTTAACCAATTTCACCATGGAATAAAAAAAATTATAAACGTGTATAATATTTAAATGTTACTTCTGAACTAAGACGCTCTAAGCTATATATTCGAATGGACATACATTTTAAAAATTACGATGCAGTTTCATGCTAGAACATGTTCTAGCTGATTGGAAGGTAAAATATTAAGCGTATTTATGGATAATTTAGTTATTGTAATACCCAGAAATGTTCTAAATATGAAGCATGTAAGAATACCAAACTTAAGTCCTAAACACGATCGAAATTCATGAACCTTTTAATATTGTTGACATAAAATGCGATGGAGGGTTCAAATCTTCCGCCATGACGCTTATTCGAAGCTGCGGCGTTGTTATTTTTGGACAATGTTATTTCCGTGACTATCTTATTTATGATTAAGTCTCTTTTTCTTGACAAGAATTGATTATACAGTATTAAGGTTTTTTTAAAAAAAAGCATTTAATATGTTCATACTAGAAAAGTTTTAGTTATAGGGCATGTAAATATTCGTAACAACGGCTTCAAAAAGTAAAGATAAAAGTATTGCCCCCTGCAAGAATTTTATGGTACGTTAATAGAATGCAACAAGAATTATTACGGTGCTTGCCAATGCATTAACTTTATGTATATAGTTATATTTAATAGTAGATGCATGGAATATTGATAAATAGAAAAACACCAATTAGGGTAGTATGACAGACCAAAATGATCTTATGACTTTTGTAAAAGTCATTTAGACGATTCGGGATATTTCTTGCCACGATATATCGATGTTAAATGAATTTTTTTAAAATAAAAAAAGCCACTTGCACAAACAATAATATTGTATTGAAGGCATTGATGATATATTTACAAAGCTTAAAACTTTAATCGATTATAGTTGTAAGAAGTAAAATGTATTTTAAAGTTTTAAGCATTTTAAAATGTTGATTTGTTTCACACTAGTTTCAGGGCAGTTTTGTGAAACGAGTAAATACAAACTATACTGATTAGCTGTGGCAATTTATTTATTATTTATACAGTTAAGAGAATTATGCAGTAAAACCACCCAGATACAAAAGCTTTTACGAATAAAACACATTTGATTAGTTGATAAAATCATTTTATGTCATCAAATTACTAGTTGTGGAAAAGGGAAGTAACTAAGTAATATGTATATATATATATATATATATATATATATATATATATATATATATATATATATATATATATATATATATATATAGTGGGGGTTTAGGCCACATTTTCTCAGAAATATAAGTATTTTTTAACTGAATAATGTAACAATTCCTTTGTTGCCATGGAATAAACATTTTGACTGAGTACTTGAACTCATGCTACCTGACACTGCAATTTATATTATTAGCTAAGAGGTACAGTAAAATATGACACTACTGTATGTATTATAAAAAGCTTTGAAAAGCCACATTCTCTTGTGAATACATTTGTTTTTAATGCATGTTCTCTGCCATCCACATCTTTTACAAAATTGTTTCTACACAATAAGATATTGTATTAAATTCCTTCACCAAAGTTTGTGGAAAACTAGCACATGGGTAAGGAAGAAGCCAAACTTTATGGTAGTCAAAGGCTGATTGTCACTGTGATTCAAAGCAGAAAAATGGTTTAAGCACAGTAATATTAAATCTTTGTCACAAAACTAGACCATGTTTATAGGATAGCTTGTACTTAGGGATAGGAAGAATCCTGTTGATTTGGGGCTTAAAAGATCAAAGGTCAAGGTCACTGACTAAAGAAAAAACTTTTTGCTGGATTTTAGTTGTTTACATTATACTTTCACCAAAGTTTGTTGATGACTTGCACATTGGGTAAGAAATAAGTCTATTAATTTAGTTCAGAAGGTCAGATTTTGAGTTCATAAAGTCATATTCCAAGGTCACAGAATTCAAGAACACAAAAATCTGTTTGCATAACAATCTTAGTCCTAAATCACATACCTTGACTGTAGTTTGTGGAGGGCTTGTACTTTAAGGTATGACAAGAGGAATTTTGATTTGGGGGTGAAAAGGTCAAAGGTCAAGGTCATAATGACTTAAGGAAAAATGTGTTTTGCTGAATAACTTTTGTTTTTGAGTAAGTCCCATGGCTGAATTTTGGATAGTTTGCACTTATGATAATAAAGAAACATGGATTCTTAGATCAGTATGTAAAATAAAAATAAAGTAGTTTCTGTAAATTCGGTTAGGCTCAAGACCATATACCTTGAGCAAAAGTCTAGGTCATTTAGACCCATTTGTTGGTAATCTTGAGAGTCAACATATATGCCCTACTAGTTCTGACATATTGGGATGGTTGTATTATGTACCATTCCAGGTAAACTTATTTTTTGTTGGAGACATGATAATCAAATGCCACAGGTACTGTTGTAAGAAAACTTTTGTTTAGCTGAACCATCTTCTTTTTTTGTAGTAATTATATCATGGAACATAAATTTAAAGATAGCATGAGAATTGTTGTTCCTGAAAAAGTTGTTTATGCAAAGGCAATAATATTCTTGGAAATTTAAAATCTTTTGATATATAAGAAAATTGTTATTCAGACTTTGTATTAATCAAGGTTGACTGTGTGCTTGAGACTTTATTCATTTCAATTTTAGGTCAGAATAAAACAGACCATTGGTAACATGAAACAATGGCATCAAGAGAAGTAAGTTTTATGTAGTGTACAGTTCAGTACATGTTCCATTGGTGTAATACTGGTATCTGATCCAACTTAATTTGTAGAAATTTGTTTTTTCTAATACAGAATTTTGTCAGAAATATTTTTTTTTTATAAATGTACCATTTATTGTTTCTAAAAACCTATGCTGAAGCATTATTACAAGCAGCATAAAGTAGCATTTTTGCAAGAAGAGTTATCTCTTGTTACCTACCTAGTATTTTTCTGCTGTTATTCTCTTTGTCAGAGTTTCAATACTTACATAAATTACAGTAAAACCTTTTTTGAAAGATTATTGTTATGAGAGATCACATGTCTTTGGAGCACTTATTTATTAATTGTATAGTGTTGTGAAGTGCTTGTCATAAGAGATGAGAATTGTTAAGAAGCCATAATTGTTTGGCAAAAGGGGTGATCTTTTCAGGACAGATTCTGCTCTACATTGATATTATTTAAGGTATTTAGTTCCCTTTGGTTGTACAAAGTTAGTCAGTGGCATTGATACACCTTCTAATATATTGCAAACATTCATTACATATTTTTCCACATTATGCATTTTTCATGTGTTCTATTCTTAGATACACAATTGTGGGATTCACATTCAGTTCTGAAACATTTAGCCAAAAAATTAAATCCAAGAAAAATCCATACTTCATTGTAAACCAACTCCTTTGTTTAAATACATTACCCAGTTATAGAGAACTACCACTGCCTCACAAATCCAAACCTCCCAGATACTACTTTTAGATAAAGGGAGCTAAAAGTTGTCTGCTGACCCTTTGTCAGTTGGGCACAGTGAATTCACCTTACATAAAGACTTTGATGCAAGGCAAAAGAATATCTTATTATTTTCGCTCACGCCAAGAAGCACACTCATGAGAGACCCTTCAAAACCAAAGCTATTTGGAAGATATGGAGTTTTTTCACTTCTAAGGAAAGTATACTCCATTTATATTTCCAGATTTTTCTCTCCACTCATGACTAAGTTCCGCCTTTACAAATTTGTCACACGTTATAATTGTCACACATTGGGTACTTGCATACTTAATTTTACATGCAAGTTTCTAGTGCTCATATAACTCATATATGTGTAGTTTCCTTTCTAATGTGTACATAATAATGAGGTTTTTTTTACCCAAGCCTTTCATAGCATCTGGGCGCCATTTAGTATAATTACTTGTATGGGTGATCTCTGGGCCTTTTTTTCCCTTCAAGTATTGCCTCATAATGGGTTTTGTACCTACCCAGTATATCTCAATGACAGAGCCTTTATTCCATCCTTTGTGAAGTTTGTTTGTATGTATTGTACATACTAGTACATTCTGTATTTATACTATTCTAGTCAGACAAGTACAGTTCAATGGTTCATTCAGTCACCTCTTGCACATGCATGTTTATTTAGGCAATCCTTGAGTCATGTTTATCTGCATACCTTTATATCATGTTGATTGAACACTTGGTCACACACACTTATAGCCCATGTCTTCATAGTTAGATTTGGGCAGCATTTTTACATGTGTGCATGTCTTTATGCTCTAATGAACCCCATATATATATATATATATATATATATATATATATATATATATATATATATATATATATATATATATATATATATATAATTCCATTAATTTTGTATATCAAGGTGAGTTCTTTTATGATGTCATTTTTAGCCTTGGAACACCATACTTCAATGATTTTACCATGGTAGGTGGTCCTTGACCTCCCTACAGGTAAACAGGGTCATTGAAATCACTGCTGGCAATTTTTTCAAGGTGACTGTTATTTGTATAGCTCTGCACCCACAACTAGACAATACCAGCTTCTAAAAGTGCAATGAATGAATTACCAAATATATAAAATGTAAAAAAAAGTTTTCGGCTTTATTTTTTACAATTTACCTTGAAGTTTGAGAAGTGAAAATGAGCAAGTAGAGCTATCACTTTTTTGAAAGGTGTATTTCTGGAGTAAGGCCAAGCTGTATACTCTCTAACCCATATTACACTCATCAATAATACATCAAAATAAAGGGAATTAAAGGTTCTTTGAACAATACCTAAGATATACAAAGTCTCTTTTAAATAGCCAGTATAACTAGTGAGGAAACCCAGGGAAACTCATTTTCTTTAAAATTCTAACCCTATGCTAAATACGAAACTGTAGAGCACCACCTTATGCAATGTGAACCTTTTTGGGGAACAAGGGAGATAATTCAGCTTACCCTTTAACCATAAAGTACCAGACATTGATATGTTTGGAAATAGCTCTGGCAGCCAAGTCACCACCACAGGCCTTGTCTTATTTTGGAACTCCCTTTTACTGTGTCTTCTTGGGGTTCGACATGATTCCTCCTACAGAATGGGACAGAGTTAACAAACTGCCAAGTTCCCTTTCATTCATCAGACATACAGACAGGTTACATAGATCAGATATACCATAACCCATCCCAACTGATGATCCTAACATCTTCCTCACTCTGATGGCCTATTTCCGTTGCGACTGGCCTAAGCCATATACTAGAGATCGTGAAGGGCCAATCATTAATAATACAGACTCATTCGGTAACAGCCCGAGTTTGCCATACATTAGACATGACTTTTAGAGATGTGCAAGGAACATTCTAACTTGTACCACCTCATAACACTCGTTCAGCATGATACTACAAGTAGATCCTCATACCTCAACAGATGTCACCTCGCAATTTCTCTACGCTCTGCCATGAGAAGAGCCCTTTAATTCAATGACTTCCTTCAAGTTGTAGTTTTTAACTCAGGGCATTCTACGTATTTATTGAACAGTCATGCCTACCATCCTGCATTTTGTACATTAGTCCCGCAAAATGCCCAAATTTGCCTGTGTCCTGCAAATACGCATTTAGTGTTGAAAATCAGCAAAAGTGGGGATAAACAAATCTGCATGTCATAAAATATGCCATCACCAACCGAAACAGGAAATTATCAAATCTGTGCATGCGCAATGGTTTAAAATTGCTATTACAAATGCGTATGATCTGAGGCGGTTGTTATACAAAAATCTGAGTTCACAGATTCTTTTAAAGTGTGATTATAATAAATTGTGACTTGATTCTGGACAAAAATTCATGGCTTTTAAAAAGCATTTCGATATTGAAGAAAGTGATTCAAAACTTGCATAAAAAAAACGCTCAATGTTTTTGTAAAGAATATACTGATGGGTATGAATTCTTCAAGCCAGAAAAAAATGCAGACACTTTTTCTGCAACATCTGTAATTGAAAATTTTCAATAAATTCTGGAGGAATGTCAATATACACTGACACGTTTCAGGAAAAAGGCATTCTGATCTTGAAAAAAAAGTTAAATGTTTTAAGAAAATCGTTCGATTTTTTTAAATTTTATTATAGGCTAGTTCTATTGCGACTTCATCGTCTATACCTAAGTCTGATGTAATTAGAGCTGAAGTTATGCTAGTATATATTATTACTGAACTCAATCTGCCTATAAGTGCACTTGATACATTTTCAAAGGCTTTTAAAATTATGTTTAGTGATTCGGACATTGCTAAACAATTTCAAGGAATTGCTATTGTTAAAGAAATAGCGGCCAATATTACATTAAAATTAGCTGAAAGAATGCTGAATTGCCTATTCACTGTTTCTACAGATATAAGCAATGATTAAGAAAACTGCAAGATCTTTCCTGGACTTGAATTTTGTATACTTGTAGATATTGTAAATAAGTGGGTAATGGGTTTTATACAAAATCATTTATTACAAATATGCAGTACTAGTATTTAATGGTGTTTTGAGAGAATTTATGTTTATTTCCTCAAACCTTCTTATGTTCCTCATTTTCATGCTCTATGCTTCATTATGGGTAGTGGTGTCCCTTAAAAATGTTTTCTGGGGTAGGCATGTCTGAGTGAGTGAAAGACCACATCACTCTTTGCCAGGCAAGTCTTAATGTGCAACATGGACTATATTCATAGTCCTATCCGCACAAGTGGATGATGTTGATCATTCTGCCAGCATCATAAATTCTATCCTATACAATGGTATGGGAAGTTTCTGCCAACCGACCAGCTAATCATTCAGTACCCCAGCATTGACAGTGATCTTGCCGCATTGGGGATAACATAGCCACTTTCCATACACATGGATTGGATAGCCTTTATTTTGGATTTAGTGGACACTATAGTTAGCATAATTGGCTGTGTGACTTTTATTTTCCCAGGTTATCTTTAAACCAATGTAACATACCATATCTTAAAACTCCATGCAAAACACCTACATGGAGTCGATCTCAAGCTAAGAACATGACCTTGGTCCTCATCCACTCTCCTTAATGTCTCAATGTATGAGTGCACTAACAAGCAATCATCGACACTAGTTTCCCAACTTCCGCACCCACAGCATCAATACTGGGATAGTATAGGGATTCAACAACAGAGCACAAAGGTCACTCATAGGAAACGAACCTCTGAAAGCCATCCTATCATAGCTCCACCAATCAAATACTGTGCATATATAGCACTGAGATGGTTCTGTTGTTCGTTCGACTTCTTTTTCTTGGTAACATCAAATGACTCTATGTCTGGTCATCGGCCACAACTCAATTATTTTTCAACACCCCTCGGTTTCTTGTAGGAACCCTACAGTGCATTTTGAATGATATCCACAAGGGAGACTTTGTCTTCACTCTGCGCTTAAATGGCACACACCATTTTGTCTCTTATGTTTTCAGGATGTTCCTGAGAATTGCATACATCATATATCAATTCAGAGCACCCTATTTGAATCTCTTCGGCCCTGGATTCTTCCCTTGTCTGATGAATTGAGTAATGGTACATACCCAGTCTATTTTTATGATGGCAGCCTCAGGTTATCTGGACATAGTAAAAAGAGTAAGTTTTTTCTAGTCATGATGGCCCTTGTTACCAATCTGAACTTTTCATTAACAAGGAAAACTCTAACCTAGTAGTCTCTCAATGATTCATTCACTTAGGTATGGACTTATGAAACACATGCATTATTCTTTGTCTCCCTCAGGATTGGGCACTGAAAAGACCTGTGGTAGCACCTTTATTTCGAGGAATTCTGTCTCATTGAATTTTGTATACTTGTAGATATTGTAAATAAGTGGATACTGTGTTTTATACAAAAACATTTATTACAAATATGCAGTACTAGTATTTAATAGTGTTTTGAGATAATTTGTTATGTTTATTTCCTCAAACCTTCTTATGTTACTCATTTTGGATTGCTCAACATGGTAGCAGACATCATGTCGTCGGTTGCCTTCTACTGTTTTTGTTTGTATGAATGGAGTCCTCAAGTTAGCCCACCATACTGTTGTCTCAAACTCAGGAATGACAACCCTCTACTCTAAAGTATATGAAAACAAATGACACTTTGCAACAAACATATCTTACCAGGCATCACTATAGCTATGGCTAATTTCATCCTCTAGCTCTTCAAAGCAGACACCTTTTGTCATCATGGGTGCGAAGATATCGGACAAAACAAGAACGTATCAGATCTCCTTGCCACTTCGAAAATACATAGCCTAACGTAAACCCTCTGCCTCAAGAGGAACTTATCTTGGGTATTAAATGAGCTGAACAAGAACTTTTTGGAACCAATTACATTGGGATCTGTGGTGCACCTTTCCTACAAGCTCTGCTACCTCATGGCCTTCGCAATGGCAGTTAGAATTATTGAAATACGCACTCTGTACTCAGACCAAAATTACCTCCAGTTTCGACAGTATGGGCCATTCTTATGACAGCATCCTCATTCATCACCAAGAACCATCACCCTTCCACTGGTAACCAGTCTTTTCTCATGAAACCTGTCATATCTGGACACTTCAACTGAAGTTCACTTACAAGACCTTGTCGGATCTTTGAAGTTGTAACTTAATCGAACAGAGCCAGTGCTAAGAAGGAGATCACGCCATTTTCAATCTCTTAAATCAGGTCAAGATGATTTATCAGCTCAGAATATCTCATCCTGGATCAAGTGGGTTATTTGCTCAGCAAACAGGAAAATCACCCGGATTCAGTGAACTTTTTACCCTCTCAGCCTCCCTGCAGTTACATCCATATGAAGCTTGACTTCCACTCAAGTAATAACTAACTTATGCCTTTCCACCAAGGCATATATATATGTGTGTCTGTGTGTGTGTGTGTGTGTCTAAATATATATATATATATATATATATATATATATATATATATATATATATATATATATATATATATATATATACATAGAGTAGACTCTAGCTAGCGCGGATAATTAAAAACAGCAGATAAACCGAAGTGCATATATACAATCCAGATATAGTGGCATAAAATTAACTTAGTTAATGTTTTCACCGTAATATCCTACTTATGTTTACCTTTTGTGATGCAGGCCAATGTTCTTCTTCACTAATATCCTAATGTCGTAACACGAAAATACATAATTAAATTTAATACAATTATATTGAACATTAAAATAAAGGAAGATGAATAAATGAACAAACAAAAACATTGTTTAGGAAAAGTAGTCTTTTATTGATTTCTGTTTTAATGACATAGCTTCTTTCTTCTTTATGATTGCTCTCAATCTGCGTAATACCAATTTATCTGAGAGCAAAGAATCACTTTGTTGCTCCAGATACTCTATCAGACCCTCAGTCCATTAAAGAGCAGATGAATTGTTTATCCTTGTTTCAGGAATAAGTTCCATGTCTTCATCGTCACTCTCATCAGAATCTGTTGTCTGCCCTTGTGCACTTTTAATGATTTCACTGTTGGACAAAACCTCACACCCTAGATCGTTACAATCAACATTAAACCATTCTAAAATATTTCCACTATCAACTTCCTTACCACCCTCTGTACTCTGTAAAATGGCAGCTAATTCAGAAGTCAAAATCTCTTCTTCATCAAAACTATTGCAGTCGACAGTTTCAACTTCAGGAAATATTTTTTTCCATGATTTACTATTTGTGTTTGGCTTTATGGAATCCCAGGCATTTGCAACTTCGTAGGTAGCATCCAGCAATGATACTGTTTTTGAGAAAGTTTTTAAATCATTGCCTTCTTCCACTAACTTCTGCAGAAGTCGTCCTCAATATAGCCTCTTCATAGCAGAAATCACCCCTTGATCCATTGGCTGGATTAACACGGTTACATTAGGTGGCAAATAATGTGTTATTATTTTACCGTCAGCAGACTGCAAAACCGCTTCATTTGGATGGCTTGGAGCATTGTCTAATAAAAGAATGGCTTTCTCTGGAAAACCTTTCGATCTCAGATGCTCGCGAACTTGTGGTACAAAGTTTTCATGGAACCATATTTTAAAAATTGTGGTATCCATTCAGGCTTTCTTCTGATTAAAATATGTCACAGGCATATTGGTTTTTTCAGTTCCCTTGAAACAACGCGGCTTTTTCACTTTTCCGATTACAGCTAGTTTCACTTTATGAGAACCAGTAGCATTTGCGCAACACAAAGCAGTGTTTCTTTCTTTGCTGGATTTATGCCCCGGTGCTCGACTTTCTGATTTATGTGCTAATGTTTTTGTGGGAAGACATTTCCAATTTAGGCCAGTTTCATCAGCATTATAAATTTGTTCAGGAGTCACCTGTTGCTCTTCTATGAACTTTTGAAAATCATTTTGGAACTCATTTGCAACTGTTTCATTGTTGCTTAATTTTACCTCATGTATAGAAATCTCACGTATTCCATGCCGCTGTTAAAATCGCATCAGCCATCCTGAGGATGCATTGAAATCACTTTCCATTCATAATGCATCAAAATATAGTTTTGCCTGTTTTGCGCAGATAATTCCTGAAACAGGAATGTTTTGTGCCCTTTGTTGGTTAAACCATTGCAACATCGCTTTATCAAGCTCATCATAAGTTGACAGTTTCATTGTTTTTCTGCTTGATAAGCCACTTGATGAATCAGAATTACTGGCGTAGTTAATCAATTTTTATTTTTTGGAGATCGCAAACTGTTGTTTCACCTATACCATATTGTAAAGCTAAGTTTTTGGTAGACCCGTCTTGCTCAAGTTTCTTAATTATGTTGAGTTTTTGGTTAATTGTTAAAACTACGCGCTTCTCTTTCCACTCCATTATCCTCTTTCCAACACAAAAACTTAAATACAGTATTTTTGGGCACAACTGAAGTAACCTACTGTACTGATAACAGCTGAAGAATAATACTGTTCTTTTAACAGAACTTCTTCCCCCACTACCACAAAAAAAGCCGTTTAACATCCGTGATTTCATTGGGACAGGAAAAAAAGCCTTATTATAAAATTATATAACAACTCTCGCCGGGAACCAGTCCTAAGCCCGAGTCGTCGTTAAACAGGTCGGTCGACTTCCTGTATAAAATTTTCGATTTTGAAATCGTCGCATAACTTCCCATCTTTTTAAGATATGGAGTAAAAAATTCTTTAAAAATACATTGCCGCGGTTAAGCGCAAAGCGGTTAAACCACGCGGATAATCGGATAATCGAGAGTCTACTGTGTGTGTATATATATATATATATATATATATATATATATATATTTAAGGGGAGATCACTCTGCCCAACCTCCAGTGAGTTGGCAGATAATTTTTTGCTCCCTTTAGCTAAAAGTAGTTTTTGGGAGGTCTGGATTTGCAAGGTAGTGTTAGTTCTTCTAAGTTATTATGATTGGGTAAGTATTTTTGAAGAAACATATTTTACTATAAAAAATTGGTTTTCATAAACAGACAGAAGAAGAATTTGCATCTCTCAGTTTTCTGTCTTGAATAGTCTGTCATATCATGCTACATATTTTTCATCATAAAAAGGTGGTACCTGAGAACACACTATTCTCAGTTTTGTATCTTATTTATGTAAAATATATACCTATATACTCATAATGTTCATTTTAATATGTTTCAAACAAAATTTTTGCTTCTTTTAGGAACTAGGAATAGCTTACTCTCCATCCAGATTTTCCCACCGTTATGGTCCAGAGGAAGTAGTAAAACTCCATGTCAAAACAGTTACTGAAGGTTATCATGACAGCTTCTTTTCGTAATTTTACTCTATATTTTGACGTAATATTTTCAAAGTATTACATGTATTTCCATATTGTCAGTCTATGAAGACACCCTGCACAGGTTCAGATATGTAGAATAGGTATGACGCACCCATCAAGACCCCCTGCACAGTTTCAGAGATATAGAATAAGTATGAGACACCCATCAAAACCACCTGCACAGTTTCAGAGATGTAGAATAGGTATGAGACACCCATCAAGACCCCTTGCACAGTTTCAGAGATGTAAAATAGGTATGAGACACCCATCAAGACCCCCTGCACAGTTTCAGAGATGTAGAATAGGTATGAGACACCCATAAAGACCCCCTGCACAGTTTCAGAGAGTTATAATAGGTATGATGCACCCACTTGCATGTCATAAAGTTGACTAATGGAGACAGCAGTTGCAGTGGCTCAGTGGTTAATGTGCCAGACTTGTGATTGAAAGGTTAAAGGTTTGAATCCTACCATTGAATAAGCCTGAGTCAACTACCATGGTTTGTCTAAGGGCAAGGTTCTTAAATTGTTTTGGCACACAAAAACATACTTGTGTTGCTGTGTCATAAAATAACAAACTAAACCAAACTACTAGAAGGATGGATTATTTCCTCTAAACCTTTTCTTCACCTGCTTCAGCAGTGTTGATGACTTGATGTCATTTGATCTTCTATTAATTGTTACATTGCCATTATCAAGGTGGTTGAGGTATGGATGTTAATTTTTCCATATTGCATAATAATCAACCCTTAAGTGAATACTATTATCTTTTAACTATCGGTAACTTCTATAAGTATGAAACATTTTATTCTTATGACCATTTTATATGTGTACACTGGATCCTACATCTGCATCTGAAGCAAGGCCGAGGTGATTTAAAACTTATGGTTTTAAATAAGATTTTTCTTATGGTCAGTAGTAAGAGAACATCATTATGGCAGCAGCAGATGGTTGTGAATATGGTAAAGGCTGTCTGTTTTTGTCATACTGTAGTTGTTTATATAAGTCGAGTCCAACTTCTATCAACTTAGAGCTTGATCTGCCATTTGTATAGTGCACCAATATGTCAGGGCTTATGTGCATAGTGTACCAATAGGTCAGGGCTTATGTGCATAGTGTACCAATCGGTCAGGGCTTATGTGCATAGTACATCAATACGTCAGGGCTTATGTGCATAGTGTACCAATAGGTCAGGGCTTATGTGCATAGTGTACCAATGGTCAAGGCTTATGTGCATAGTGTACCAATAAGTCAGGGCTTATGTGTATAGTGTACCAATAGATCAGGGCTTATATGCATAGTGTACCAATGGTCAGGGCTTATGTGCATAGTGTACCAATAGGTCAGGACTTATGTGCATAGTGTACCAACAGGTCAGGGTTTATGTGCATAGTGTACCAATGGTCAAGGCTTATGTGCATAGTGTACCAATATGTCAGGGCTTATGTGTATAGTGTACCAATAGATCAGGGCTTATATGCATAGTGTACCAATGGTCAGGGCTTATGTGCATAGTGTACCAATAGGTCAGGGCTTATGTGCATAGTGTACCAATAGGTCAGGGCTTATGTGCATAGTGTACCAATAGGTCAGGGTTTATGTGCATAGTGTAATAATAGGTCAGGGTTTATGTGCATAGTGTACCAATGGTCAGGGCTTATGTGCATAGTGTACCAATAGGTCAGGGCTTATGTGTGTAGTGAACCAATAGGTCAGGGCTTATGTGCATAGTGTACCAAAAGGTCAGGGCTTATGGGCATAGTGTACCAATATGTCAGGCTTATGTGCATAGTGTACCAATAGGTCAGGGCTTATGTGCATAGTGTACCAATAGGTTAGGGCTTATGTGCATAGTGTACCCATAGGTCAGGGCTTATGTGCATAGTGTACCAATAGGTCAGGTGTTATGTGCATAGTGTATCAATGGTCAGGGCTTATGTGCATAGTGTACCAATATGTCAGGGCTTATGTGCATAGTGTACCAACAGGTCAGGGTTTATGTGCATAGTGTACCAATATGTCAGGGCTTATGTGCATAGTGTACCAATATGTCAGGGCTTATGTGCATAGTGTACCAATATGTCAGGGCTTATGTGCATAGTGTACCAATAGGTTAGGGCTTATGTGTATAGTGTACCAATAGATCAGGGCTTATATGCATAGTGTACCAAAAGGTCAGGGCTTATGGGCATAGTGTACCAATATGTCAGGCTTATGTGCATAGTGTACCAATAGGTCAGGGCTTATGTGCATAGTGTACCAATAGGTTAGGGCTTATGTGTATAGTGTACCAATAGATCAGGGCTTATATGCATAGTGTACCAATGGTCAGGGCTTATGTGCATAGTGTACCAATGGTCAGGGCTTATGTGCATAGTGTACCAATAGGTCAGGGCTTATGTGCATAGTGTACCAATATGTCAGGGCTTATGTGCATAGTGTACCAATAGGTCAGGGCTTATGTGCATAGTGTACCAATATGTCAGGGCTTATGTGCATAGTGTACCAATAAGACATGGCCTTTGTTGCTTATGCTACTAATTACTCATCACAATGCATTACATAATGGCAGATCTTGATCTTTGCAGTTTGCAGTTGGATTCAACAAGCAAGTACATGTATGTATGATGGGTCTTGAACCCTTGAAAGATGAGACAAACTAACCTTATTCTGGTAAAAGGTAAGACCTAAAAGTCTTGCATTTGTATAAGATGATACAAACTAACCTTATTCTGGTATAAGGTAAGACATCCTAGTCTTGCATTTGTATGAGACTTTCTAAACTTATTCTGGTATAAGTTAAGACACCCTTGTCTGGCATTTGTATAAGATAAGACAAACTAACTTATACAAATAGAAGAGTAGGGTATCTAACCTTATACAAGAATAAGGTTACAAAATCTAATCTTATACATGAATAAGCATGGAGTGTCTTAAACTATGCCAGAATATGGCTAGATAGATTAATGTTATATAGGTATAATATCAAGATGTCTTATTCTATAACAAGATAAGCAAAATGTGTTCTTACCTTATGCCAGAATATGGTGAGAAAGTGTAATCTTATACAACAGTGACAAGCATTGAGTTTCTTACCCCATATTAGAATAGGGTTAGATAGTATCATGATATTCATGCATAAGCATAGCTTATATTACCTTAAAAGAATATAGCTTAGAAACAATAGTATAGAATTGTAAGCATACAGTGATTTACCTATACTAGAATAAGGATTGAATGTTTCATCATAACATACAGTATGAAACTTGTATCTATACAATTGATTATTGGAAATTGAAAAATTTTAAATTCCAAAAACTATAATAATTTCCGAATTTTTTTAATTTACTGTTATTAAGAAAATTATTAAATGCTAATATGTTTGAGTAATTTATAGTTTATAGAAACAAGTTTTGGTTAGAGTTTAGAGTAATTTTTCTATTAAGATGACACAGTATATTCAGAATATGGTAAGTGCAACCTATGTTAAGTGGAGGGGTATGTAAAGTTGTTTACTTCAGAATTACTCATTCCTACTTTAACATGTGAAGTTCAATTGGTCCTATTGTTGTTTCATTTTTTTTTAGAAGATTTATTTATTTATTTAAATTATTCACTGGAATTACAAAGTGCCCATTAATACTTATTGGATTATGTCACTATTTTGAGATTACTGTGAATTCATTCAAAGACATTTTGGATTATATCAAAACTGTTAACATCACCACATTCTAGGATATTGACACATCAGCACTTTCAGAATTGGAATTCATTCAGAAAACAATAGGAATTCATTTTGGAATTTGTCTTTTGGACTTGTGATAGAAATTTTAGGACTGCTTGGGATTTAGCTCAATACTGTAATTTCTTTTTAAATTTGTACTTTATATTCTAAGTAAATTAATTATTTGTTGAATTTCACAAAACATTTTAGCTTTCACTCTTTTCTGTTACTGAGTTGAACAATATGGAGTCATAATACTGTAATAGGACCTTTACTGATGTATACAGAGAAAATAATTTTGTTATTTTGTAATACAGTGTTATTTAATTAAGCAATAAAGAAACTAATGATTTCTTGTTTTTGTAGGGAGTAAGATAGCTAAGGAAACAGTTGAACATGAAGAAGGAGTTGTATATGGACTGTCTAACAATGAAAGACTGGACATATTTGCAGCTCAAACACTTCCAGGAGGTTGGTTAAAAATGTTCAAAAAAATCCTCAAAGAACTGTTTTGTAAACTGACTGAAATTAGTATTATGTAACATTTATATGCCAGGTGATTAAAGCATTCTTTTAAAAAAAAAATATAAATCAAGATAATTGGATTTGTTGAATTTGTAGCTTTTATTATATCTGAAGTTTAACAATTTTAGTAAAATATTTTTACAAAATCAAGAAAAAAGGGAAATCCAGAAAGAGGGCCCATACCAATAGGCAGACAAGATAATATGTATAAATAAGCCAAGGGGATTTCCAGTATAGAGCTCAAAATGCACAGTTATCATGCTGTAAACAAAACAGCATCATATGTGTTACTATACAGTATATAGAAAAGTATTGCAAACCCAATTAGAAAACAAGGCAATCATCTGTACATAATGCAGGTTTACAGTTGGGAGGGAGGGGAATCCCATTTTCCAAACCCCATGTTACAACATGATCATAAATATTTTTATTCCACAACATTGGGGATTTCACAAAAATGAAACATGACCAGCTGGCTGATCTGGGTGGATTTTGGAGATAAGACAGTTGTTTTTTATTTGTATATTGGTCTTAAAAGCATGCCCATTAAGTGTTAATTTAGTTTAAATTGGTGGTGGGTGAATGCAACTTTAATGTTTTGAATCTGCCTAAAAAAAAATATTTAATTCTCAAGAAATTTTTTATATTTAATGTGCAGTATATGGTGCTTTATTGATAATATGGTTGTCTTCATCGTGTGTGCGTGTGCGTGCATACATGCGTGTGTGTGTTGTTTTTTTTTTTTTTACAAGTGCCCTTTCCATTGTAGTTAGTAAAAATACCTACATTAAGGTTATGCTACATTCTGGCAAAACTATTACTTTGAATTACTGAACATTATAATTATGGTCTATGCCTTTTTCTGTTGAATACCTTCTTCCATCACATTAATATTAGGAAATTAACTCTTGAATCCAACCCATGATTAAAATTTTGTCTTTGACATCTTTATACCATACAAAGGGAAGAAACTCTTTACCTCCACTTACTGAGATGCTGGATGTTTACTAGTTGAAGCTTTCACACAGTACAATCAATATACTTCATGGACTTTCAAAATCCAAGAATATCATAATTATCTTGACCCATCCATCTAGAAAATGTTGTATTTTAATGTATTTGATATATGTTGCAATCATTATTTCTTATTATAAGTTGCATCTGAAGTACAGACAACCATTATTGTCCTACCACCCCTTCCAAATATTGTGTGTGATGTCTTTTGTGACCATTATTTCAAGCTAACTTTAAATGTGGAACAAGGGGTTTTGGAGATATCCTTTCCAGACTCTGCTGCGGTCTCAGAGGTAAGACAGATGCCGGAAGTAATGATGCAGTTGCAGGCCTGGTGGGAATTTATGTCTTTACAACTGTCATAGATCTCCATTAGTGCTTTGGAGTTAATGGGAGAGTGTCTGCCCTTATTTCAGTAACTCAGCAGGCATAAGTCCTTTTGCATGCCAGAGTGTGACCTTTAGACATAAAAGTCAAGGCACATAGAATATTTTATGCACATCGTTGATCCTTACTGCCATCCTTCTATGCTTATGCCAACCATCTGGCAGATGAACCCATTTAGTATTAGTAACCAGAATTCTCACTTTAGAGAGTCATGCCACATTCCAGCTGACCCGTCCATGGTATGCTGTGTCTATTCAGTGGATCAATCCATTTTTCCACACATTCCACCCAGGCAGTTTCCATCCAAGTGGCCACAAACTGACCAGCCAGATGATCACCAAATTGACCAGCCAGCTGCACATCATATACACTTTCAGACAATCTGTATTAGCAAGTCAAACCCTGTTGATTGCTGCCATGAATTCAACAGGCAATCCAATTGTTCATTGCATAATCTAAAGGTAGACACTATGCCAGACATGACAGTTGGCAAAACCTTGTCTGTGCTGCTGGGTATGTTCCATGCAGATGTTGAAGTATTTCTAAGAAGGACACACTCCACAGTGAGTGCATAGACATCATCAGTCAGTATTTCCAGCCCCACCAAAGAGTAAGATGTTCAGATCTTAAGTGGCCATGGAAGAAATTGTACTAGGTTTTGCCAATTACCACTGCTACTATTTGTGAGCCAAGTCCAAAAGTTTAAGACTAGTAGTCTTGGAAGAGGAGAATGAACATCCTTATTTCTTCTACTGCCAAAGTCAGTGAAATTAAAAGATCTCCATTCCTCAGTTTGACAAGATTGGGGACCCAGGGAACTTGAGTTTAACTTTGACTTTTTAACATAGCTTTAACAAATTTTCCATCATATCGCTATGATGTCTGCAGTGTGGTAGTTTATAGTGATGTATAGCACTGGGACATCATGCTGCAGACATATCCAGATACCAGGCCGACCAGTTATAACATTAACCTCTTAATGCTGAGTGACAAGCAAGGCAACTATTAGTACCATTTTTATAAGTCTTTGGTATGACTGCCAGGTATCGAACCCACAACCTCCTGCATCCAAGGTGGATGCTCTAACCACTAGGCCACTGGAGAGAACTTGAAAGCTTTCTTTTCAGAAAGGTAGCATCATTTCATCTCACTAGTTCTACATGATCTTGGTCATCAGTATTGGAAACTTTCATGGGTTTGACATGGCTCAACTCAGAACAGTCAGAACCTTCTGCCAGAATCTCACTAAACCTGCTGTCATAGGAAACATCCTCTCTGATAGTTCTAATTTCAACATGCGGGGTGAACAATCACCAGTTCAGATTGGATGGTTCCATGGTGTTAATGATGCGATTATGCTGTGTAGCTAAGAATAGGTTGCTGCAAGTGGACAAATAAAGAATGGTCATGCACTACCTCTCTTCGGATGATCTGTCAAGAGAGGCAGCCATCAAGATCAGATCCATGCTCAAGCACTGCTTCAAGTACACAGAGAAGGTTTGCAAGGCCTGATGTCTTTTCTGCCATTGAAGGCAGTCAAAGACATTATGCCCTTTAAGTCCTAACATAATGTCTTAAGTGGGTTGTGTGCTTTGCACACCAGGAGATCTCAAGAGATCAGATTCACTTCTTGAAGATCTCTATACATGCCATTAAATTGGCCTCTGCAGAGCTTGTGTTTAAATGCAATGTTGTGATCAGAAGCTGTTGACTGCATTGTGCAATCAACTGTGTCAAGTTTTAATTTGCATGATCTAGCATTGCAGAAATAAGAATAAAACCTCTTGGGTGAGGAACACCAGACAAGATTGATGTCAACGAAACCTTTTCACATGTGTGATTTTAGTGCATTTGCTGGATTCACCTGGATTTTTTCGGGAGAAGGGAAAGTAATTTTCTTTTCTTTTTATTTATGTGTGTTGCATGATGATTTGTTGTTCTGTCCACTTGTTAGGAGAGAGCTTATCCTTCATATAAGGATACCCTTACAGAGTGCCCTCTTTAATGTGATCAAGGAAATTAATTTGGTGGAGAAAGGAAATTGTTTAGTAATTTATTTTTCTCCATGAATATCTCTGTGATCACATTAATACCAAACCCTCCCACACCTCCACACAAATGCAGGCATCTTCATTTATGTATCATGCAGCTTAAGCTGGTAAACATCTGGTTTATGGGTAGCCACCTAGTGGTGGTAAGTGGAATAAATGACTAAGAGTGTGTTCCCTTTATCTGTATGGTTCATAGACTGAACATCAAGGGTTTTAATCTGCCTAGAAGTGGCTTTTGAGATAACAGGTTTTTTATTTCCTGGCATTAATATGATCCTGTAAGCATTTCCAGAGAAACATAATTTGCTACAGCATATACTGATGATGTTTCTTTTCTCTGATGTTTCTGTTTCTTTTTCTTCACAGAGGCTCCAATATTTGTGTTCATCCATGGAGGTTACTGGCAAGAACTTGGGTGTGCATATAAAATAAATAATCAGCTTTTTCTGTCATACTAGTTGTAAAAATGGTTTTAAAAACTTAAGATATATTATGGATAATCTTGTCTAGAAGGTATAAAAAAAACAAATGGTTTTGAATATAACTGATGATTTCAGGTTTGTCCATATAAACTTTCACCTGTTAAATCGGGAAATCAAATCCAGGACTGAAGAGGTGCCAACATAATCCATTACTGTTGTGTTCTCTCTCCCTGTGTTTTGCTAGTTATTTTTTTATAAAAAAAACAAATGGTTTTTTATTAAAAAAAACTTCAAAAATTTGGAACATTTTGAGCTAAACCAAAAGAATACATTATGTCAAAAAATGTCTCAGGCAAACTCCTTTTCCACTTACCTGCCTGAGATGATGAGAAATTGGTGTATTGCAAATTACACATGTTAGGATAATTTGCCAATAAGGTTGACATAGATTTCCTTTGAACTTCGTTATTTACGATGTCAATTATTCCATAAGAAAGTTGGGGATTTCTTTTTTTTTTTGTCTTAGATTTATAAGAACTAAAATATTAATAAAAAATGAATTTATTATGCCTTATCTTTGGCTGGCTGCTAATTATTGTACCAGTTCATTTGTACTAAGCACTAAACATTTTTTACTGAAGCCTGTTTTAAACAGTATAGCATATTTATGTTGATGTGCTTTGTACATGAAAAGTAAAAAGTATGCTATGTACATGTGTAAACACCATATAATGATTGAAACTTCTGTGTACATGTATAAACACCCTAGAGTAATTGAAAGTAGGCTCAGTACATATGTAAGCACCCTAGAGTGAATGAAATTAGCTATGTACATGTGTAAATGTATTAGAGTGGTTGAAAGTAGGCTTTGTACATGTACAAACACCCTATTGTGATTGAATGTATGCTTTTTCAGTGAGGAAAAAAAGAATGTTAATTATCATTGAAATAAAGCATTGACAATCTGTTGCCAGAATTATTCAACAACTAGTGTGTAAATATTTTTATGATAACTTGGATGGCATTGTATTTGAGTACATTGAACATAACAAGCAAGCTCACAGATAAAAAAAAAAACAGAGCAGTCAGTAATTAATTGTACAAGCTATTTGGAAGCAATAATTTTTATGTAATCATTTATTAACAGTTTTTGCTCCTCAAATTCAATGACAGGAAGCTGAAATCGGTCAGGTTGACACAGTAATTGAAACCTAACAAAATCTACTCAATTCAGGTTTTTCCAAATTTAAAGAGTTGAAAGGAGCACCTGTATTAGAATAATCATTGTAGTCAGATAAATACAAGAAGACACCAGACCAGACTTTAATTGTAACAGCGATTTATAAAACTGAATTGCCTAGATAGTATTTGCATGTTATATTAATGATGTCTCAAAAGAGAGTAATACAAGGATAGAGTTATAATAATTACAAGTAAGAATTTTAACTGCATCCAGTGCAGGGCCCCGAGTGGCCGAGTGGTCTAAAGCACTGTCTGTTACGGATCACTGCCATCTCACCTCTGCGTGGGTTTGAGTCTAGGATTCCGCACGAACATGGATATGTGAGAAAGCTTGCCAGTAGCTTCTCATGTGTCGGTGGTTCTTTCCGATGATTTCCCGGTTTCTTCCTCCACCATTAATACTGGCCGCCATGAATAGCCTATCATGTACTGAAAAATGGTGTTAAGCCCAACAACAACAACAGCATCCATTGCACAAATAAGCAAAATTTCATTACCAAATAAATGCTTATTATTATTATTATTATTATTATTATTATTATTATTATTTGTTGTTGTAGTTGATATTTTTCCAGAACCTTTTTGTGCAAGAGGTGTTCAAAAGGACAACCTATTTATAATAAAAAAAAATATCTTATATTATTTACCAATTATCAAAGTGTAAATTCCAAGGGGAATCCATTGCAATTAAATGACAAAATGTAAATTACTAGAGCAATCTATTGCAATTAAATTATAAGAATGGGAATTACTGGAGGAATCAATTGCAATTAAATTATCACTGACTTACTAGAGAATCATTGGCAATTATCACTGAATTACTAGAGGAATCATTTGAAATTATCTCTGTGGATTACTAGAGGTCATTTACAATTAAATTATCTCTGAGGACTACTAGAGGAATCATTTGCAATTATCAGAATGGGAATTACTAGAGGAAGCCATTGTAATATCAAAATGTGAATTATTAGAGGAATCACATGCAATTAATTTATCACTGAATTATTAGGGGAATCAGTTGCAATTAAATATCAAAATGTAAATTACTAGATGAATAAATTGCAATAAATTTATCACTGAATTACTAGGGGAATCAGTTGCAATTAAATATCAAAATGTAAATTACTAGATGAATAAATTGCAATAAATTTATCACTGAATTACTAGGGGAATCAGTTGCAATTAAATATCAAAATGTAAATTACTAGATGAATAAATTGCAATAAATTGATCACTGAATTACTAGGGGAATCAGTTGCAATTAAATATCGAAATGTAAATTACTAGATGAATAAATTGCAATAAATTGATCACTGAATTACTAGGGGAATCAGTTGCAATTAAATATCGAAATGTAAATTACTAGATGAATAAATTGCAATAAATTTAATATGAAAATGTGTACTAGAAGAATAAATTGCAATTACATAACAAAATATGGAATTACTTGATGAATCAGTTGCAATTAAGCATCAAAATGTAAATAAGTAGATGAATCTATCAAAATATGAATTACAGGAGGGATCAAATGTAGTTAAATTATCAAAAATCATAAGTGAGCTCTGACCAAGCATTGCTTGTGGGCTTTAATTTCTTTGGTGAAATTTCAAAATGCATTAGATGGTGATGATTATGGTGAAGATGAACTTATAGTTGTCTTCTTTTCTGTTCATCTTTTAAACAACAGGCTTAAGGATTATTCAGAAATACTTTAATGCTATGATTGACATTATTAAGATGTTCTAAGGTGGAAAAAAGTAGTCTCTAAGTTAATATTTGAGTAATTTTCATTTTAGAAGGGAGATGTCTAGCTTCATGGTACCACCCATTGCCTCAGCTGGTGCTGTCTGTATTACCGTTGGATACAACCTTGCACCTCAAGGTAATTGTAACCTTCAACTATTATCTGAAAGCTTTAATTCTATTACATTAAAACATGCTTGACAAGAAATTCATTTAGCAAATTATGTGTCCAGCAATGAGATTAGGTTAGGCAATTTTGAAAAAAATAATCTGTTTTTGCTATAAAAATGGTTTGATATTGACAGGAAGATTTTAAAAGGAAAATTTTTGTTTTAAATTTCCAGTAAAAATAAGAATTTGACTATTCATCAGTTTATCATATTTAAAAGAATATATTGACTACGATCCATACCTTTCATTGAGTATGTGCTGAAGCTTGATTTATATGGTTCCTTTTTATTGAGCCCATTTTAGACTGATGGCTTAGTAGTCACTTTTCTAATGGCTCTAGTATTGTCATTGATAGTTTCTTTTCTTTTCTTTATTTTTCATTTTTTAGTGATTATTAATTTCTTTTTATTTGATAGTTTCTTGAGGTTGTGGTTAAATGTTTTCAGAAATTCTTTTATCATGAACTTGTCATGCAGACCCAGACTTCATTTTATTTAATTTGTTTTTCAGCAGTTGAAGATCTTTCATTATTAAAATTTCAGATAACATAAGTACTTTTTAAAAAACAGTGTATGTGTTTTGAATATAATTTCAGTACAGCCATTCTACATTTTGTTCTGTATATCATTACCATTCATGTACATGACAGTTCTCTAGGAAAAAAAAGAAATTACTTCACATAAGGTGATAAAATGAGTATTTGTGGCATGCATTTGGATACAGTTTGAAAATTCAATTTTGTTAATAATTCCTTTTCTTTTTTGTGGGCCTTCCTTGGTATTTACAAACAATTCTCCACAACCACCCACCCATTGCATAAAGAATGTCATTTACAAAGAACATGTAATGAATTATATAACTTCTTATTAAAAGTTGATATATTTCATAATGTTAACTAAAATTTTGAGGTCCTGTCAGCTGTTTTTGACCATAAAAAGAGTGATATATCAAAGTTTCATATACCAATTTTGATTGCAACTTTCTTCCTGTTCAAAATAGGAACAGTTTTTTTTTATTTTCTGTTTTAAAAAATAGGATTCCATGTCTGACCCAACATTATAAGTTTGTTCACGATCTACTACATTATGGAGAAATCCCAACAATGTTTTATTTTTTTTTTACTTTTGTAGCTAAGTCAAAAATGTTGAAAATTAAGGAAAATGAAAAATTGTTTCATGAGTACCTAAATAAAATAAATGAAACCCTGCATAATGTTTTTAAATAATAATTTCATGAAGGTTTGACAGGGATAAAATTTGCCCAAATTCTTTGCTAGTTTGTCCTTTCATCGATTTAGTTTTCTTCCTTCAGCATCCATGGATGAGATTGTGACGCAGATATGGCATGCCATGGTATACATCATTAGTCTTGCTAAGCGCAGAGGGTCAAGGTAAGGAATCAGGAAAATGTCATGCTTATTTTTGTATATTTTAAGTAAATGAATATAATGCTAAACATCAGCTTTTACTAAAATATTAACCTTCATTCAGAGACATTCTTATTACATACTTTACATTAAATCATTTCATAAAAATGCTTTTTTTTCTCGTTTTGTTTTTCTTCACTCTTGATTTCATTTTCATTGTGAAGTTATATTTCAAAATTAAGTAGATAATTTTTCTTGTCCAGTAAACCTGTGTAACCTTTCCAAGATGTATATAATGTATGAGATGCATGTAATTTGTACAAGCTGTATGTGACCTGTACATGATGTCTGTAATGTGTGCAAGATGTACATGACCTGTACAAAATGTATGTAATCTGTATAAGATATATGTAACCTGAAGATGTATGTGACCTGTACAAGATGTATGTAACCTGAAGATGTGCATGACCTGTACAAGATGTATCAAACCTATAACAGGTTGTATGTAACCTGAAGGTGTTTGTGACCTGTACAAGATGTTAATAATCTGTAAAAGATGTATGTAACCAATACATGTGTAAAACCTTTACAAGATGTATGTAACATTTACAAGATGTGATAACCTGTACAAGATGTAATCTATACAAGATGTATGCCACCTTTACAAGATGTATATAACTGTTACAAGATGTATGTAAATTGTACAATGTGTGTTTAATATGTACAAGGTGTATTTGATCTGTACAAGACATAACATTCCAATGTGATCTGCATAAAATTGGCATGATGGGCATCTCAGTAACATCAAATTCTTAAATACAGATTAAAGGCATATGGCATCACCTTTGGCATATAATTTAAGTCACATCCGTTTAGAAAGGGTTGGATATTTGGAAGATTTTAGCATGAGGAAAGCTGTTTCTCTGGAAGTGCGCATCTCTGACATAAAAGATGATGTAATCATGAATACTAATTCACCTCTCCGAAAATTTAAAAAAAGGCATGATACAGACAGTTAATAACACCAGATCTTTTTTTTTGTTGAATACTCCTTATAATAGAATTGCTCAAAATGCTTGTTAGAAGATTGTATGTATTTATGCAGTGAAACTTTGCTAAACCAATCTGTCATTGACCGAATCTCATCTGGAGAATAGTCACATAACTTTTAGCTTCAATAAGTTTGTATAAAATAAGTTAAAATTGTTAATCAAACCTCTTAGATTGGACCTTCCATAAAACAACCAATGTTCTTGATTCCAGCAGTGTTTCATCTAGAGAAGTTTCACTGCATATTTTTCTTACTTACAGCGGCATTTACCTGTGTGGTCATTCAGCAGGTGCACATCTGGCTGCCTTGATGCTTGCTGTGGACTGGATGGCGGAATGTATGTCAAGTAATAGTCTCATCAAAGGTAAGGAGTTCTCCTTGGGGTCAAGAGGAAAAGGGGTGCAGTCTTGTCTTTTGTTTATCCATGATTCTTTGTTTTGACTTGTTTTGAACAGTGTTTTCATCTTGCTTTGATCAGGTTAGTAGTTAATGAAAAATGGTAAGATATGTCCAGAAACTGAAATATTTAAAAGTCTTGACCTAGCACCTAGATCATATTAGAATTTTATATTTTGTCAACTGTAGAAATCCTGTTATTGTAGATTTCATAGTTTAGATTGTATCACTCCACTGCAGGCTACTTGAATTGATCTTGTCCTGCAGCCTGGAAAGCTTGTTAGAATGATTGCACAAACATTGACAAATTAACTTTGTTAATTTTTAGATTTTCAGGCCATTATTGCAGTATACAGTTTTGTATGTCCTTTTAAACGATTCAAATTGACTAAAGAAATTTGATTGGCTTTTTGGTATTCATATATAGATGTCTTAATTAGATTTTCTTTCCAATTTGGTGGTTTTTTAATATTTTGAAGAAATTATTAACTTTGTGGAGTTCAAAATTTGTTGACAAAAATATTGTTAGCACAATCATGATATAGGCAAACATGTCTGTTTGTGTGATTATGTAGATGATCCGATTAGATTACCATGCTGTTGTAACCATCTTGAAATGTTTCAAAATTTTAAACAATGTTTACATTTTGTTTTGTATGCACTCGGGTCATTATTGTTTCACAAACATAAATCAAGTTAGTTGGTGTTTAGTCTTGCTGCAATATTCAGTGTAATGAAACATTGGCATACTGATGTAAACTATGCTCTATGAAGACCAGTCAGATACTTAACCCATTCTATCCTGATTACACCTCTGGTCGTAGACTCCCATTGTATCCAGAATACACTTTCAGTCATAGTTTATCTAGGTGTTTATGTAGCGTCTCTAGAAACACTTGTTATACATCACTAAGACTCGTGTACTTCTTAACTGACGACAGGAAATGGTTAAAGCATGCATGTGCAGAAAGATTTGAAGAAAAAAAAACGTGGTTAAAAACGAAACAACTAATTTGAAAATTGATCGATAAAATGATGGACAACAACTCAGATGTGAACATGGATATTGACAGCGAAGGTAGTGACATTAAAGTTGAAGATTTTGATGATTCTGAAGATAATATTAACTTAATTGATGAAAATTAGGTTGATAAAAGAGATGGTGCATGACTGCACCCACTTTTCGACAGCAATTCGGACAATTACTCTAATTTTGAAGGATTTAAATATGATCATGTCCAGGGTGATTTTTTGCAGCCATAGTTTAAATTGCAGCAACTGTTCAACACCCAGAAGAATACTGACCTAGTGATGATGTGGACTTCAAAATTTGGACAAAAATTTTAATGATTCAGTTTACAAATTTCTAGGATTAATTTGTGGACAAGTTTTTTCCGAGAAATTGCAGGCTGAAGTACATGTTCTAGATTGTGAACTCAACAAATTGTTCCTAGTATTTAGTTGTTCAGTTTTGGTAAAATTATTATAATGTTTGAACTAATAGTGCTATAAACTTCCAATTTGGACCAAAATATTAGAAATAGAATTATCTTTATTTTATTCCCATACTATTTGGAACATTTCATTCATCTTCATGGAGAAAAGATTCACTGAAGTTCGTGGTAATTTTTTCTTTTTTTGTCAAGCCCTATTTCAGAATACAGTTGTGAGCTTGTACATTAGTAAATTTTAACAAATCATATATCACTGTGTTGCCAATTTTATTACCTTTTCAGAGATACGTAGCTTTATACACTTTAACAAATAAATAACAATGTTACAACTTTTTTTGTAAACATGGTGAAGGTCATCAAAATTTCTTCTGCTGCCGCTGTGTGATGTCTGTTTTACCACAGTGTATTTAGAATTGCTTCTTGGGATAGAATGGGTTAAGTGGTTAAATCGTAAGTGGCCTTTATGTAATGAAATAAAATATTCATATCTTTTACCTACCCAAGTGGCTGAGTGGTCTAAAGCATTCTCCATTATGGATCACTGCCATCTCACCTCAGTCTGAGTTTGAGTCTAAGATTTGAGGAATGTGGATATCTGAGAAAGCTTGCCAGTAGCTTCTCGTGGGTCAGTGGATCTTTCCGTGAATTTCCCAGTTTCTTCCTCCACCATTAATACTGCTACCATGTATAGCTTATTGTGTGCTGAAAATGGTGTTAAGCCCAACAACAACAACAACCTCCAGGGACCGACTTTCCCTTAAAACAGTGATTGGTAATACTCATCATTAATTTCTCTGACAAGTTATATTACATTCATAATATCAGTTCATAGGCGATAAATAAAAACAACACCTCAGTTGTTGACTGATAGGGTATTATAACAATGAATGTTCTGAATAATGCCATCCATGTGTTGTAGTCTGACAGTCAGCATTATTTTCAAGCCAGGACCCAAAGTGTACACAACAGTGTGTAATAGATTTGTTTCATAAAACTCCTCAGTTAAACTCAGCTATTGATATTCAGTAATGAATAGCCCAGTCTAGATACAGTCATATGAATGTTTAATTTATTCGTTTGATTTTAGTTAGGTATGTAATGTTATGAAGAAAGCAAGTATAATTAAATGCAAACAATTAAAATTTTAGTTTGAATGATCAACTACTAAAGTTAAGGAGTTAGTGATTATGAGACTTGGTCCATGAATGAAGCAAAGACATATATAAGACACTGTGAATGCTTATGTTATATGAACACATGATACATGATAAATGATCTCACTTTGCTTGGGTTATTTTCCATTGGATGCCTGATTAGAAGATTGACTTGTGCTACAATCAAGATGGTGATTAATCTAGAGTAGAGAGAACAAAAATGCAGAACATATGCTTAATGTTTTAATAATTTTGATGAAACACAATGAGCACGAAAATGAAACATTGTATTTCTGATAAGCCAGAAAGATTTTTTTTATATCTATGACATATTTTATATGTATCATTGCATGACTTTTGATATATAATGAAATTTTTTTACACATTTGCAGGAGCTGTCTTGGTCAGTGGAATTTATGACCTCCGACCTCTGGTCAACACATATATCAATGATCTTATTGGGATGACTGAGTAAGAGTAATTAGATTTATGTTAAATATATTACTGTATATATTCACAGGTCCAACTGCAAGCACAATTGTATATTTTCACATGTAAGTTGGGTCCAACTCCAAACATCATTGTAGATGTTACATGTAAGTTGGGTCCAACTCCAAACACTATTGTAGATGTTCACATGTAAATTGGGTCCAGCAGCAAACACCTATATGGATGTTCTCATGTAAGTTGGGTGAAACTGCTGACACCATTGTAGATGTTCATGTGTAAATTGGGTTCAAACACAAACACCATTGTAGATGTTCACATGTAAGTTGGGTCCAGCTGCAAACACCATTGTGGATGTTCACATGTAAGTCGGGTCCAACTCCAAACACAATTGTAGGTACACTTTTTGATAGATATATAATGTAAGCACAATTTTGTGGATATACTTCTGATGGGTATAGGGATTATGTTGTAAGTACCTGGATTGGTGGATATAAATTTAATTGGTATATGGATTCTATTTTAAGTACCCAGATTTGGGGATATACTTCTAAATGATTAAGTACCCAGATTGGTGGATATATCACTGAATATAGGGATCATTTTTGTTTATTTAAGTTGGGTCACTTTTCCTTTGAGTTTAAATTAATGTTTTTCATTGTGTTAGCTCTAATGCATGGAGTATGAGTTGATAATTCTGAAAAAGAATAGTTGGTGGTGTAGACAGGTTATTGAGTTCACAATAATTCCCAGTGGTCCACACACACTTGCATGTATGCATACCTTCACATACACCTGCATGTATGCAAGCTAAGTAAAAAAAGGATCACCAGCGGACCATTGCTGAACTTGACCAGACAGCAGGCAATAACACACTGCTTCTGACTTTGGACTGCTAATTGTTGAGTTACTGTGGCTCCAAACAGAAGCAGAAGCAGAAGGGTGAACCAGGAACTAGTCTGCTCATTCAGTATTTTATTTTGCCTGTACCATCTGTAAATTCTCAATTAAAAGTGATTAGTCCAAACAAAACTTGTACTGCATAAAAATGAGTTTGAATACCTTGCAATCATGAGAGGAGAGAAGGACAAGTACATTTCCTCATTATTGTACATGAAGTTTAGTGAAAAATAGTTATAAAATAATAATTACAGAATTTACCAAGCTTTTGTAACAAGATGATGTAGAAAACAATGAGTTCATAACACGAGAAAGGATCATCTTATGTACACCAGCACATTGACAGTATTTGTAGGCAATGACTAAATGTAATTACTATTTATTGAATGAGAGTCATTATTATGTTTGCAACAATTTGTACTTTAAATAATTGAACTTCCTACTTTACACAATTCAAGTTGTGAATCTTAAGATGGATTTAGACACTACTCATGAATGGATTATGCACTACATATGAATGGATTACACACTACACACTTGAATGGATTACACATTGCTCATAAATGGATTGCACACTACACATGAATGGATTACACTATACATGAATGGATTAAACACTATACATGAATGGAATATACACTGCACATAAATGGATTACATGCTAAACACAAATGGATTGCAGACCACACAGGAATGGATTACACACTACACAGAATGGATTGCACACTATACAGGAATGGATTGCACACTACATATGAATGGATTACACACTACACATGAATGGATTACACACTATACATGAATGGATTGCACACTACATATGAATGGATTACACACTACACATGAATGTATTACACCCTATACATGAATGGATTGCAAACCACACTGGAATGGATTACACCCTACACATGAATGGATTGCACACTATACATGAATGGATTGTACACTACATATGAATGGATTACACACTATACATGAATGGATTGCTCACTACATATGAATGGATTACACACTACACATGAATGTATTACACCCTATACATGAATGGATTGCAAACCACACTGGAATGGATTACACCCTACACATGAATGGATTACACACTATAAATAAATGGATTGCACACTACACATTAATAGATTACACACTACACATGAATGGATTACATACTATACATAAATTGATTACATACTATACATTAATGGATTTTGCTTGATTATGTATTCTTTTCAAACATTATGACTTAATGAATCCAATAAAATAGGAAATGATTAATAATGCTTCATGATAAGAAATATACTGTAAATAGCAGCATAAATTTATAAGTACAACATTTTGAAAGATTTTGTGAGAAGACTGAATTTCTAAACATTCATATCACAGTTCCACAGAGTTGTACTGATTGAATATATTTGACTGAAACAGTTCTTGACATGAAAAATTGTTCATATTGTTCTTTTCTCCATAAAGTGAAGAACTTTACTGAGCTCAGAACTTGTACCACTTCTAAAGCAGGATTGGATGAGAACAAAAATAATGCAACAAGCCAAGTGTCTTGCACCATATTTGTTATTCTACGATTAACTCTAGCCTGTTTGAACATGCATATTCAAGAATATTTTTATGTTTAAAGATAGAAAACATTTTGTATCTTGTGAATATATTGATAAAATTTATCAAAATGTTATGATGCTAATATGTTATGATTTTATGGTACCATGATTGAATCCTTGTAGAGAAGATGCTTGGAAGAACAGCCCCACCCAGTATCTTCCCAAGATTATACAGTCAAGTCAGAACAGGAAGATTCTCGTAACTTTTGCTGAACATGATCCACCTAGTTTTAAAGAACAGAGCCAACAATTCTACCAGGTAGGATGAAGATCGATGGAAAAATATTGTACTAGTGGTTGCAAAAGCATTTATGTGGTGTGTTATGGTTACAAAAATATTGTACTGGAAAATGTCCACTAATTAACACTTCTACACCTATTAGTTTGAAATATACAGCAAGAATTATTGTCAATAAACAAGGGGGTTATATTTGTAGAGAATGGATGACATTATTCACCAGTCAACTGATCACATAAAACATCGCCAAGCCACATGCACGTCTTGGCAGCTTGCATTTGTTTGATATTTTATAAATCATTGACCCATACTTTGAATAAGTTTAGCTCAGCAATTGACTTTGATGATGAGCAATGTACTCAAATCGATTGGTTTATAAATTCAGGTGAGAATCTTTTGTCAACCTTCTTATTGCTTGTTGCTTAGTTGTGTATGCAGTTTATAGAACATATGTCAGATATTGTTTGAGCAATGATTGTATAGGGATGCATCAAAGACAAACACAAAGTAGACCTGATGGCTTTATTGCTCATAGACCAGTAATAATAACATTAACACTTATGAGCTGTCATCTTTCAACAATAAACAAAGATCAAAGTTCTCAAAAGGCCCAGCCATGGGTTCAGATAATCATATTTTGATGTTTAATTTGGCACAACACTGTATAAACATGTTAAATTTAAAAATTTTAGGAGCCATGCCATGATCAAATTTATAAGCAATCTCTTTTCCAAAATGATCATAAAATTTACATAATATACTTTTTGTACTTAAATACTTTTTGTTTATGAGAAACATACCAGTAATAAGAAAAATGAAATTTCTGGAGCCAGGCCACAACCATGTTATTTCTGAATTTGTGTTATAGTGGAGTGTGTTATAGCGGGGTAACACATTACAGTAAAAATTGATTGATGGTCACTTTGTTCTATATATTCAAAATAGTGATAATTGACTGTGATGGTCACTTTGTTGTATATATTCAAAATAAAGTGAAAATTGACTGTAACAGTCACTTCGTTGTATATATTCAAACACTGAAAGTTGACTGTGGTGGTCTTTTTCTTATGTATTTTGAACAAGTATTTTTTTCTTATGTTCAAAATACATTGAAAATTTACTGTTATGGTCACTTTGTTTTATATATATATATATATATATATATATATATATATATATATATATATATATATATATATGCATATATACATTCACATATACACACACTGCATACATAAAAAATAACATGGCATTTAAAGTGTTGGTGAAAAATAATTTGATATACCTGTACTATTGGTATATCAAACTGTGATGTATTTGGGGGTTTTTTTTGTTGTTTCTTAAACATGCTATAATGTTATAAAAATCGATTATTATTAATTAACTATGAAAATGACCAAAGCCCCCCCTCTGGACTATCATAGCAAGATACGAGCTAAAATCTATGAAATGGTGAACATAGAGGATTTTAGTTTGTCATCTCATGATATCTATGCACCTATGAATTTTAGTAAAGTCAAACTGGCCAAAGGATAAGAGTTTTAAAGTCAAATGGACCAGAGAAAGTTTTAAAGTCAAACCGACTTGAGAGAGAGAGAGAGAGAGTTTTAAAGTCAAACAGACCAGAGAGAGAGAGAGAGAGTTTTAAAGTCAAACTGACCAGAGGATGAGAGTTTTAAAGTTAAACAGAACATAGAGTTAGAGTTTTAAAGTCAAACCAACTAGAGAGATAGAGAATTAAAGTCAAACTGACCAGAGAGAGAGAATGTGTGTTTATGGTTGGTGGTACTGTTACTAAAGCAGAATAATGACTTAGATCAATTTTAAATATATTAAAATATTTCAGTTACCACTTGTTCGTCATTTCACTTAGTTTCTATTCCACATTAATTACCATGAGCTGTTAGGTGAATGGCTTAGCATTCATGTGAATGTCATAGCTAACCTAGTGTTTGTAGTGCTCTACTTTTATTATTAAAACCATCTTTCATGTTTAAATCATAAGTGAGTTATACTGATTTAGTCAATGTGAAGAAAATAGAAAACAATCATTTAATCAGTATGCAAAAATGATTGTCAATAACCACAAAAGGCATAGAACTACATTTTTGTAACATGCACACTAGGGGATGTAAGTTCATTCACTCAGTCAATACACAGCTGCCTGTAGTAAATCTTAACTCCATTCAAAAGGGCAAATATATGTATTTGTATGTGATATAATCCTCCTTTCCTTTTTTGATTTATATATGTATAAATTTTTAATTAAAATGAAACTCAGCAATCCTGATTCCTTTTTGGATGAAAAATGTATTCATCTTGTGGTATATCATTGATACAGCATACATACTATACATATAATATATATGTATATATATATATATATATATATATATATATATATATATATATATATATATATATATATATATATATATATACACTGATAATAGACTTTGATGGTCACTTTGTTGTATAAACAGAAGTAATGTTTTGCTTAAATTTTTTAAATATTACTACTACTGCTTTTAATATTGAAATACTTTTGTTTGTAATGTTTGAAGGCAGACCCCAAACTAATACTTTTGTTTTCATATTCATTCATGCTGTGTAAGAAAGTTTAAGATTTTTTTTTTCATTTTCACAATTTCTAACCTTTGGAGAATAGGATGTATTTCATCTCTGTAGTTTTTAAATTTTAGGCATAGTTTAAAATAAGTTTTCATTTAACACTTTGCTTGTTGACATCCATAAAGTTCATTATTTAAACTTAAAAACATGTGAAAAAATTGCAAATTCAGTTCTCAACAGGGAAAATAAGTTACAGGTTTTTCTTGCATGTATTACTTTATGTTAAGGAGCAAATGATGTGAAACAAATTGTACTCATGTTTACAGGTCCTTTTTGTTTGACTATTTTCAAGGTCCTGGCGGCTGGGGGAGTGAATGCATCATTGACAGTAGTACCAGACACAGACCACTTTAGTGTTATTGAGAACTTCCAACAGGACTCATACATCTTAACAATGGTTAGAATTTCTCTCTCTCTCTCTCTCTCTCTCTCTCTCTCTCTCTCTCTCTCTCTCTCTCTCTCTCTCTCTCTCTTGAATAAGCAATAGTATTTTAGGTGATGGATTTTGGGGGTTTTTAATGGAACTTTTAACAAACACACATCATTGTCTATAATATGCAGAAGAAATGGGAACAGGTACCTTTCTCAAAGTAAGCAGAACCCTGGAAAATATTGAAGAAACAAGTTGCAAAAGACATTTTTCCTGAAAACATCAGCATGGATTTGAGAAATTTTGCAGTAAACATCAAATATTACACTGCAATCCCTCTCACTAAAACATCTCAGAATAATGCTGTTATTATTGTAAAGTGAGTATATGATGGGTCCAATTAAGCTCATGAAGTTTTTTTTTCAACAACAGTTAGGAAGAAATATAACATGTTGCCTGTTTGTTTCTTTTTCACATTCAAGTTCTTTAGATTTCTGTTCTATGAACTGTTTTGGTTGTGAACAGATTCATCAGATAGAAAGCTTTGAATAAGCCTAAATTGCATGATAACTTGCCTTGCATCAGCTAGGGTAGCTTTGAATAAGCCTAAATTGCATGATAACATGCCTTACATCAGCTAGGGTAGCTTTGAATAAGCCTAAATTGCATGATAACATGCCTTGCATCAGCTAGGGTAGCTTTGAATAAGCCTAAATTGCATGATAACATGGCTTACATCAGCTAGGGTAGCTTTGAATAAGCCTAAATTGCATGATAACATGCCTTACATCAGCTAGGGTGGCTTTGAATAAGCCTAAATTGCATGATAACATGCCTTACATCAGCTAGGGTGGCTTTGAATAAGCCTAAATTGCATGATAACATGCCTTATATCAGCTAGGGTAGCTTTGAATAAGCCTAAATTGCATGATAACATGCCTTGCATCAGCTAGGGTAGCTTTGAAAAAGCCTAAATTGCATGATAACATGCCTTGCATCAGCTAGGGTAGCTTTGAATAAGCCTAAATTGCATGATAACTTGCCTTGCATCAGCTAGGGTAGCTTTGAATAAGCCTAAATTGCATGATAACATGCCTTACATCAGCTAGGGTAGCTTTGAAAAAGCCTAAATTGCATGATAACATGCCTTATGTCAGCTAGGGTAGCTTTGAATAAGTTTATATTGCATGATAACATGGGTTACATCAGCTAGGGTGGCTTTCAAAAAGCCTAAATTGCATGATAACATGCCTTATGTCAGCTAGGGTAGCTTTGAATAAGTTTATATTGCATGATAACATGCCTTCAATCAGCCAGGTTTGCTTTGAATAAGCCTAAATTGCATGATACCATGACTTACATCAGCTAGGGTAGTTTTGAATAAGTTTATATTGCATGATAACATGCCTTAGATCAGCTAGGGTAGCTTTAAATAAGCCTAAATTGCATGATAACATGCCTTACATCAGCTAGGGTAGCTTTGAATAAGCCTAAATTGCATGATAACATGCCTTGCATCAGCTAGGGTAGCTTTGAATAAGCCTAAATTGCATGATAACATGCCTTGCATCAGCTAGGGTAGCTTTGAAAAAGCCTAAATTGCATGATAACATGCCTTACATCAGCTAGGGTAGCTTTGAATAAGCCTAAATTGCATGATACCATCCCTTGCATCAGCTAGGGTAGCTTTGAATAAGCCTAAATTGCATGATAACATGCCTTACATCAGCTAGGGTAGCTTTGAAAAAGCCTAAATTGCATGATAACTTGCCTTGCATCAGCTAGGGTAGCTTTGAATAAGCCTCAATTGCATGATAACTTGCATTGCATCAGCTAGGGTAGCTTTGAATAAGCCTAAATTGCATGATAACATGCCTTGCATCAGCTAGGGTAGCTTTGAATAAGCCTAAATTGCATGATAACATACCTTACATCAGCTAGGGTAGCTTTGAAAAAGCCTAAATTGCATGATAACATGCCTTGCATCAGCTAGGGTAGCTTTGAATAAGCCTAAATTGCATGATAACATGGCTTACATCAGCTAGGGTAGCTTTGAAAAAGCCTAAATTGCATGATAACATGCCTTACATCAGCTAGGGTAGCTTTGAATAAGCCTAAATTGCATGATAACATGCCTTGCATCAGCTAGGGTAGCTTTGAATAAGCCTAAATTGCATGATAACATGGCTTACATCAGCTAGGGTAGCTTTGAAAAAGCCTAAATTGCATGATAACATGCCTTACATCAGCTAGGGTAGCTTTGAATAAGCCTAAATTGCATGATAACTTGCATTGCATCAGCTAGGGTAGCTTTGAATAAGCCTAAATTGCATGATAACTTGCATTGCATCAGCTAGGGTAGCTTTGAATAAGCCTAAATTGCATGATAACTTGCCTTGCATCAGCTAGGGTAGCTTTGAATAAGCCTAAATTGCATGATAACTTGCCTCATAAATACAATATTTTAAACCTATACTGATTGCTTCATGTTTGTTTCCAGATGTCCAGTCAAATACCTTTTCCCTTAAGAATGTATGTTTAATGAAGTATGTTTATATTTATGTTTAATTTAATAATTGTCCAGGACTAAAAATTATAAATATTTTAATCTGGTTGCAGCACTTTCAGCAATTTTTGCAGCTCAAAATAAGCTTGACCAGTTGTACATGTGGTAAATTCCAGCAGAAGGAAAGTCATTTCATTATTTATAATGACGTTTTTTTAATGGTGCAAAAATTTTTTATGTATTGCAAAATAAAGATTTCTTCAAGAAACAAAAGCATTTAATGTTCCTATACTATCTTTGTTTACTTTTATATTTAATTTTCATACTAGGAAGCCATTTGGTACTTTTATTAAATGCAGTATCATTTACATCCATTCAGTTTACCTTGGTATTATGCATGTTCTCTCTGTTTGTCTACACCTGTATCTCGTTGTCTATCATCTAATTACTGATCTTGAAGCCATGTTAGGCACTCTACTTGTCCTGTATTTTCTAAACTCTTTCAACATAATGACAGTGCTGAAGCTCAAAACACCCAAATCTAATGTAATACATCAGGTACATCTTCGCCATTGAAACCATTGAAACTGTGTAATCAAGAGGGAACCAAGTTGACAATCCTGAAAATTTCATGATTTAAAACTTTTTTCTGAAGTTGCAGACCATCAAGACATTTGGACTTGAAACAGAATTTCTGGGAAGAGGTTTATCATCCCTTGTTTATCCCTTTAAACCATCCAGATTATCAGGATTTCATTGTATTATCTTTATTGATGATAGAGCTTAAGGAACAATCTGCTGTCTGTGATACATCTGTCATTCATAGAAGTTTGTTATTCATATTTCTCCCTAGAATGAATATCTTCATACTTTATGCACACATTCATCCCAAGTTTTAATTTGGTTATAAAGGAAAGTGGTGTCACTTGGGCATCCAGTATTTCTTTCACAGTGGTCATCTTTAAAACATTATTATCACAAATAATCCTGAATGGATGGTCATACCAGCATGGTGTTTCATTAATATGCTACTTTATAATCTTATTATCACAAATAATCCTGAATGGATGGTCATACCAGCATGGTGTTTCATTAATATGCTACTTTATAATCTTATTATCACAAATAATCCTGAATGGATGGTCATACCGGCATGGTGTTTCATTAATACACTACTTTATAATCTTTTTATTGCTGAGGAATATCAGAGATGGTTTCTGTACTTTGCAGTTAAAAGGAAGAAATGGTCTTATCTTGAATTCCTTGAAGTTTTCTTATGCCTCTAAAGTGTCATTCCCAGCAAGATTCTCTTGGTTATCTGTTGTATCCACTCACATGCAGGTTTGGGGATGTAAAATAAACCCAATGCACCCTCCCACGAGTTGTACAAAATTACTATTGGAGACAGGAACTGAAGTGGCTCAGTGGTTGGCATGACTAGGCTCATGACTGAAAGAGTGCAAATTAGGAGCTGACCAATGGATGAGTCTGGGTCAGTACCCTTGGCCAAGCACTTTGCTCCAATTTCCTTGGCACTAAATGACCTGCTTTTATTGATCTGTTGTAAAACACCAAACCAAAACTTAATTATTTGTTAATCTACATACACTTAAACTTTGAAAATCATGTTAATCGTACATCTGCGTACGTTTTTCTTTAAAATAAGAGTTGAACAGGTTTGATAAGCACGATTTTATTGTTCACTGCTACCTTTCCTCTTTTCCAGGAGTGCAGACGACTGATGGGATTGAATGTGGATTTTGTGGTCCAGGAAATGGAGAAGACTGGAATAACATAATTTTGTTCTTAACTGCACAATTATTTTTATGCTGTTATTTTTACCAAATATTGGCATACCCCAATACATTGAAAACATGGTGAAAGACTTCAGATTTATTATAGAAACATTCGGTTAGAATCATCATCAGCTTTTATCTTGTCCTTGAATTATTGATTTGTGTATATATAAAAAAATGGGTGGGGGCATTTTAATAAAGATTTCAGCTTTTTTCCCCCAGTTTAGGACACATGTCAAACTTATCCTAATGTTTGCAAAGTGGAACTTTCTGTATGTTGTTAAATTTACCAAATTGATGTTATCTAATCAGATGAAGACTTAAATCAGGACTTTAAAAGTCAGGGACATCAGTGTCACACATTCCTAACCAAATTCTTTTTGATCTCCTTTGGCTAGATATTTGATATACCACCCTTAGAGATTTATTTCCTATGCCATGCACCACTGTCACAGATTGCTTTCCTATGCCAACAACCAGTGTCACAGATGCTTTCCTATGCCAAGCGCCATTGTTACATATTGCTTTCCTATGCCAACTACCAGTCACAGATTGCTTTTCTACTCCAAGTACCACTGTTACAGATTTACTTCTCTATGCCAAATTCTGCTGTCACAGAATACTTTCTTTGACTTTAATTGTCATGGTGGACAGAGGAGATGGGCAGTTTTGTATTTATATAACAAGGTGCAATATTATTAACATTTATTTAAAGAGGTTTTCTGGATTTAGATAATTATTGATTATTATTTTATGCAAAATTTCACAACTGTTATTAAGTTTTAAATTATTTAATGAATAATTTATTGAGTAACAATATTGTGAAACATTAAATGGATTATATATAGTTTTAATCTAAATGTTCACTCACCAAAGAAGATTTTAAGAATTTTCCATATTGCTTTTGCCTTTCTGAAGTTCTAATAACTCTATACAAATTACAATTGAAAGAAATTTAATCAAACATCAACAATTTGCCCAATTCCTTTGGATTGTCTTTGTATATTTAGGAATATGATGATTTTTTTTAAAAATAAAGTAAAATCGGGATTTTTTTTACTTGCCTTTTTTTAGATTTTTTCAAATTTAAAAATATACTAACTAGCAGGTTGATGAACCAGAAATAATTCCACTTAATATACACAGGTTCTCCATGGTTTTATGTGACAAACACCATTAAATTGTCAATTGGCCAGTTTGATTTGTAATTTTGGAAAATGGAGCATCTTCAGAATGTTGGATTTGAAGTTTCTCTAATCAGGAGCTCACTAAAACTAGCTGAAAATTTCCATCATTTTCCTTCATAACAGATTTTCAGAAAAGGTATGGCACTTGATTTTAAAATAGTTGTAACAATTTTTTAATTGTATTGCTATGATGTCTACAGTGTGGCAGTTTATAGTGATATCTAACACTTGGGAATCATGCCACAGACATGTATTATCATGTCCCACCCGGTCATATAACCATGACACCAGCCGATCAGTCCTAATGCTGTCTTCTTAATACTGAGGGAGCTGCTAGTACATTTTTCATTTTTGTAAGTCTTTGGTATGACTTGGTAGGGTTAGATCCGGTGACCTCTTGCATCTGAGGAGATGCATTAACCACTTAGGCCATTTGAGTAGTCTCTGGAGGCTGTCATCTTGTAATCATTCATTAGACCTTGTGATTTTTATGTGTTTAAACATTATGCTCATCTTTTAAGTCTTCTCTCCAGCAGAAGAAAGTGTAATATATGTGACCATATTTTAATAATTGGAAATGTTTACTTTCCATTTTTATGCTGCAGATAATTAAGAACAAAATATCTACTTGTTTTGCATAAAAATCTAATTATTCATGTTAAATCAGTTCAGGTTTGTTGATTTTGTAGCTTTCCTTTGAACAAGCTTTAGTGTATGTTCTCTTTATTATTGGGAGTATATACAGTAAACTGAAATGGAACAAATTATAGGTTAATTTGCAAGTACTCTGATTTTCTTTATTCTCTTTTGTTATTGGTGTTTACTTATTCCTTGTGTGTCTGGTGCTTCTGATATGTTCTCAGCTTGTTATCTTATTCAGTAAACTTTCCTTTTTTCTATATAGCTCTGGAAGCCTAGTGGTTAGAGCATCTGCTTAGGATGTGAGAGGACTAAGGTTCAAACCCTGGCTGAGTTATATCAAAGACTTATAAAAATAGTACTTAAGCTGCCTCACAAGGCACTCAGCTTTGTTTGAGAGGTTAGTATTAGGACTGGTCGGCCTGGTATCAGGATAATGTGACAGGGTGGGACAAAAAATTCCATTCATGTAATTCAAAATTTTTTATTAATACCGAGACCATTATCACATTATATAAAAACCTACAACAGCTGCTTTTTCCCATTCACTGCATAGTCAAAAGTTTGGGATCCACTTTGTTCAGATTGATGCAGAAAAAAGGTGGCCATGTTTATTACAGACACAGTGCAGTATATAGAGCAAAGGTTTAGGTCTGTATGCACTATAACATGATGGTATGAAACAGGCTTCTATGCATGTAAAGATGTCTTCATGATACCTTTTTCAGAACATGTTTATTTGGTGCCATATGTTTTTCTCCCCCTGGGACCACCTCTTTTTTTATAAAAACTTGTTGAAATGTCATCTACCAGTAATGTCATAAGAATATTATTTCATCTTTAAAAAAGGCAGTGCAATTCTTCACTGACTGTTTTTAATTAACATTTTTGATCCAGTAACCTTTCTGAAGTACACAAATTTTTGATGGTGTGCCTTTGATGCAGTCATAAAGTTTACAACAGGTGCTAAATCTTATAGTTCATTTTGGTATTGATTTCAAGTGATTCCTATAATGACTTGTTTATGCCTGATACAGTTACTGATCACAAGAAGGTATCAGGAAGTACATTGTTTGCAGTTGGACTCAACCTATTTATCAAATGTACATGTAACAGTATTCCCTTCTCTTGAAGGGCCCCCCTCACCAGTGGCCACTCCTCCTTACAGCCAGAGTCCGACGAATTTGTGTTCAAAATTACCCCTTACGAAAGGCCACTTGGCTAACATGACAGTTCAGCATATTTGTGCAATAATATAAAATTTACCCCTCACAAGCAGCCAGCTGCATTTTATTTTGTAATATGTATCCATAATCAATTTCATTCACAGTATTAGGTAATCCAATTTCTGTTAACCCCATGGCAGGTTTAAGTTCTTGAAAGAAGTGTTGACTAATGTACATGTGCCACTAATGTTTATTTTATATCATATACACCTCAGAGAAGCCACATTTATTCCATAAAGCTGAGAGTCTCAAATTTTAATCCATAAAAAAGGTTAAGTACATATAAACCAATTATCCTTACTGCTATGTTGTCATAGGATGTCCAGTTTAGCCACTGATAATTGTTAAGATTACAATTATTGAACAGCTGAGAAGTGGCAGCATTGATGTAGAATACACAAGAAATTGGGAAAATGGTTTGATAGCTTCCCTTAGTAAGATGTTGAGCTTTTTCACATAATTAGTTGCTATTACTATTGACAATAATTGTAAAATTTACAAATCCTAAGGTCCACCAGGTGCTATTGTTCAGATCAAATCTGCATACATATAGAAGTCATTTTGGCTTCTCTCACTTAGTGTCAAGAAATGTAATAAAAATAGGGTACCAGACTAATGAATCATGTGACAATTGCTGCTTTTAAAAACACTTGTTTTATCAGTCTTGTAGATAGCAATGTTGATGCTTATAACTGGAGGTAATTGTCAAGATCACAGGATCAAGATTGGCTAATAGTAGAACAAAACAGGGTACCAGACAACAACTGAAAAATCATGTGACAACACACTTGTCACTTCCTTTATGAAGAAGGCATTTCACCCGCTCTACAAATGTTTTGTCTGCATAATTAAATAACCTACAGTTAGTAACATCCAAATAAATAATTACCAAACATTAACATGTCATCACATAAATGGAGACAATTATTTCAGATAAAGTTGGTTATTATAGTCAACAAAATTGGTGGAGGTGGGGAACTTGCCAAACAATTCTATTTTATGTTGAAAAGACTTGAATAAACAATATCATAACCAATAAGGAAGTTATTCAGCAGCAGTGGGTAATCTTACACCAAGACTTAACTATTAATGCATATTCAGTTGAAATAAGTCGATTATAACAAGAACCATTCAATTATTAATGTTACTTTTAAACAAAGATATTAAATGCTTTGAAAAATATAATTTTCTTACTACATACATTACCATATATTTCTCACAAAAGTCCCCCTCTGGAAAGCCCACCTGCCTTATACTAATAAGGCCACTTTCCCCAGTGCAGATGGAACTACTGTATTAATTTATTTTTCTGGGATCAGTTTACAAATCACAATACCTTAGGAGAACTAAAACTATCAAACTATCTTGAAAATCCAGCCATTCCAGGCTAAAAACATTTAGCTAAAAGCAGTGTTGGGTGGCAGTCTGGCAGAGTGATCTCTCCCCTTGGAACAGTGGTTGTTTCTGCTTGAGGCCTCGCAAAATCCATACAAGCAGTTTGGAAGTTTTCTACCACAAACAGGGTGGCAGGAGTCTCATCTTTAAAGGGACATTCTAGCTATAAATTTCCAACTTTTCTGTTCTTCCTTCCACTGACAAAGTTTCCTAATTTTCTATGTTTCACTTTGCTAGTTCAACACAATAGGGTGCCTTTGGTACATACCTGCACAGGTCGCAGCAAAGACATCCCCTCTCATTGCTACAAGATCATGTCTGGAACATGATATAGAAAGCTCTTATTGGTGGATAATTTCTGCCAGAGTTGGGATACATACAGTTTCTATTATTTTTTCTTAGTGTTATTGCATAGTGTATATGTGATGCTTTACTGCTTTTACCTTTATATCATTGGACCATTGTCTCATAAGGGATATTATAGCACCAGCTTTGTACAGTATTAATAATGATACTTCTGTCATGGTCAGATAAGTACAGGTAAGTTTTCTATACAAGATTTATACAGTAACATCCAGTTTATACATCTTTTTGAATTGATGCTTCTGTGATTTTTTCTGCATTTTATCAGTAATTGGCCTTTCTGTGGGTAAGATATTAGAATTGATTATTTGCTTTCCAGTTCATAAATGTAATTACTATAATTGATACTCCAGTGTTTCTGACAGTACAGGCAGACAATTCACTTGCCTATATGCAATTTCAATTATTTAGTATCCACTTTCTTTTTATGCAGATGCTCATATTCTTGACCTGTGTACATTACGGATTTACCATTGTGCATAGGTGAGAAAATTTAATACCTGTACAAAGCCTATTCCCTGATGTAGACACCTAAATATCATACCGGCTTGAATACAGGTATATTTTTTAAATAATTGTATAGTAAAGAATTTTCAAAAAAAAATTTAAGCAGATATATTAAACATTGGCAACATTTTGCACCATTATAGTATTTCAATTTGCAAAAATTACCCATAGAAATTTTCTCAGATTTAATGGTTTATTTTTAAACTAACTCAGTTTGCATATTTGTTTTCATTCATTGAAATGTGAATTTATTTTATTACTCAAGATCTGCATTTTGATACATGTCAGTCATTTATGTTTATTATATTATATAATAAAGATTCCTGCATAATTTGTATTTAATTTTGTTTGTTTCATTTTAAAGCTGTCAAAGAGCAATTTTTTTTTTAACTTGAGCCCCTCTAAATCTTTATTGATCCCCTCCCATATTCTAAGTGAGTTGCCCTTTTTGTCCTATCTGGTACATAAGCCTGCAACTATCTTCTGCCATCTAGGTCAGTCTTGAGCAGTGGCTTGTTCCAGGAATGTCCCATCTATTCCAGCCATTTGATTCCATGCATCAGAATCTCCAGGGAAAATGTAACCTGTCTTTTCACATAAATTCACATTGTAGATCTTTTAGCTATTGTGAAATGAATGTACTCGGCTCATGTCTGTCTTCTATACTCTTACAAGTCTATGTTCTTAAAATAGGTAACAGAAAAGGGTGAAAGACAACAAGCTTTGTAAAATTTTAGTTTAATTTTCCAAGAAAACAAAGTGAAAATGAAAAAAAAAACATTGTGAGTTACATCCAACAATTACAGACACGTTCTAATAAAGTCCTGAATAAAACTGAATACAAATTCTAAATAAATCCAACACTGAAGGCAATATGTCTTTTATAGCTGGTGGAGTGCAGATGTGTCAACAGTCTTGTGGAATCACAGTAAGATCAAAGTTTGAATTCAGTGAAATGTCTAAATCCAAGAATTTTATCAGAGCACTTTTGTATTTGCAGAGAAAATACTTTAATTCAGTAATTTGAAGAAAATAAAATTCAGCTCAAAACTGGTCAAAACAATACAACTTGAAAATCCTAGATGTTTAAGCACAAATGATCAAGACCTTGCAATCACAGGATTATAGAGTTCTCTACTTGACCTTGGGTCACAATTAGCATTATCCAAAAAAAGCTTACCTAACGGATTGAAAAATAATGAAAACCATAACCTTTAAAATTTCAAAACCCTGACTCAAATAAACGTATTTACTTCTATTAATAAAGATCCTGATATTAAGTCCATAAACAATAATTTAGCTATGTATTGTAGACATAAAATGAAATAAAAAATTTTTAAAAAGGCAATCTGGTCAAGCAGAAATTAACTCTTTTGGACAAATTCAAGCCCAGGATACAATAGCATATAATAAAATATAATTTACACTTCCCCTCGCAGGAAAAAAGATTGTTACAATAAAGCTTTCTTTTTACTGTAAGTCAAATATACTCCTATACACATGAAAGCGCATCTGCTATTAAATTCTTTTTCCTTGATGTGCCTGATGTCAGTATTATATTCCTGCAATAAACTACCTTAATAACCAGAGATTTTTCTTTTTGATCTTGCTGATGAAAGTAATGGGGTTGTGATCACTAAAAACTAAAATAGGCTTCAAATTGTTGTAATGCCAATATCAAAGCTGAAAATTCCTTCTCAAATGTGGAATGATTTATGTGGTACTTATTTAATTTCTCATAAAAATATCACAATGGATAGTCTAAACCATTTTTGTCTTCTTGAATCAATACTGCTCCAACACCACCATTACTTGAATCAACAGATAGTTTAAATGATTGAAAATTGGAGATTTAACAACTAGTGCACTCTTTAAAGTTTGGCCTTTAACTTATCAAAAGCCTCCTGACATTTTTTTAGACCAGTGAAACTTAGTTTTCTTGCTCAATAAATTTGTCAAGGATTAAACACTTATGGAAAATTGGAACAAAATTGCTTTGTACACAGGGTATTCAGAGATATAGATGCTAAGGTCAAGGCTATCTCTTAGCATCTATAGGTTTAACTTGTCCATGTCCCATGATATGTCTTAGAAATATTACTCAAGCACCACAGCAAAACTCTGTAAAAGTAGATTTTTCCAGCTATAGTCCATGTAAGCATCAGTTATCTAGACCAGATGTAATCATGTTCATTAAATGTTGAAAAGTACTAGGTGAAACCTTCATTCCAAACGGTATCACTTTATATTTTGATAAAGTCTATCTAGAGTCAGAAATGCTGAAATTTCCTTTGCCCTTTCCATTAGTGGAATTAGCCAAAATTCTATCAGAAGGTCAAATTTGGTGACATACGTGACACTTCCAATTTTATCAATGCAGTCATAGATTCTTTTAATGGAGATGAATCTTGTTTTAGTAACACTCTTCACCATTCTGTATAATCAGCGCACATGCAGAAAGTATCTGGTTTTGGAACAAGTATATATATGGTGAACTCCAGTCACTTATACTGGGCTCTATGAACTCATTCTCCAGAAAACGCTGAATTCTTTTTAAATGTTCCTGTTTGAGAGGGCGCATCCTGTATGGGTTGTTTCACAGGTGTGGAATGTACAATTTCAGTGTCTTGGTAGATTTTATTTTTTCTTGTAAGAACATCAGGAATACATGCTCATATTCAAGTAATAACTGTTTTAGTTTATTCTTTCTTGTTGCTGCAGACGTTTAAGTTTCGGGTCCAGATTAATAATTTATGAATTCTAAAGATGTGTTACTCCAAAGTCAGTACAGTAGTATTGCATTCTTTCGCTTAAATCCTCTGTGTGGGAAGGTACAACTCAATTGTATGAACCTGATTATCACTATCCACATGCTCTTTTAACATTTTTTTGGCAAAGTTGTTTTCTTTTTTTTAGCCTCCCAGAAGTAGATACAATTTAAATCATTTACTTTATTTTAAACTGTTTAAGGACCATACTTCTTGGCCTAAAGAGGATATAGTGGTAGAGGGCAAGTAATCCAGATTAATCAAGCAAATTGATTACAGCAAACAATAATAAATGAATGCCTTCATCGCTGGCTCTTAGTGTGATGGGCAGAATTGTTAGATGCCCAATTCGTAAACAACTTGCTATAATATTCCAGACATTAAATTCGATTTGTAATCAGATTAAACGGGAAGGCACAACAAAAAAAAAAACTTTATTGACATCTACACAAAAGTCTACAACGAGACCATATGGTTTCTGACATGTAGATCTATTCCTTACTTGGTGATTGTGGATACCACATTTTCCTTAACAGCTTTTATTACAACGCGCAAATGATCCTTGAGGGAGCCACAAACATTCCATTTGGCATTGTATATAGAGGAAAAGAATTTTAAGTTTAATTTTTTGTCTAAAATTAATATAATTTGTGAAATATTTCATGAAAGAATATCAAACATTTACTGGAAAGTCGAAACGAATCCAAGATCAAATATTGAACTACAGCAGCTTAAGTCTCGTAGATTCATCGTTAGCTTGTTTTAATAAAACTTCAGTTCATTCTACAAAATGATGAACTTAATTTTTGAAAAATATTAGATCCATTATACATGACAATCCAAGAATTAAGATGCTTGTACCGTTTCTAGTGTTGGTTAGAAGCGCTGTTGACAAAATCATTTACAGAACCGTGTTTAACCTTAAAACCTCATTGTTCTTGCTAATGACAATATTGAGTTACTCGCAGACAGAATACAATAAATTGATAAACTCATTGACGCATATACATTATTGGGTTCTGGTTGGACATTTGTTGCAGTTAAGAAAATATTAATTCATGCACATAAGTAGGATCCTCTGCGCATTAGTAAATTTGTACATCTTCCTTTGAAAATTAGAAACAAAAAATAAAAATTAAAATTAACGGCAAAATGCATAAGATAGCAGTTATTAGCTACGCACTTTTCCGTTAACAAAAACCCAAACAGAGCTTCCAAATTGTAAACATGAATCAAAACTGAATTGGGCAGGAATATCGTTTACAACTTCAATATCGCATATAGATATCACAGCGAAATAATCCAGATGTGTTACAAGGCGCAATAAACGTCTTTAGTGTTGAGGACAGAACTTTCAAAAATGCGTTTTAAAACTGGCTAATTCTTGCACAATAAACCTTCTCATGACCAAGAAGCATTGTAGTTTGATGAAATATTTTAACGGACTTGGTAAGCAGTACAGCAAACAAAAACAAAGTACTTTTGGTACCGTTGTTTAATCAGTTGCAGTGATATTAAGCTTCTTGAGAAACATGACAAGTATTGCGTGAATATACAACATGTAACAATGCCATTAGAAACAAAATTCTATCGTTCAAATATCAGAAAAAGTTTACAATACCTTTCTTGAATCACATACTATTTTGAATCAATACTTGATCCAATTCCTGAAGAAACTAATTTTTCTGGATCACGAATAACAACTACACAGAAACATCTCAGTCGCTGTTGCGTACGAAGTTAACTATTGTTGATCCAAGTTTGATTATATTGTAAAACTGATCCTGTTAGATTATACTGTAGTTAGATTATACTGTAAAACAGCAATGATATTGATTCTACAATTTGGTTATTAAAGAGTGTTTACTGATGCGACAAATATTAACAGCGTCTTCCAAAATAGTTCTAATGAAAAAGTTAACAGACAAGCAGAAAAACATCTACACATTGCCATCTCTGCGAGGAGCCATATGAGCCTGAGTATGATAAAATAGTTCATGATCATTGCCATTTGATTGGTCAATATCGAGGAGCTGCATATGACAAATGTAATCTGAAATTTCAATCACCTGATTTCGTTCCGTTTATCGCTCACAACTTTCGTCGTCATTTTATCATTTTCGCGCTTGGACATCCTGGTATTGTTGAGATGTGTAAAAAATTGAAAATTAAAGACATTCCAATTCCAAACATTAAAAAATTATGTTTTGTTAACAGTTGGCCCGCTTCGTTTTATTGAATTCCTACAATCATCTCTAGAAGATGCAGCAAAAGGTTGTAAGTTTCCGAATTTTAAAGATCAATTTGGTGATAAAGCAGAATTAATGAAATCTAAATGTATCTTTCCATACGAGTATCTGAAAAGCGTAGAAAAGCTTAACGAAACATCGCTACCCGACGAAGACAGATTTTAGTTGTCAGAACATATTTTGATAGAGTAACGACATGCAAGACGTGATTGGAACAAATTTGGTCGTAAAACTTGAAGGTTATGTCAGGTATTTGATTCAAGTTATGTTATTGCTCAATAATGGGTTTCAAAGTTTTTATTCAACGAGTTTTGAATCATTTGGATCCTTGGAGTTTCTTTTCTCCAGGATTATCATGGAATAAATGTTTAAACTCATTGAAGCGAATGATGACTTGACAACTGATATTGACAGGTTTAATTTCATTGAAAAGGTATTTGTGGTGGAATAAGCATCATTGTGAAAAACACGCTCGTGCAAACAAATATATGAAAAACTATGATCCTAATAAATCCTTAAAATATATTGTATCTGGAGCAAAATAACTTATGAATGGGCAATGAAGCAGTCTTTGCCAGTTGATAATTCCGGACCAATATCTCGCAGAAATGCATAATCTTATTGAAAAGAAGTCAGATGCTGGTCACTCTTATTTTAAAGAAACTGATTATTTTGTTTCATTAGACGATTCTTATTTTTTACCCGAATCAAATGATTATACCGGATTCGTTATTGTCTAAAGAAGAGTGTCACTTCGACGAGGTAAGCCGTGTTGTTTTAAGGAGCGAATACCAAATCTTAAACTTTGTTATGTTTGTCATTACAAAATTCTCAAACAAGCAATTGATGCGGGACTTGTTCTCAGAAAAATATCTAGGATTAAAAGTTTAATATATAGATTTCGACACTACTAACCGAGCAAAAACAGATGATAAAAACTATAAACTCCTGACCACTTCCGTCTTTGTTAAGACGATGGGACATATTGGTAAACGTGTTGATATTGAGCTTGTTAACGATCACAAACGCTGTACTTAGTATCTTCAAAAAAGTTTGCAGGATTAATTAAATTTGTTTTAATTAAATTTTGATTTAGGGTTTATACACAGTCCTATTCTAGTATACTAAACCCTGGCTGGTTTTTGGAGTTTTATATTAGTGATCCTTGCCAGGAATCAGTATTGTCCAATGTGTGCTATATGTTTGTGCTATTTGTTTTCTTTTATGTTATCTTGGGGGGGGGGTTGTAGGACTGGCTATATATAGTTCAAATTCTTGTACTTAGTTTAGTGGTTCATATTCGACTCTAGAAATTCTGTTATATGTTCAAACTTCCCGGTCTGTAGAACCTGTAAAAATTTAATGTGCATGTAGTACAGTACGAATAAGAGGAAAGTTGGAAATTTTATTAAACATCTCTTTTGACTTTCAATATTGAGTTTATATATGTTGTTAGTTTTATATGAATGTCATTAATATTATTTGTTTACCAGAAATTTTATATTGTCCCGTATTTGTTTATAATTTTGTGTTTTATTTTCTGTCTTCTATTAATTTCCCTGGGACTCAGTTTTAAATTTCTTTAAATTTCTTTTAAGCATATATTTTTACATATCTACATCTTGTTATAGTACCATTTTTATCGTTTTACCTTTAGCTATTTGGTTTCGTATCGCTGGCCAATACAGAACCTTTTTACCATATGTATATAATGAAGGATATAACCTTTTGCACGGCGTTAAATGGCCTCTGTGCTGGTACGTCCTAAAAAAAAATCAACCAACTAACTTCAACCAACCAACAGATATAGCCTACTTTATATTGAAGTCTATCTTATACCTGCCCAATTTTTCCACATGTCTGGCCAGTTAAAATTTAATGCCATAGCTCAATATCATGTCTATCTCTATATCATTATGTAATATGGTATAAATATTATTTTTGTTTTAATTCCATATTTCTATATTATCGCTATATTTGTATACAAGTTCGCTTATTCTCCTACATTGCCCTGTAGGTTCTAGTAATTTAGTCAATATATTCTTGTAAATTGTATTAAATCTGCATAGATATCCATATATGTAAATATATATTGCTTCCCATGGTACTTTAGGAGAATTAATTGTTTATATCTATTTAGAATTATAGCTTTTTGTTTTGTTTTGTTTTATAAGTCTTATTTTTTGGTCTGCATATGCATTCTTTTTGACTGTATTATATCGTTCCAAATAAAGCTATTTTTTTCAATATTATGAATCATGGCTTCTGAGATGAATTGTGTTCATTATGCAATTCATTGGACTATATGTTTTTGCTACCTGTACAAGGTCAATTAGGTTAATGTTTGTGTTCGACCAAGTTTCTATTTGTGCATCTCTTTTAAAAGCTCAATTCTTTTGTAGTAGAGTTTCACATATTGTTCCTAAAGCTTTTACATTTTCTTTAATTTTGTCCGGGGGAGGAGGATTACCCAGGATGGTTACCTCCAGTTACCCATTAGTAAAATTTCTGTCTTAGTGATTAATAGTCGAACCAGATGCTTTTCCAAATAAAAAAAATTCATATGGTAGATGTTTATATGATTAACTACCTCTAGTAAAGTTCGTGCAGTCATCTGCATGTAATACAATTCTAAAATCTTGTTTTATATTAGGTATTTTTATTCCCTGAATATCATTGTTATTATTTATATTTATGTCCAGGGATTCTATAGCCATCACATATAGCAGCATAGATAGACAGGAGCCTATCTTTGTATATTTCCCCTGTAAGGGCAAAACCGCACATTTCTAATATTTTAAAAATGAAATCGTGTTCTATCTGATCAAAAGCTTTTTATTGATGGAATAGAAACAAGATTCCCTTCTCTAATATTTAATTGTTCAATTACTGAAGAAATTGATAACAGTATTTTATTTTATTATGTTTCTTCCCATTCTCCCATAACTTTATTTAATGTCGATATTGTATTTGAACAGTTTATTCTATTCGCTATTATTTTACTTTTAAAATTTTATAATCGTTATTTAATAAGGTTATAGGTCTCCAGTTTTTTGTCCCCCTTCCCTTTATATAGTAAGGTTATAATTCCTTTTAAACTTCTCGGCATTTCTCCATTTAAAAGTATGTTATTATACATCAATTCTAAATTATCTATTGTGTTGAAATGTGATACAAAACTGATGTAATGCCATCTGATCCTGGGATTTCCTTTTTTTAAACTTTCTTTTAATATCTCCACCTTAATCACTCAAATGATATTTGTTTATATTTGGTCTCTTAAATAATGATTATATTTCCATCAATATTCTGAGTTTTGTATATTTTTTCATAATACTGTTTTATACATTCTAAAATATCTTATTCTTATAAATTATATCATTCGATTGTATTTATTTTTTGCAATTCCCTTTTTTAATTTCGAAAATTCTACAAATTCCTCTACCCTTTTTATATAGATTCCTAAATTTACCTGCCCTAAATTTTTATACCCTGAGTAATTTCTCTATTTCTAGCCATTGTATTATCTTTTTTTCTGATTCTGGTAATGGCAAGTTGCATCTTTAATCCATTCTTTTTGTATTCTCTTAGTTCTAAAATTTTGTTATACATTTCTTTTTTAGGTAATTCCCAGTCATTTACAATATCCCCTACATGTTTCTCTTTTAGAGTGATTAGGTGAGATCTAATAGTGTTCACGTACTTACTATCTAGCACGAGCGCGCTGTTTAATTTTCATATTCCTTGTCCCCATTTAATTGTGTTTATGATAACCAAATTGATTACAACCGGATTATAATCTTAATATTGTACAGTTTTTTTTTATTGCCTCAATATGCGTTTCTGATATATAAAATATATCAAGTCGACTTCCTTTATTTATATCATATGTATACGTATATTCTTTGCCTTCTGATTTTAAATATCTATATACATCTATTACATTTGTTTTTAGAAATAGTTGCATCCATTTAAAAAGTTATCGAGTTAGTAAGCCCTTCACTTGTCTAAATCTGTCATCACCCAGTTAAATCACACCCTATTACACTGGGGTCTAAAGCAAAATATTTAATGTATCTATTTGCATTGATAATAAAATTGGTTTTCCTCGAGTTTATACTTGGTGGTACATATTTAGAAAAAAAAACTACACATTCAATTTTAAGTGGACTAAACGTGCTTTGGTATTGTAATATTTTTCCAGATTAAAGCTCTTGGCGGTCCGCCGAACAATTGTAGCTACCTCAGCCTGATTAGTTAATGCTTCTAAATCCTTTTTTCACATGTTCCGACATTCCATGTGGTTTCTTGTAGAAAGATTATGTCAGTCTTTCCGTCTTTAGAAAAATACAACTTATAATTTTTTTGTAATACCAAATATGTTCATAGTCAAGATTCTCAGGTTTGATCCCTCCATCCTGCCTGTCCTGTTTTTTTTTCTTAATTTGAAATTAATAGTTGTGTTAAATTGAGATTACATATTTAGTATTAGTGGGTGGTTTTCGTTTCCCTATAGTACTCTAGACTGAATTCTTTTCTTTTGATCTCATTGAGACTGCGTTATGTTTAATTTTTCTCTTTCCCGTGTGTTATCTTTCTGGACTCCTTTCTCCGCTTGGTAATCTATATTTTTTTCAGGGCTAGTTTTTGATGATGCCCTTTTCCTTTTCTGGGTGATTGTTTAATTGAAGAATTCCGTTTTGTTTGTTTTTGTTTTCCTCTTCGTTGCTTATCCGAGTTGCTTATCCAGATTCTTTCAAACTGGTGTAATTATCTCTAGGTTCTAAATCAGGGGTGGTGGAGCGTAGATTTTACCTCTTAATTCAATAGCCCGATTGTTTCCATATATTGGTTTTTTTTTTTCTTGGCGAAGAGGTAGTATAGTCCTCTTTCCCCATTTTGTAGTCCTTGGATATCGCACGTTTTGGTTCCTTTCGACACCAGGTACTGCAAGATTTCCGCTGGTCTTGGTCTCTCTACATCCGTAAAACTTGTGAGATCTAACATTTGATAACCTGGCGACCTATGGGCTAGCAGTTGTCTTCCTTGTTCAGATATCGGTATTTCTGTTGGGAAGTAGAGTCTTATTTTCCCACCTTTCTCTCCATCGTTCATTGCAGCCATTACAGAAATAATAAAACCACCCACTGCAACTTCAAGTGATCAATTGCCAAATCAGAGATTGAAATGTATACAATGTAATGAAAAGATTTCTAAAATGTGAATATGAATTATATTACCTTCGAGATCCTTGTGATTTAGATCCTTAAAAACAATATTAATAATAATTCCAAAGAATTACTGACAAAGCCTTTGTAGACCTCCGATCGACAAAACGGTCCGTAATGTAAGGATTTGACTTTAACGTAAAGCATTTAGACACAGTAAATGTAGCTCAACATCGTCTGTGTAATTAATGTATTCGGTTTTTCCCGTCTAAAGCACTCCGCACGTGCGGCGCAAGATAAAACCTAACTCACAGTTTCGAAATATTGTAGAATATACATTGATCACTCTCGGGTATCGTTGTACACGATAAAGGAAACCCAAGTACATATACTTAATTAAAAAAAATTATACAATTTCGTGACACTTTTCATCAGGAAGATGTTTTATTGCTCTATCAAAGATGTCTGATTTAGGTTCATTCATCCAATCCTCATCTGTTATGACAGCAATCCAAAATGACTCGTCAAAAGGTTGAAAAATTAATTATTTGAAGCATGGTATGATATATTTAATTTTTTTACTGTAATTTTCTTTGACTCTACAATATGCTTCTCACTTAAATTCAAACAAATAATTATTCTATTATCTTGTACGTGTATTCTTTTTGTAAGAAATTTCATTTTTAATATCTTATTATTTTATTTTTTTTAATTAAATGTTACACATAGTAGTAGGATGAAAGGAGATCTATAGCTATATTTTTGTGAAAAAGCAAAATATCTTATTTTATACGCTCCGTAAATTATTTTCAAGTATAGAAAGTGTTATGATAGAAACGATTTTTTTTTTTTGATTTCCAAGTTATTGGGCGTGTTTATGGGACTATATCGTAGTGTGATAGAAGGTCGGAAACGCTCAAAACGAGCTTGGATTGATGAAGACATATGGAAATGTGCTCATAACCTCCTTTGAATCTACTGCTCAAGCTGGGTATAAATCATGGTTTTGTTTTCAATAGAATCGATTTTCTGATCCAAACAATGTTTGTTAGCTACAAGTGGATTAACCACAACCTTATCTCCACTTAGGTCATTGCCTAGTAATAAATGAACGTCCTCAATCGGTAAAGACAATTCTGTACCGACTGTCACGGGAGCTGAAGTCATGGTCCGAATGAGCCAGTAGTACAGGGAGAGGACTCCTTGGTGATAAGGAAATCTCTATAAATTCACTTCATATTTCAACCCAAGCATTAACATAGGAACAAATGTTACTTCATGGGCCATGTTTTCATGACCTTTTACAATTTGCATAAAATTTATTAATTCAATATGAACGCACATACGACAAAAGATTTGTAAAAAAAAAACAACCTAGTTCATCTGTCTATAGAGATACAACTATTTTCGTTATGTTGTAATTTTCTATTTATCATAATTACTAGGAGGTTACGAAGAATACCAGAATGTAGATATATACTCTGGGCGTCTTATAATTGTATTGAATTAGATCATAAATGTGACAGGATCCTAGCTTTTTAGTGTACATGTGTTATTTAGTACTAATAGTACATAGTACAATACTACAGATAAAGATTAAATAAATAAATAAATCTAACAAATGCAATAACACACTCAAGCCAATAAATAAATTCAAAAATGTATCTGACTGAGCCCCAAGTTTCAGGATTTTTGTTAATGATTTTATTTTGTCTCAATAAAATGAACTATTTACATTTTGCACAAAGGGGAATGGGTTGCTTTATAAATATTTCACATTAATTTGGGATGCAAGATAAACAATCTTAAATTATTGCATCACATATAACAACGTAAAACCGGTATTTTGTTTTATGAAATGCTGATTTGAACTGCTCAAAGTACCCTTGAAATTATGAGAAATAACATATATTAAACAAAGGTAAAAATTAATTCTGGATGAAACAATATTTCACATGGTCCAAATCAACCTGACATTTTTCCGAACTGGCCTATAATTTTGGTCATAATAGGCCTGGCCAAAATTAGCCATGGTCCTAAAGAATATTATCTGTTGTCCAAACTCTCCATTGACACTAGTATTTACACTTTCAAAATGCAATTTACTGACAAGAAAAGAATAATGAATATATTATTGGTTAAAATGATATGTAAATTCTTCCTTTATTGTCAGAACAATGACAGAATCCAGTTTAAAAGGAATGACTCTCAACAATTGAACTTCTGGTTACCACTACGTAGTACTCGACGATTTCAAAGCATCAGATTCATTCCTTCATTTAGATCGGTTGTTGTAGGTGATGAGAATGATATCTTTGGTTTGAGTACTAGCTGTTTCCAGACAGAATAGCGAACAGACTTGAGCAAAAGGAGACGGAGGGCATTTTGCCATCGGAAAATTCAAATTTTAGACATCGATAAGGTGAATCTTAGTCGGTTACCACAATTTAGTCAGTTTTGTCTATTGCTTTGCCACTCTTTATTTGAAAAGTTTCATATCCTTTCAACAAAATGTCGAGAATTAAGATAATATATTGCATGATTTCTTAGGGTATGCATATTCTATTCCAGTAAAATCCAGGCTCACTTTTGACCAAGTGTCTTTGTACTTCGCTGAGTATTTTTACAACAAAAGTGGTTTGATCCTCGACAATACTAAGGTAGTTGTTAAGTTTGTCATATAAAGGGTAACTATTCTGTAAGTAATGTTAAACACGCCATTGAATTGTTTGACGTGTTGAATTCCGTCCAAGATCTTTTTAAAGGTTAAAGCTGCAGGAGCACTAAATTTTATCTAGACATGAGATTTAAAGTATCGTGAGTGATTTACAGCTTCATACGATCGTGATCGTTAGACAGGCACTGCCATTTAGACTCTTCTAACAAGACTCCATCATGTCAATAACAAATTGAACAACTCAAGTTTGATCGACAAAGGGTATCAACCTAAATGTGGGACCTCATTCAGCTTTACATATAGTTTGTTAAGAACTGTGTATTGTGTCATGGGATTAAATCCGTGGCATGTTTGAAGATGCATATACTTTAATATGTTTAATTCTTATTATGTTTAATTCTTAATACGTTCTGTTTGATAACTGTTAGACAATTTATATTCAGTTTTTCAAAGGATTTTATGATGACAGAAAGAGTAATCGTGTTTGTTTGCAAAAGCATGATTTAATATTTCGATTACTATAAAGCCAATAAGGAATACGTTGGATATTGACATTAATATTCATGTGCCAGTCTGTGCAGAAGAGGAGGTACAACAGCGGCCACTGGAAAACCGAACAGAGGCGAATGCTTCTCCCTCCCCCAATAAATATTTAATTTAAACAGTAGACTTTCCATATATAAAACGTTAAGTTACATTAGGACGCGATAACTGTAAAGGTGTGTGCCTAGGAAAATATGAATTATACGGCAGAACTTGCCATTACAAAAAATACTCTAATTCACATTTGCTTGCGTTATGTATTTGTCGAGCTCGACCATGTCGGAAGTGAAGTATCAGAATCAAATCATATAATCAGCTTTACCGGCCATGGGGACCTATTTTCTTGCAATGTCGCGCTTGTCGAAGACGATTTGCCGAATTGATGAGTGTAGAAGCACCCAATACCGTCGTTCGTGAATATAGGCACAGAATTAATCTAGTACTAATAATACTACTACCGTAGTCCTTCCTCGTGAACCACACCAAACCAGGTTGAGGTTACGACATTGTAGCTAAGAAGTAATCGAAATATCAATAATAGAGATGACTCAAGCGACTACATATTCTGATCCCGGTAGATAAGCAAAATTGAAGCTATTTGTTTAAGGGATTTGCAACTAGCAATATTAAAACCATTTGTTGACAGGATTTGCAACTATGATATACTTGTGTTTTAAGTATAACAACTAGTTGTCCCGGTTAATCCACAACTGCTTGTAATGGTACAAGAACTAAAACAAATTACAAATGTGCGTAAAATGCGATAGGTGCAAGAAAAGGTGACATTGTTGCGTTATCAGATATCACAGTTAACGCGCGTGAAATTCCTCTATATGGCCGATGATGAGCAAAATCGTTGATGTATCGAAACATGTTGTTGCTAACGATGCTGATGCTTATATTCATGAACAAGAACATAGTCGTCGTATCACAAATACCATTGCTGTAACATTTAAGCACCGGAAACACAATCACCCGAATTATGTGGCAATAACTCTAAACACACGCCATGCAAAGGCACTATACACCTTTTATTAAATATGATTTTTGGAATGATATCAGTGTCACAACGCTCATGTATTTCAGGTGTAAAAGTGGATATTGTTCTTAATCCGCATTTAACTATGCTTAATTGATCCGTGATTGTCCTTTCGATGGAACAGGAAGTTGCAAAGTTCGTGATCACTGTCGCATCACTGGAATCAGTACACAATTAATAAAATCCGGTTCAGTACCCATGAATGTAGTCCCAGTCTATTTTTAGATCACTTTTTCCTGTCAAGGTTTGGTGGTGATACTAGAGTCAGATTTTGGCATTCTTGGTAAAGATTTAAAGGCAATTGTTTATTCTTTAAAATGTGAGCTTATGGTGTGGTTGTCTGTGTGTATTTTGGTGACAGTGCACATTGAGTAATAAGGTCATGGTGATGATCCGGAAGTGAAATCTGTGTTCCGTTGCCTGGTGTTTTGTTTACAATTCAGCCTCTCAAAAAAAAAATGCAAGTCAACCCTTGACAAGAACTAAACCGTAAAGTCATCTTTGAAGGTATTTTAGATTAACATATGATTTGTATTGATTGTCACACAGTGGAAAGTGCAGTACTGAGAAACAAATGTAGAGACAATATAGTGAAATTAATTGTGTACTAATGCCTGTCAGTAAAAACTTGAAACTGATATAAAAATTTTATTAATAATGACATACACATGAAATTTTAATAGGTTATGTATATTGACTTAAAAATATAAAAATGAAATTAAAAATAAAAAAATTTTAATTTTAAAAATTTAAATGAAATTTAAAAAACAATTAAAAAAATAAATTTTTTCCAACAAGTATACACATATATAATATTTATTTGGAATGATATGAAAATATATCAGCATATATATATATATATATATATATATATATATATATATATATATATATATATATATATATATATATATATATATATATATATATATATATATACTCCTACACCATATACAAGCTCAAATGATAGATATTTGTCAAATGTGATCAGAGAAAATATCTTTATTAGTCAAAATGAGACCCTCATTTAAAATACATTTAAAATTCTACTTTGCTTTGTACCTTTAGGTCATTGAAACTATTTATTAGGGGTCCAAACAGTTAATTTATGTGTTTATGATGGGGTGACTTCCTGAGTAACACATATCTGCTTGTATAGCTATCAGTTATTGTTTATAAACATAGTTTTTGGGTATTTAGTGAGAGGACAGAGATGAAGACTTTATACTAGAACCTGTTTAAGTTCTCTACAAAATCATATTATGCTGTCAGAGAATGAAATACAGGTCAGAGGGGGTAAAATATACTTTACCCAAGTATATATACCATTGCATGTAAGAAAACAGCAAAATGATGTTAAGTTGAACACAGAATGCATTCCATTTTATTGTTCAGTTTCTTTAAGATGTTGATTGATGTAGTGCGGCATTGTGGCCCAGATGATATTGTGAGAATTCTCATGATCCATTTTGCTTTATGCATTATGAATGACTAATAATATGTTATCTGACACTTTAAATATTACATAAGTAATATTCAAACAGATTATTTGAATTTAACTTTCTACAACTGATCCTAATATGGTTACATAGCTGACATGAACAAATATGCATATATTTTGTAATGTTTGGAATCAAAAGTTGACATTGTTAGGCTGACATAGTACCTATAGTGAATCTGTAAGGCTCAGTTTTGACTGTGTGCACTTAAAATATCCCAAGATGTTATTTTCATCATGAATATGCCTCTGTATGGTAACACATTTCAATTTAGTACTTTGACAGAGGGCGGTATTGCAGCATCAGCTGATATCTGATTCCATTGAATCATTGAACTTAATAACTTGGTAGCCAAGACTCTTAAAAATAGACTAAAAATGTTCAAACAGATTATTTGAATCATGTTTGCACATCTGATGTTACCAAGTACATTGCATATGTCCCACACATGCAAATATCCATCCTTGTTTACAAGTTTTCGGGATGAAAATTTCACATTTAGTTGATGATATAGGATCTATTGGTACCTATAGTTGATCTGTGTGGCCACATTTTGCTATATTCACTCGCAATATCTAAAATTGTTTTTCCTTCATGAATAGGATTTCATATAGTAATAAATTTTAATTTGGTACATTGTCATTTGACTTTCCACTATACTGGTATGTATCAATGTTTGCACCAATGATCAAACCTCACCATTCCAACATTGCCTTAAACTTTATGATACATACTCTACCTGATTAGTTATTTAACCTATAAATAGCTAAATATGCTTGTAGAAACTTCATCTATTTTTAGGATGCATTTGTCATTTTAATACGTGCCCATTGCTTCACATCTTTGAGTGTCACTCTATCAAGTTTACCTTTTTTTAACCCTATTTGCAACCTGAATGTTTTTTTGAAATCACCATTTCTAACACATTTTAACTTCATTTGCCCACATCTTTCTGGTTTGTTTTAGAACTAAGTGAAACATGTTATATCTTTTCAGGTCTAGCCTGGTATCTGGAACAAAGTATTAGAGTTGTATCATTTTGGAAGCTCTCCAGTAGTCCAATGGTGATAGCAAGGTCTCATAAGGACATGTGCAGTCTGCTGCTATAAGTGACCAAGATGAGTTCATATCAGTACACTGATATACAGCATCTCAAAGACATGGCTTAGATCTTCATGACAGAGATTCACATCATTTTTCAGTAAGGTGGAACTTCCCTGAAACTGTATTTTCATATTGCATTGTTGACTTTTGTAGTTATCGGCATTAAAATGGAATGCATATTTGCTATAAAACATGGTAGTGGTCCCATCAAAACTTTAAATTTGAGTGGGCTAAAAGTTATACAAACAACTGCCCAAGTACCTAAAACATTAAATGTGGAACATAGCACCTGTCATTGTTTCTTTAGTATGTACACCTATATGCATCTGGATAGGCATGTTGCAATTTGCTGTCAAAATCATTGTACGCTATCATGCTTCAGTACCCCTGTGATTAATATTGTCAGTTGTACAGACCTAAACTACCATTTGTTTTAAACACCATTCATTAATTAACTTTTCTGCCTTAAATTTGTCAAACTGAATGTCACAACTTGTATGAAAATTTAATTTTTGTAAAATAGTTTTAAAAATTTATATATCTATTTAAATTTTCATTAAAATTTAATATATCAATATTTTTAATTTCAAGAATATTTTCAGACAGGCCTTATCAAGTATTACAATTAGGTTTTTACTGTATTGAAAAATTCCTATAATTAAGGAAGATATAGCAAATTTAGTTTTGGTTTCTTAAGAACAATTGGATCTCAAATTGCACCCTATAGAACACCAGCACTACACACTTTCTGATAGCTGTCACGTGTTTTGCTTGCAAGGAAATTGC